>QLSS01000019.1:1671089-1939737 GCA_024372645.1 Trichomalopsis sarcophagae
AATTAACTTTTTTTTAATAAGATATGATTTATTACGCTTAATAAATCATAATCTTACAATTAAAAAGAAAAAAAAATTTCCCCGAGCAAGATTCGAACCCCGACTCTCTACAATATCGGCTCACCGAGCTGCCTCCCCTCATCTCGTTTGAACGGAGCGGGAGCGCGGGGAACCAATAGGCGCACGGCAGTGAGGCGAGCGACTGCGCAGGCGCGGGATCCCGGGAGGTAGATAGACTCACTGCGCAGGCGGCAGGCCGGGCGCGTTATTTGAATTTGCCGGTATACGTGCAATCGATAATTAAATACTTGATACTTATTTTTATTAAACTCTGAAATTAATGGTACAACCGAGCTTTTATAAGTAATAACCAAGTATTTGTTTTAGCTATGCAAGTAATTTTTAATATGAATTTTTTTTATTAGATTAGATTTCTCGGCCATAAATAACAACTAGCGGATAAGTGAAATGCATAATACATGCAATTAGAATCACCGGCATTATAAAAGCCAAGATAGAAGAAAATTTACATATACAGTACTATTAAGAAAGCTAAAATACACAAAATGTAAATTAAGTGTCTAACTGGGTTTTAAAAACGAACATCCGGAAACTTACAGGTCGACCAGTAGGCGGTAAATTGAACCCAGGTAGAGGCGGCTGACAGTACCGTCCCATCATCGGGGAGCCAAACACCGGACTTGCAGCAGCCGCCCTCAGATTATCCCAGAGCTGAGACTGGTATCTCAGCTCATCGACATAGCCGTTAACGTTTGGCAGAGGCATAGTGGAATAGCCCAGAGGGCTGTTGACCGCAGCCGCGGCCGCGGCACCAGCCGCCAGTCCCGAGTAGTACGACTCTAGTGGAGAATAGAGGTGAGAGGAGCAGACGGCTGCCGGAGAGTGAGACGGATCCCACGGTGAGTTGTACTGTAGATGTGTGAAAGAACAGAGTTAGTCGAGGAGATTTTATAATGCTGCCTGTTCAGATGAGTGATTTCATATTTTCGATTTGAAAGAATAAAATAAAGTAAAAGTACGTTTGAATTTTCCATATGAAAATGTTACAATACTGTTTTTAATTTTATTAATTAATCTATAAAGCCAATCTTATACTACTCAATCTTAAGTGCGATGATGCTCTAAAACTATATTATAGTGATTGTGATGTGTGATGTAACTATAAGTTAGCTGAAATGATTTTTTTTTTTTGTTATGATATATTATATTATAATACTTGATGTTATAGAGTTAATACTGAAAATCATTACCTAACACTTGTTGGTAGCACAAACTCCAAAATCTCGTGGAAAGACCTGTTAGGCAATTTACATTGTCACAGCAGCTCTTAGTACGCAGTTATTGTTTATTCGTTCAAGCAGCTCTTTCGTCAAACTCACACGCATAATTTGCATTAATTTTCTCATTGATGGCGATTCTTTATAAGCTTCAAACCACGCTTAAAAAATGTAAAGAAAAATACATATTTTCAACAATTGAAAGATTGTAAAATTGTGCGAAAATCAACAGTAAGTTGCACATGGGACAATTCTGTGACGACAGAAATCGATTCAATTTTATCACATTTTAAGCGCATTACGATTTGATGCAATACAAAAATAAAACAGTGATCATCTATATAGAGCAAACCATAGAGGTAAAACAAAATAAAAGTGTTTCTATAAAAAAAGTTTATTATAAAATATTATAAAAGATAATTAGCGTACATGTTTATGTGTAACGTAAAAGTACAAAATCTATGGCGATCGCAAGAAAATGAAGCTGCGCCGCGAATGATCAGAATTAATTTATTACCGATACGAGATTTTGAGTAAGACGAGTAAAAATGACAAAAAGTCGCTTAACGCGATTGCACATTTAGGGTGCGTAAAAGTATTGTCCATGACGTTGTCGATATGCACAATTTATTGTATACAAAATGATTCAAACTGTATATTGATTACTATTAATTACACAAATTTCAGACTTCTTTTTTTCTTTAATAAGAGTTAAAAGTTAGTTTTAATTACAAGAGCATCTTTACTCGTGCAATCCAAGACATCTAAAGTCACAAATTTCGCGCATCCACGTGGTCAATATTTCACTACAAATTTTCTTACAAAATTTGTGAATATTGGTGGTTGCGAAAATAATTTTAATTTAGTATCAGCTTGCGTACATTCTTACGCCCTAACTGTGACAAAGTGCTTAATTTATTGTTTCCAACCAAACAAAACAAACTGTCTCTACTAATTACAGACATATTGTGTACGTATATGATAACTTTGCACAGTTGCAGAAAGAAAACGCTTGAGACAGTCAATTAAAAATAAAAATCGTACATTAAACTTGCTTGTAACTTCCATTCAGTCACCCAAACGAAATACCGTTCGGTCAATAAATGCTCATCCGGTCTCGAAAGAACCGTGTAATCTCGTGCCTAGCCAAGCCGGGCACACGGAAATTATTTTCCTATACTGTAAGTGAATTCATGCATGTGCAGTACAACACTTGCTCAAAAATCAATTTACTTAACTATCGTGCACTCGGCGAAATCGTCAAGCACCTGCAGCTGAACCATCCAAGAGTATATTGTTATACTGACCACTGCATCTGGTCCCGCAGCGCGTGCCGACTTCGCGAGAGCACATTTTAAAGCTACACGATACCGTGTCTACCTATCTATGGACGATCCTGGAGATTATCCTAGTGCAAATAGCACAAACAACACAACACTGCGGCACATGGAGATTACAGCGAGCGTCATGGAATGCGATAGAGGGTTACCTGGCCGAGGCCCGCGATGTCTGGCAGGGTCGTAGGCGGACCCGTGCTTGTGATCTGGCCGGGTCCAGGCGGTTGGCCTACAGCCGAAGAGGTTGTCACCACACCGGTAATGCGCTCGTGCTCGCGTAGATGACTCACTAGTGCGGCTATGTGTTCCAGCAGTTCTTTGTTTTGAACGAGCAGCTGGTGTGTACGAGCCTGAAAATGAAACGTTGATTTAGCGATTATATTTGTATCTTACGATTATTCCATACGAAAAATCATATTAGTGTAATCAAGCAACGATTCTCACAGACTACTGTTCTATTTAAAAACAAACTCTCGCTATATTATATCACTCGGCGCAGTTCTCCTCGAACAAAGCCAAGGAAAAAAAGAATCGATCCCTCACCTGAGCCTCGACGCGAGCTGCGGTCTCGGCGGCGAGCTGATCCTGGAGAAGCCGGGCGTGTGCCACTGCGGCGCGCGTCTGCTGGCTCTGTTGGTCCAGTCGCTCGCGCAGCAGCTGAATCTCGTGTTTCAGGGCGGTCAGTTCGCCGTTCATCAGCTGATGATCCGCGATACCCTGTGGATAGAAAGAAAACTGTTTGTTTATTCGCGCCTTTTTTTATACGTTTAATCTTGAGTCGTGAAAACTATAAGTGATTGGCAATAGACTTACTTATAATAGCCATTTATTATTCAGCGATAAAGACCACAATGCTGTGTAAGTAGAAGCGACAAGCCAATCAATAATCATTAATACTCGTTGAAATAGCGTTTGTAATGTTCTCGGATTTATATTGTATGTTTTCAGAGAATAAACCTTTTAATATATTTAAAACGATAACTATTAAGTCCAGCTTATAATTATTGAGCTTCCGCGTCAAGGAAAATACTCATCGCGCGGAACCGTACGACTCAGCGCGCAGTCAAGAAGGCGCGCAACCGCAGAATATTATGACAAGTGTCCGCTTCTTCTTCGGAGCGTCTCGTCCGCACATCGTGTCTCGGTCGTTCGGTCGCAGTGTCGGGTTTCGACGGAAGCTCGCGACACCGGCCTCACCGCTTTTTCTATATCGCTTCCTCGGACTCTCGTCTGAGAGTCTATACACCAAAGACGATTATACCTTGCTTTTATCTACTGCACTTACGAGAGGTGATTGGCGTAGAGGCGATGCCGGACAGGTCGACGTCGGTGCCGTCGTCGTCGTCGTCACCTCGTGATGAGAACGTAGAGGATGACATGGCTGGTCCAGGATTGATTCCTCTGCGTCTCCCAGCAGCGATATGTCTGCAACGTAAGATTTTCTACTCAGTGTTGCAATGTGATAATCAAAGTAAAAAAGTTATGTGCACTTAATGCCAAAAAAGAAGAAAAAAAAAATGCGGTGGTCGTAGCTGCTACTGCGGTTAGACTCTTCCGTCTGATTTGTGGTTGCTCTGACACACTGCCTCAGGACGTTTTGGCTTTCGATCTGACTTCGGGTCATCTCATCCTTCGCTTAGGTCATAGAAACACGTTGTACAAGATTTGAATGTGTTTGAAAGAACGGCATTCGAATTCAGTACTTTGCAGCGAGAGAGAAGACGAAGAAAGAAAGCCAAGCCATCCTGTGACAGCCGCAGATCATCCTGCCCGAGTAGCATCGGACCACCTGATTGGGTTCCTTCGAAAAATTAATATATAGTGATCGGGTGCTAATTTGAGCGCTTGCGAGCGCCGGATAGGGACCGTACGCCGCCTAGCGGTTGATGCGAATAATAGTTTACTATTTCTATTTTCAAAACACACGCATGAAGAACTGGTGTGAGAATCATGCTTCGATCTAATTCTATAAAAGTAAAAAAGCGAAAAAACATTTTCACATTTGAAACTCGCGAATCTCAATTAAAAATAAAAACGTGAACCAGCTAGAAAAAACGATATCTGCTCTAGTTTTTCTACCCGAAAATCTCATAGCACGCATCACTGCACATTTCACGCGTACGTATACACTATACATGTATACGGCGAGTGGCGAAAGAAAACAACCACTCGCAAGTCAGCTCGGACTTTCGCACCTCGTGTCGCGGAAGCAAAACAATGGCTGCAGAGACAAGGAAGCCGCTGGGGGAAAGAGAGAGAGAGAGAGATAAACGTTTTTGTGTTTTACTGTGGAAGAGCTGGCTCGTTTTAAAAAAGGCTTTGCTTCGTTGATTGTTGGGCTTCGTTGGGGGGCCTGAACCAGTCGTTCTTTTTCAATAATACATTCTCAACAAAACCGAATAATAACGACCAATCCCACAAAGTGTACGCGAAACTTCGTTTTACCTTCTTTCTTATCGAGACCCTACGGCTGTATGCGCCGTTCCATTAAGCTTTTCTCTCGCAAACAAAACTTCCTCTCCGCCTCGACGTGAAAATCCAAGATATTTTTCCACGCGTCAAACAGCCACATTACGCGCAGTAACTCCATTCCCCGCGAACTTTTTCCGCGAACGAGCATTTCAATTCCTAATGGATTTTTTGTTTGTCGTTTATTATATTCAAATTTCGTCGCGAGCAAGGGCGAAATAATACACACACCGCGACCGCGCAGAGAGTTCCCCTCTAGCCGTGTCCGATACAGCGGGGACTTCCGCTGAGTGTGTGACTGTAGCGCGAAACTGCTATACATTATTTATGACGCCGCCTGTGTTTCTCCTTTTCTATATCTCCTGTGCCTACTATATTCTTTGTCTCCCGCGAGCAGGACAATTGACAAATCGATGCGCATTCGGCCGTCGGCTAGAGTCTATCGCGAGACTATCATCAGCAATTCAATGGATTTTCTCCTAAGCGTAGATGATTTGAATACTTTGGATGCGCGAAAGGAAGAAAGATCGATTGTCGCATCTACAGGAAAGACGTGTCATCGCCTCTTATATTCCCTTTTCAATTTTACTCTTCTAAGTATTATCCTTTCTTGGCCCTCATCAAAAGTGCTGTAAAGCTTGAGAGATATTCTTACAATTTTCGGTATCAGTAAAGCTGTGATGTCAGTTACATGAGCGTATATAGTAAATTGTGGATAAGTTCGTAATCTCCAAGTCGGTAAAACTGCCAACTATTCAAGATTCTGACGTTTGTAATCCAGCTATGAAAAACTCGATTTCCATCCCTGAATAACTTAGAAGGCAGGCAATCTTAATGTCTTTGGAAGCGTTACTCCTAGATATAGTAGCTAGATCAAGTTTACGAACTTGGGAAGCAATTTAAAATGCTTTGCTCAAACTTCACACGCGAAAAGCGAAAAATTCAAACAACTTAATAACGCATAACTAGAGCCAAGTGAAACGCAACTATAACGCCCAACATAGAAAGGCTTTCTAAAATCGTGTAAATAACCCCGCAGGAAAGACTCGGAAAAGAAAGTTTTCAGCATCTCTGAAATCAGCATCTACTACTCAACAGTCCCATGTCCCCGAGAAAGTCAACCATTTACTCTAGAGGCATCGTCGCGGCGACGCCGTCGTCCCCAGCACAGCCGATGCTTATTACGCTACTTTCCTTGCAATGATATGCCTGTATAGTATTATACGTATACAGGTCATTATTCGACCTAAGCGGTGGTAACGTGATACTAGTTGAACTGCGCACAATGCGCCGATGATGATTTCGCGATAGGCTTGCGGGCCAGCGCATGCATAATGAATCAGGCGACGGCAGTCGCGATCATTTCGATAGGAGAGAGATGTGTACGCGCGGAAAACGGTAAATTGAAAAATCTGGGCTACTGCAGTGTGACCTGTGGACTCGGGGTCTACGGGATTCAGAAGTTTGTCCTCGACTGTTACTCCAACGCTTGAAATATCACGTTTTGATCGAGCAAACGCGATAGAGCCGTCAAATTATTTTCCATTATAAAGATTACTTTATCTCTGTTTCTCCTAAAATATTTATGCTACCTCCGACTTTGAAATATATTTCCGAAATATCGCTGCAATTCGAAGGCGGTATAAGATATTTTTTTAACTTCTCGAGTTTGACGGACAGTATTTGGACAGCGCGCCATTCAATGCCCTCGAAAAACTACTTCCGCCAAGCATAGTGTGATCTATCGCTCGGAATTATTTTGAAACCTTGGCATCGTAAAAACACTCCCTACTCCACACTCAATACCGAAGTACCGCACTCGACGCTAAATGCATCAATTCAGCCGCGGGAACTGGGTTAAAAGACCGACTTCTCGATATGCTCTATATACACAAGCACACTCGTATATACACGTCGCACATAACTGAATAACCTAGCAGAATCCACTTTGGCCGGAGATAAAGAAAGTCAACTGCTATTAATTTGATCAGCGCCGGTTCCAAGTGAATGAAAATTTTCATTTCTTTGACTGCGACGTTCTTAAATCCTACCGAGAGCGAGTGCGCTATGCTCCTCCCCTGGAATTCAGGACCCTCGGGATAAAATCATCCGTCAGATAGTCGCGATTTACTCGGCGTATTAACTGTATTAACATTCTGAATCTTTGGGAGAATCCTGCGACCTGTATTCCTCTGCGATTTCTTCGAGTACACTTCGAGTAGCTGGAAAAAGTTATAGAGATACTTTCGGAGGATTTGCATTTCGTCTTTAGAAAAGCGCGAAAGCAATTCGAGGACTCGAGGTCGCCGCTTTGTCTCGAAGCTCTTTAGCCCAGTTGTTCAAAGTAAATTTACTTGCGTAAATTACGTGCAGTTTAAGAACCCAGTGTTTCTATTATCTAGAAGGAAACAGCGCATGAATAAGCCACTGACTATCGCATTAAAGCGAAACTACTCAAAGGTATAATATTTTCCAAGTCGTTCGGCAGAGAAAGAAACGGACCTTTATGAACGGACGAAGGCGAGGGCTGCGGCTGCAGACTGGCAAACTCGTCCCGGTCGTCCGCGTAGTGTTCACCATCGTGGTTCTCGCCGTCGCAATTGCCGACCCTGTCCTTCTCGTTGCGCTGCTGCTCGTCCGCATTAGCGCCCGAGGGATTGTTCAGGCTCAGCTTATGGCACACTTCGAAAGCCTGGCCCACCGTCCTCACGACTCGCATCGCCTGGCTCTGAAAAAGGAACGTTAAGTGGACGGTTAGCACGAGTTATACTCCGAGCGCTCTGCTCTCATATTTTGTTGAAACGAAAATCAACCGAATTTTTCAAGCCCGTTAATAATGAGTGATACAATTCATCGCGGACAGAAGCTCGAAAAATATCTAGTACACGCTGCGTGTTTTATGCTGAAGCTCCCACGTTTACGCGACTGACGTCGAAAGCCGTCTCACTTTTTAATCCTCCGAGAGATATCCTCCGGGAAAACGAAGAGTGAAAAGTTCGCGCTACGGGATAAAAAGTCAGGGCCGCGAAGAGAAAGAGAAAAAGCGGAACGAAGACGAAGGAGTCTCGAATGAAAATTATATCGAGCGGAAAACCCGTTGCCGACTTTTACGATTCAGAACACAGAAGTTTGCAAATGTCTTTCCAGGAAGAAGCGAGGAGAGGGAGAGGGGAGAGGCTGCGATAAAAGCCGGGACAGTAAAAATCCGAACGGAGGAAATGTTTAGCGGTTTTTACTGGCTAGAGGTGCGATGGTAGTATTGTTAACGAGGGGGAGGACTGCGCGCGTAATAGCGTGTGCTGGCCGGTGTAATTGCGCTGGGATCGTAGATATACTGTTATTAAATGCGGCTAGGAGAGCGAGAGGGGGACTGCTTTTTCTCGCATAAAGAGTGGCTTGGCGCTGGAAAATTGTTTAATGTTAGATTTAAAAAAAAAAAACACAACATTAGTAAAATTGCACAATAAACAAATTCGTTGAATTCCTTTTCGGGCCCTTTCTCTCCCAAGTTCATTAGCACCACGGCTGCAGTCCAACGAAAACAAGACAAAACAAGCTCCACACAAAGTCCTCTGCACATTGAGAGAATGAAAGAGAGAGAGAGAGAGAGAGAGAGAGCACAGCACAAAGGCCTCTTTTCAAAAGAAAGCGCAATTAGCGTCGCCGATTTTTCCCTCGAACGCTGCGCATCCTCCCACGCTATACCTCGAGCTCCTCGAGTTCCCGGGCCCTGGCGACGGTCTCCTGCGGCGGAGCTTTCCTCGAAGGTGGCTGGAGACTTTTGGAGCGCAGGTGCTGCAGTTGAGGCGGTCGGCGCATCAGCGACATGCGACGGAAGCCCAGAAAACCCATGATCTCCGGCTCCTTGAACGAGAATTTCTTGCGGCCTTTCGGGGTCTCGACGCACGGAACCCCCGGCGAGTCCTGGGACAAGGGGTCGCCCGGACTGGCGCTTCGGCCTCTTCGGGAGAGCATTTTCCTCAGCTAGCTTCTGAACAAGTTATTGCGAATTTATGTCACCCGATTCGTTTCCTCTTCGATGCAGTTCTTCGATGTAAAGCTATGTTTGCTCTGAGCAAATAACGCAGCATTCGAATACCGACAAATATTTGTTTTATTAAGTGGAACCGTAACGACTCTTTTCATTAATTTGCATTAAGAAAGCTACAATCGTCCTGATGAACAAAAGACGCACTGGAAGGTATTGCAGTTAGCGGCAATTACAAGCGAGAGATAAGTCGCGTTAACGCCGCCGCAAGTACATACGTTTTCAATTGCACCGGCGAGGCTAATCATTAGCATTGTCTCAAGCGCTTAACGAGCATATTCCGCCGAACAATTAATCTACGCATCGCCGTAAATCTCGCTTACGGTACAGCTTACTGTTATCAATGCGCGAATGACGAAGAAGCCTACATAGTCAAGAGACTTTCTCGTGTCTTCATCCCAATTCCACAGCTGACTCTTTTCGCTGGCTTGTTGTGATTTACAACGAGAGCTGGATGCGAGCAATGAAACGAGATTTATTCACTTCTTGCTAATTGTTTTGACTTTTATCGCGAGGAGTAATTTATCGCTCGCGCTCGTTTGGGCGCTAATCGTGTTTGGTTTACACTCCGAAATCACTTGGAAGAATACGATAAATCAGCGGCAACTGATGAAAGTATATAGGGATTTTCCGAAAGAAACTTCCCACTTCCCACACGCGTATAGCCAGCTGTATCCTCCGAGAAAAGTCGAGCGAATTCCCGAGCCGAAGCGAGCCTGTAGGCGCGACACTCGTCGACCATCTTTTTACCTCAGCACGACCTCCTTCCTCCGCACGTTCTCGGCTAACCATTCCTATCCTGCACCCGAAGGCACTAACGGATGCAGATGAATCGATCGATTCATTCATATGGATGAATAATATTGACGATGAGCGGCCCGGATAAACACCGAAAGTGCTTCGGATACGTTTGTGCCCATATAACCTGCGGGCTATTTTCGTGAAGCGACGAGGAGAAAAAAGCGATAAGTTGCGTATTTTTAGGCAACGCTAAAAATATGAGTACGTGAAAAAAAATAATCATCCCGAGCCGCGTGTAGGGCCACTTTGAGCGGACTGCCATAGTCGCGAGGTTCGTTAGAATTTGAATCCGGACATTGCGAAGCAGGGAATCAGTCGCTGGCAGAGAGCAGCAGCCTCCGGTGAAAATATCGAGGCTCGTTATACGCGGCTTTTAATTGCGTGCTAAATATCGCGGCGGCCGCATTAGTGCGTGTGTTTTGCTGTCCGCGGGATGAGGCTCGATGTACGCAGAGTCTGCAATTTCGTCATTTCCACTATATACAGTATGCTTTTCATAATTCATTGAATAGACATCGATTTTTCCAAAACGCTGCAAGGTGGGATTTCTCTCTATTTATACACGCAGCAAACTGCACTTCCCTGCCATTGTTTCTCGAACGAAAGCTCTCTCTCTCTCTCTCTCTCTCTCTCTCTCTCTCCCTGAAGTCGTTCGACTGCGGTGTAAATATTTTATTGTTTCCCTAGAGATCACGATTCGCGTCCACCCACGCAAACACCTAAAATCGAACACCTACAAATACTTCTTCGTCATTCGCTGCATCGGCCACTTCACCTCACACGACTCTATACTACTGCTATATGTATACCCGCCCAGCTCTCTCGTCAAATTGACGAACCTCTTCACCTCGAACTCGCGGAGCGCGTGTATGCGGCAAAACTCAATGTATAGTTTGGATTACACTGTGCGGGATAAAAGGACCTACTTTCGCGTGTAGAAGTAACGGCGCGCTGCACAATAAAACGAATTTACGCTGCGCGACTGTGTGTACGTATGAGAAAATTTGAGCTATCACCGTGAGCGGAAAATTGGACGCTCGTCGATTACAATGTTTGGAAAGTTATATTTACATCGCATATAGATACGTACTCTCTTTCAAACTCGCGCTGCACAATAAAATCGTAAATTTCGCTCCATTGTTCTACTCAGCCTCGCTGCATTTCTCTATTTCCATACGTTGTTCACACTGACGCGGACCGCGAAAAAGTCAATTGTCGAGACCAGATTCGAGCGCACGCGAACTCGCGCAAAAAGTCGGAGCACCTCGTCGGCCAGAGGCAGCCGGCTACTACTACTGCTGCTGCTGCTGCTGCTCTCCATCGTCGCCGTCCGTCTCATGCCATCTCCGAGCCTCTTTATTTATAGAGAGAGAGAGAGAGAGAGAAAGAGAGGGACCAGCGTGTATAAGTGCCGACTGTGCCTCTATGTATATATACACTCGTAGACCCGCGCATACCTATAGAGAAAAGTTGCGATGCGCATGTGTTTTTTCCTCCCGATGATCCTCGATTTATGCGCGCTTGATTGTTCTCCAGCACTGCGCGCACGCAGTTCAGTCGCTAAGTAATATGCCGTTCCCGAGGGCGAAATTTAATTATAAAGTTGTCGCGGCAGATTCTCCTGCAGCCGAGCTGGCTCGGTGCCATCCGCTGGCGTTTTTCTCTCCTCTTTTTTAACAGTGTTTTGCTTCTGCTTCTCTGTTTGATCGCGTGCATGGGATTTATAATATGTTGTGTCATTTTGAAAGTATGTTATCTTATTCTGGAGGAGGGCTTCGAATTATGTGAGTTACGGAGTGCGTATAAGTGAAGCCCTCTGCCGTTGCGTAAAACAGGATTTTTTTTTAGATTCCAACGATTGCGTCACAGCTTTTATTTTTTAATAGTATTTCAGGGGAAATTACCGACCTTTTTACTGGACTTGAAGACATTACACCTGAAGGAATTGCCGCTGCCGTCCCGCGCGATGTAGCTGAAGATCTTGAGATCGTGGCTGTCGTGCGACACGTAGAATATCCTGTAGATCGGATGGTGCATCAGAGCGAGCTTGCTCTCGTCCAGGTAGTGATGATTCTTCTGCAGAATCGGGAACTGCGAACGAACATTTCAATAATAGAATCAGCCTCGTGGTACAGGTAAAGAGGAGCTTACTGCGGATATTACGAAAATTTACATCGTCGTAACGCCGACTTCAAAGGATAATACCGACTTATTGTTACGACGTCAATAACCTTCGGAGCTCCATTTCCCTTTTTTACCGAGTCGTCGAGAAGATCTATAAATAAGAGTATATACGTGGCGTAGCTCGAGCCAATAAAAGTCATGTCTGTTAAAACCAGTTTCCCATAAGTACATACAGCTAGCTCGAGCGTATATAATAGCAACCCCTGATTAAGACAAAGAGCGGTGCAAGCGCACTGCACCCGAAGCTAAATTTAGATGTAAAAATAGCACGTCGCACATTATACTTTACAATCTCGCATTCCGAGCGGAGAGCTTCGTTCGAGTTACGAAACACTCGATCGACGCCGATATAACGCATGTATACCTTCTTCTTCCTGAGAGTGACCTTGAGACCGTCGACGGAGACCTCGAGCGTCACTTTCTTCTTCTTGATCCCCTTGGCCTTGAACTCGTACTGTGCAAAAAGAGAGCCGGGCATTAAGTACCATAGCGCAGCAGAGAGAGAGAGAGCCGGAGAGAGAAACGAGTTTCTCCCCGGCCGCCTGTACTGTCTGTATACAGGCTTTGTGGTATGGATGTGTTGTGTAGACTTACGCGGATCCGGCGCATCGCCGCCACGATCTCCATTCGGCTGGTCGGTCGAGGCACCTCCATGGAGCCAATGAACTGCAACGTGAACAAACGTAGGTGTGAGTGTCGGCGAGGTGGTCGATTGGAAAAATGAATGAATTTGAGCCTCAACGCGGCGCGATTTAATGGCATTTTTTCAAACTCGTGCGTGTAATACCGAGCACGGGAACAACATTTATACGAATTAACGATTGAGAGGGATTGGAATTCCCGCGCGAACGCGAGATAAATTTTATATCGGTTGCGGATGTAATATAGATGCGGATTTACTATTTTATAACGAGGTTTCCGCAAAGCCAATATTGCGTTCGCTCGTGTCTGGAAACTTATATTTTTAATACGGCGCGGTTTTAGAGCTTTGGATATCCGACGTTGAGTTTAATAAGAAATTAAGGTCAGTGCCATTACCTATATACGTTTATCGGGGATATATGGGATCAAGTTGGCTGGAGTTCTTTTTGCTAAAATTTCTAAAAATACCTAGATAAACTATTTAAAAATTGCCGTGTTAGCGGGGTTTGCGAACTCGTTAATTCCTCTCGCTCTGTAATTGCTCGGGAGAACGAGCTTGTACAACGCGCATAACTTGCAAGCCCTCATGCTTAAAGCGTGTAATTTATATCCACGCAGGAGCAGCAGAGGCTTTTTTATTATGCGTCGGATGCGTGCGCGTTATTTTTATCAATTAATTTAAATTAATAACGAGCTGCGTACCGTCTGCTTATACGTGAGAGAATCGTTTGAAAAATCCAGGGAGCGCGGGAACACCTGCGGGAAAGAGCATAATTTACGCAATTTTTTCATTTCAAAGCTTCGAGCGCACTCGAAATAGGGTGGAAACTTTGAATCGTTTCATTAAAGCCCGTGATTAATATGCAGGCTGGGAAATGAACTGAAAGCCTTTTTCGTTTCGAATCTCATAATTAAAACTCAAAGCGGACTTTACGTATAGCAGAAAGAGGATCTGCGCGTGATTAAAATTCCGAAAGCTCGTCTCATTGATCATCGATAAAAATTAGATAAAGGTTAAAACTAATCGCCGAGCTCGATTAATTACTTTTCCCTCCTTCCGAAAGTAAACTCGGACCAATTATCGGACTCTCCCAACTACACAAAAGCAGCAATAAAACGTCCTTCTCTCTCTCTCTTTCAGGTAGCTGAAATCAAGGCGCGCAATCATCCAGGCCAGCGAAGCGCGGCTCCATCGGAATAAAAATAAAGGGAAAGGCTTCCTCCACATACTGTACGTCGAGGGCGACACAAAAGCTCATCGGAATCGGCCGCCTACGGCACTGCGGTACGCGGGTAAAAGTTATTACACGTACAGGGCAGAGTCGTCGATATGCGCGCACAGAGAGAGAGAGAGAGAGAGAGAGCGGGAGGAGCCGGAGCCAGACGGCGCCGTTCTGCTGCTGCGGCTGTCTTCGAGAATAAGGAGGGAAGGAAGGAGAGCAGCAGCGGGCGAAATTACAGGGAGAACAATACGGGGATATATTATGGCCGAAGGAGTAGCGTCTATAGGCAGGAACTTGGAAGCGGGGAGGGTAATTCGCTGAAAAAGGATGGACGCAGGTATACTAGCAGCGGGATTAAATAATTAATTTAGCAGCAGCTACGCGCGGTAATTTCGAGAACCACCGCGAAGGATGTAATAACATAACGCGCGTACGTGCGGTCGCCGAGTACATTCTGCATGAGGTAAATGCGAAATTTTTTCCCCTCCCAGCAATTGATTCGGAGGGAGGGAGGGAGGCAACGCGCCAGCCGTATTTCGCGTCACGGCACCGAGCGGATCCTAAATCGCGGCAGAGCGCAATCTTATCTATCTCTAGTCCCGGCGCAGACGTAACAGATGGAGAGCCGCCGCAGGAACGAGGAAACGAGGGAGAGGAGGATCACGCGATGAAAAAGGGGAGGAAGAGAAAGCTGCGCGGCGCGTGCAGCATGCGACCAAATTTCAGCGCTCTTTTTCAAAAGAAATTCTCTTATTCTCGCATGCGGCAGATGTGGCCAATCATTTGGAAAGTCAAAAGCGCCAGGTTACGCACGGGGCTTCGGGGAATTCGAGCTAAAAAGTACGGCTGTTGACTGAAACGGAGGAGAAGCAATCTCTCTGGAAAGAGGCGAGATAGCGAGAAAACACAATGAAATATATCATTCCTATGCGGCATCTCCTTGGCACGAGCTCTCCGCGCCACATCCGTCATAGCGGAAATATCCGGGGCTGCCGATATCTCTCTCTCTCTCTCTCTCTCGTTAAGTGTCGGCTGGAGATGCAGGAGATGCCATACATATATGTAAGAAGCGCCGGCTAGGATAAGACTCGAGAGAGCCGTAAAAAGCTGCAATAACGCGCGGACGAGTCGACGTAGACGCGTACGTGCGAGATCTTTTTACGCGACGTCATCGCGCCACAGTAAACGATGACTGAGATTTGCCAAGCGCTGGCTCTCACTGCAATAGTTTCGGCTCGGTTGATCGAGCGCGAAAAATTCGTCTATGAATAAATAAGCCTCCGTGCGCAGCCGTAAAGAATCACTTAACAACCCCCGCGCCGGCGCGGCATTAAAAAGCTCACGCGTGTCCGGCCATTAAAGCTGACTAGCCATTTACGGCCTGGCAATTATCATTCAGTCGGCAGTACCTTGGCGTGGAAAACGATTCCGCGGTGGAAGGCCTCCTCGCTGTGCAGTGGTATCCGCGTGTCGTACTCGTCATTGTGCACGAGGTTGTACTGCTTCTTCGAGGGCATGCTGCAGCTTCCTCTTGGCCCAGCTTCATTCGGCGGCTGCTGCCGCTACCGCCTCTCTCGTTTCCGCCGCCGCCGCTGCTGCTGCTGCTGCTGCTGCTGCTGCTGTAACTGAGAGAAAAGAGAGCGAGCATGAGAGCCGGAAAGTTTGCCTTGGCGCGTTCGCGTCTATTTTTTTTTTTTTTTTTTTTTTTTTTTTTGTTTTGTTTTATGGTGCGCGGACGAGCTTTTCCGCGGGGCGAGTTGCCAGAGTTTCTTAGGGGATGTTGTGAGAGCAGTTTTGTGCCAATTCGTTTTGTGGAATTGCCGGGCAGCCGAGCGGAGATGCTTTTTCCTACGTAACTGCCAAAAGTCGCGGAGGACGAGCTTTTTTCGCCCGTTACGAAGCTCGGGCTTGTTATTCTAGTCGGGCATGTAGAGACGCTGTTTTTGCTGCGTGGATACTGCAGAATCATTTATCCCGTTTTTTCCGTTCGAGAAATATAGCCCGTCAGGACTAGAGCTCGTTGCTACCTAAAAGCAAGCAAGCCGATTTCCTGCAGCCCCTTGCATCGTATGTATACGCATTGTACTCGGCTCCCTCGCCCCATACACGCCTGGAAACGCGACTTATCCGTCCCTCCCATCCGCGAAATGAGCGAGGGAGGCATATTTACCAGAGCGTCGGCAGGGAAAAAATTTTCTGCCGTCGCAGCGACTTTCGCGGAGAGAGTTTGCTCTCTGCCGCCGTCGCGCGCGGTGAGTAGAGGGAAATGTGTATCGACAAACGAGGATTTATGGCTGTACGGGTTGCGCAGCAGCATCTATTATTGCGAATTTTACGAGGCATCGGTTTTATTAGAGAATAGAGACAGATATGAATTTTTTGCCAGCAAGTTATTATTATTTATTGCCGAATCATGGAAAAGCGAGTCGTAAATCTTGGATTCTCCGACGATCCCCGAAATTAGCATGTCCCGGGAGCGCGCTAACTTTCCTTATCTATATTTATGCGATGGATTCATCCCCGGGCATGAATATTTGGCTAATCGAATCCGCACAGCTCGTAACAAGCCTGCTGTGTAACACGAACTCGACGGTTCAGTGAACGCGTTCAGAGAGAGGCACGCAGATAAAAGAGGGCTACGAAGGGCAAAAAAGTCACGCCGCAAAACAGAGGAGAGAGAAGACCCGTTGAATTACGCGCGGTGGTTTGAATAAACAAACGAGCTCTCTCTCTCTCTCTCCTCCGAAAGGGATTTATTCTGGGCCTCTTCCAGCTCTCCATCTCTCCCGAGGAATGCGAGGGAAGAGGGTGGCGAAAAAAGGGAAGAAATTTGGGTGAGCAGCGTGTCTGTGCAGTGTGCTTATGTGCGGTGTGTTTCGAGTTTGCGGAATGCGCCTTTGAGGAGTAGAGAACGAGTTATTTAGGCTGCTCTCCGCTCTGGGGATTGAATTATGCCACTCCGTATACTCGGGGCGAATTTATTCTCTGGAAAAAGTACATTAGTGCTACTTTTACCATGATTTTTTACGAGAGATCTCGATTTGCGGCTTAATCAGGCACTTAAATCATTGCTAATTGAATTTTATTGTCCTGCACTTGTATGTTGTACGTATCACGAATCGCAGCAAAGTTCGATCCCATACCGCGATGAATCACCGCCTCCGAGTCGCTCGAAAGGAAAAAGGAAGCGCCGGCGACACACCTCGAATTCTTCTTTTATGTATCGCGGCCGTCCTCTTGTAGCTCCTATGTACACGGGCTTCGTTTCCATACGGATCTGTTCCTCTGCCGGCGCATCGACGGCTTCTAGGCCGGTTCTCTCTCTCTCGAAAAGCCTGAAGAAGAAGAGATGGAGGCGGCGAGAGCAGAACCAGTCATGTAATCGACGACCTTGCTAGAGAGAGAGAGAGAGAGAGAGAGGGAGATGCTACGCGGGGAGAGGAGACACTGCCTATACCTGTGTGTGTACTTGCCCAACTCTCCGCGGAGAGATTAGTATGCGAGCATCATCTGGTCTTTGCCAAAGTTCAATATATGCGATCGCTGGCGTGTATCGACTCTTTGACCTGTCGCAAAGCTACACAACGGTACACTAGCTATCCCTATCGCCATTCGACGCCGAGAGGTTCGAATGTTAATTCAATAATTCGGAAACTACGTCACTCCGCTCTCGACACACGCGCGCACAACTCTCCTCTTTTCCGCGTATTTTATTATACGCGGGCCCCGTGTCCGACTGACGCGCGCGCGCGACTCTCCAAAAGCGATTCATCCTTTTTTTCGCCTCTTTTCGGATCCTTTGTGCCCCTCTCGTATGCTCCGATCCACTTTACACACAGCCGGCCTTTTCGAGACTCCGGCTCTGCTTGCGTCTCATCCCGCACGCCTCAGAAAAATGTCTCTCTTGTTTTGTAATTTTCTCACGTCGTCTCGTGTTCATTCTCAATCGTATACTCGACGAGGCTACAAAAAAATTATCGATCGATACACTACCGCGCAGCAGACATCAGACGAGCACTTGGCGAGTTGCGAGTTTGTGTCGCGCGCTGCTACAGCAGCAGGGGGAGAAACTCGCCTACTCCTGCAATCAGCCCCGCTTCCCGCAGCGCCAATCATCCTTATACGCTCGCTTGTATACGCTTGTAATGCTCAAGTTTCCTGGCCAAGAAGCACTTATTATTTTACGCTGCCGATGCACGCGAGTAGTAGTAGTAGGTACAAACACGCCTCGATGCTGCTTATTAGTTGTTGGAAATTAGTCGATGCACGCGATTATACGGGTGATTCGAGTTTACTGTTATGGATATACTCGTTTTGCCATTTTTTCTTCGTTCGGCCGGAGAGTTTAATTGTGTTGTTGCGGACGGATAAGTACATCTCTCGAGGTTTCCTCTCCTCTACATATGTATAAAACACTCTTGCTCGTCCAAAGCCGCCCGTTAAATCATAAAACCAAAACCAGCGATCTTATAATCAGTCGATCGACACACACACACACACACACACACACGTGCAGACGAGCCTCGCGCTTGTGGGCAGCAGCGGAAGGCAGCTCGAATTCCACGCGCCGCGGCGCGCGGAGGATGATGCACCTTTGCTTTGTGTGAGAGCTGTGTTTTATATATACCCTGCCTATGGGTTCGCTCGTACTATCCGAGAGTGCTCGAGCACCTGATTTAAGCGGCATTCACCTTGAGAGAGCGGCGGCAGCAGCTGCTATAATATCTCCACGAACGCGAGTAATTCCTTCGAAGACTGCGCTCTCGTGTGTCGGCTTTTTTTCGTTTGTTTAGATCGATTGACATTTTTCCCGCAGAAGATTCAGTAGATCGAGACGGCTCGAACGTCTCAATAATAAAACACCCCTCGCGATAGCGCGATGAATCAATCGGCGCACATGACTCGATAACGCGACGACGGACGACTGAAACCCACGTACTTTATAGGTGTACTCGCTCGTTCAGCTGCAGAGAGCTGATTAATGCAGCCGAGCGTGACGACGGCGGCGACGCACGTGGTGTGTGTCTACTGTATCGTGCTGCTTTCGAATCCGCGAGCACGCGTTTGCTCTTTTATGGAGACCATTAGCTGGCTGCGTGCGTCGTTTCCGATTTGCGCGAGAGAAAAAGGGGACCGAGGCTTTGCTGCAAGCGATGCTATTTTTGCAAATAGCTCTAGACCCGATGACGCGATTGCCCTCGATCGACAGCTGGCTAATTTCGTTGTTTTACGCTGTCCGTCACATACACGTACTGTATTTGTTTTGCGCGATGAAGGCATTACTTATATCGATCACCGCGCTGATGTGCAAGGCTGAGCGTCGCGCATACCCAAGCCGTATCGCTGATTAAAAGACAACCCGATCCGGCTCATATCTGCTAGCTGCGGCACAAAAACGTGGCTCAAAATTCATCAGCTCCCTCGAGAGAGAGCATCGCACAACCATATCTCTATCTCGTCGTCTTCCTTCAGAAGCGAATGAAAAACGTCCAGGGAACGACGAGAGGTATGGCCGCGCCGTATATCTATACGGGTGGACGGCTTGACCGCCCCGCCGCTGCATCGCGAGGGGGACCACCAAAGGCGAGAGCATTGTCTCTCTCTCTCTCTCTCTCTCTCTCCAGCTCATTATGCTCTCGGTGGGCTATGAGGGCGCGCGGAATTTTCATTGCTGCTGCTGACGTTCGTGCGTGGGTCGCGAAATTTCCGACGAGCGATAAACCGTTTTTGACGGGGAGTTTCCTTTTCTAAAAGCCGAGAATCCCCCCCTATTCCAATCAAGCAGACCACGAAGAGACGTCGGCAGAGGAGGAGAAGAGGAAGACCCTGTAGCCAGAGTGAAAGAGAGATTTTTACCCTCGCTCTCGACGGCTCCAAGGGGTCAACGCCCCCCATATACTCTCTTTCCTGCAGGAGGACTTCTGCTTTTGCCTCTCGTCTCTCTCCCTCTCTCCTTCTCGGTATACGGCGACGACGTCGTCCAGCTGCACCCCCTTAATTATAGGCGCTGCCGCTGCCCCTTTTTTCCTCGTTTTTTGCGATTACGCGCGAAGGGCTTCTCGGAAGGATTTGCGCCGCGTATCTTTAAAAGGGACGGAGGTTGAGAGCTGTTTCGTACTGCAGAGGTTCGAATGTTGCCATTTGGCAGGAAAAATCTTCGCACCAGTGCATTTCCATTTCGCTCATTCAATCGGCCGCTGCTTGAAAAGGCATGACAACAAGCCTGCGCGCGCTGCAGAGAGACGTAAACACTCGAGAGTAGCATATACGCTCCAGCGTATATATACAGCTGGAATGCCTATAGCGCGAATTATGCGAAGGTTAGAATTCGCTGCGCACCTTTCTCTTTTTTTTATTGTAGGAAAATTATATTATCCTCTCGCTGCACTCGTTCCCATGCAAATTCGATTTTTTCCACGCCGAGTGCTCGTTGAAAGAGGAACATCGCGTCCGAGGGCGGAATAAAAATAGCGGATCCGCAATTAACCAACCTCCACAGCCGATCCCTCCCCCTCGGGTCTCGAAAACCTTCCCGACTCAATGAACCGGGCTCGAAATCACCCTTCGCAGAAATAACCGCACAAGCGCCGCGTGCTCGCCGTGAAAAAAAAAAAAAAAAAAAAAACGAGAAGGACACTTTCGCTTTATAGGTTAATCTTAACCTACCAACCTGTTCGTCACGCTCCGGAATGGGCCATCTCGCCACCCTCTCGTCCAGGCGCGACGTCGGTCCACGAGTGCTCGTCTATCTTTCCGTGGGATAAGGACACCGAAGCGCGGTGCATCTATGTGCGCGCAACGAAAACACGCTCTTTTACACTCCGGGCTGCTGCTGCTGCTGCATCCTTTCACATTTCACGCGTCCCGCGCACACTCACTTGTTTATCCTCGGAAACTCGCTTGTTCTTTGATTGTCGATGTTGTTGTTGGTGCACTCGGCTGTTTGTACACAACAGAGGAATCGGCAGACAAAGGTGAGTACCAGTTACTGCACGCGAACAGAAGTGAAGAGAGGGTAACGGAATGACGAAAGAGCGAGGCTCGTAGCTCGACGGCGGACGAGCCTCGAGTGCCGACTGCCGACTATACCGCCGCCGCGGCGCGCTCGGCTCCTTCGTACCTATATATGCTTGGTATATAGCGCCGCTACAGTACACAGTGTGTCGTATATGCGTGGTATACTGTGCGGCGAGTATAGCTACAGCTTTAGGGGGTGGGAGCTGCGTCCCTCTCCTCTCCTCTCCACTATCGCTCCTTTTTTTTCTCTCTATGTCTCTGCTACGCGCGAGCGAGTGAGGTATAGCGTGCACGCTGTGTAGTGTGTGCAGGAGCGTGCGTGGAGGGACGGATGCAGCTGCAGCGACCATAGTGCTTCCTCGCATTCAAGGACTCGTGCCGTCGCCGCCGCCGCTGCCTGGATTTATCTCGAGAGTTGAAGGTACGTGTCAACGTGTGTGGTACATAACGCGCTTTCCTCATCCCAGAGATAAAAAAAAAATATGCTCTGTAGAGGTACATGCGAGAGGGTTGGTGGTAACCGATTGGCGCAGACTCGATGATTTTGTTGAAACAGTTTTCGCGAAATAAGTATACACTTAAGCGTGTGTGTACACCATAAATCCGTATCAAGAACGGCTGCTCGCGGGTGGGGATGTTGGGTATCGGGATTTTCGGGATAAGGGCGGGTATATATGAGATGTAGATTTTGCGGAGAAGGTTATTGCTCGAGACATCTGTTGGGAGATGCTAGAGAGACAGAGCTGCGGGACAGTCGGTAAGTCTGACGCTGACAAGCACATTAGCGCATATTTTTCGAGCGTGTGAAAATGAATTTTTCAGAGGCACGGGATTCTTATAAGTAGCAATTTATCGATTTAATACGCGGCAGGTTACAATTGAATAATCATAGTGGGAATAAACGTACATAAAATCTAATCTGAAAAAACAGCTTGATTAAGCATAAATTAAATTCTTAATTTCTTAAAAGTTAGTAAAATTGTAAATCAGCGTACAAAGTGCTCAAGTTGAAAGACGTTTAAATTAGTTCTAATGTCAAGTATAGTCGGTACGCAACACAAAACTAGGTACTATCTCTAACTCTGGAACTGAAAGAAATACTGCAGCGCATGCTTGGTGACCGGCTTACACCGCGGGAATGAAATCGGCCCACGTGTACCATCCTATTTGCAGCATACATGCTTACGGGGGGGGGGGGGGGGGGTGACACACTATGAATTTGTCATATTTCATGTTCATAATTTGAATATCATATTTTCGAATGACTATATAATTGACGTTATTTTCGTTATTCACAAATCTGATAAAACTGCACGCATTTTGGTAAGTGCGAAAGTATTGATGTATGATGGAATACTAGTTAAATGTAACGCAAGTATATAAGTATGACTGTTACAAATTTCGAAAATATAAATTTACGTATTTCATTTTCAAATATTTGACCATGAGTATTTTTAGCATAGTTTGTTAGTTTGTTATCCACTTTGACCATATATATTTGTAATAATGTACATTAGTACGTAAAATTAAATAAGACGTCACGATTTACTAGCAAATATTGATCGTTATGTCGATAAGATTGACATCTAAATATTTCTTTTGCGTTAAGTTGAAATCCATAGTGAGCTGTCTATATGTATTGGACCTCCCACCCCCTCCTCTTCAGTAACGAACTTTACAACGATTTACAATTACAGTAAAAATCAATCGCATCAATAAGCGCTTGCTCGACCCGCATCTCAAACCTCTCGTGACGTCAGCGCTCTCTCAGTTGTATCACCTATACTTATACTTATACGTATATATGTACAGATATACCGATACCACTGTGCGCGAGCCGTTAGTGCGGAGAGGGGCCCCGAAATAATCGCCGCCACCGCAGCGCGATGACCGTCGCTCATTCCAGCTCGAGACGTCGTTGCGAGCGCAACAAAGCAGGCGCATCGTCCTTACTATCGCTTCGAAAATGAGCATCACCGTTACCTGCGTCGCACCAGTCAACATCGCCGTTATCAAGTATTGTGAGTATGCTGCTTTCCTGAAATAAAATTCTCATCCATTTTGTTTATTTATCTTTTGAGCACTGAAGATTGTATTCGACGATTTCTTTTATCGAGGTGTTTTATTGAGATTATTGTGAGATTTTTACGAGTGGAATGTAGTTTACAGTTAGGTATGATTGGATGTTCATACTGACATAAATGCGCATGTAACGTGGCGCTGACAGCTCGCGCATAGTTTGAATGTTTCGCACTTTTAGGTATAGGACACTGACGATTTTTAATAAGTAGTCTGGAATTGTTTGAATGGATCGCTTTGTCGAAGAGTTATTTCGAAAGAGTTCGACAACAATGTCAGCTTTTTACGACCATTCAGAGGATCTTTTTCAAAGAGTTTTCCGTGATTCGGATCTCTGCTACGATTTGCATGACTGAGGCGGGACTAGTTTTTACGCTTTTGTGCTCGGAGTTGTATAAAGTAGCGATTATTGAATTTTAAATGTCGCGTAATTTTGAAAGTAATTCATTTTCATTGCTTCCAGGGGGCAAACGCGATGAGGACCTCATTTTGCCCATCAACGACTCGCTTAGCGCGACTTTGGATACGGAACACGTAAAATACTTTTTTACGATTTACCTTCTCTCGATCATCTGAGTCGAGTACTGTTCTCATTGCAACGCGATTTTTAATTTTCAGCTTTGTGCCAAAACAACTGTGAGGGCCAGCCCAGAATTCAAAGAAAACAAAATATGGCTGAATGGAAGGTAAAATTTATCAATTCTCTTCTGAACATAACTATGCATTTGAATAGAATTTTTAAACAATTTTAATTTTTTATTTTCTTAGGGAAGAGTCCATGGACAATCCAAGACTGCAAAATTGCCTGAAAGAAAGTAAGATAAACAAAATAAAATATCTCTTGTGATAGGATGTTGATTTTATTGATTTCTCATAAATTGTCAATTTTCCAGTAATGAAAAGATCTCAATTATCAAAAGATATGGAAAGTTGGAAACTTCACATTTGCTCAGAAAACAATTTTCCAACAGCAGCTGGTCTGGCATCCAGCGCAGCAGGATATGCATGTCTAGCTGCTGCTCTTGCAAAGCTCTACAAAGTAGAAGTGGGTTTTAAAAAAACTCAAAAGTAATTCTTAATGACTTATCGATGATATCTAATGGAAGAAATTTGTTTTATCATCGTAGGGAGATATAAGTGGCATAGCAAGAGCAGGTTCAGGATCAGCCTGTAGAAGCGTTTATGGTGGTTTTGTCAGATGGTATAAGGGTAGTGATCCAACTGGTATCGACAGTATTGCAAAGCCCATTGCACCTGCCTCTCATTGGCCCGACATGAGGATTCTTGTACTGGTTGTGAATGACTCCAAAAAGAAAGTATCCAGTGCAATAGGCATGAAGAGGACTCTGTTGACCTCTGAGTTTCTGACATATAAGGCTGAAAAAATTATTCCCAAGAGGATTGAACAAATTCAAGAGGCCATTCTGAAAAAAGATTTTGAAACCTTTGCAGAACACACTATGAGAGACTCTAATGAAATGCATGCAGCTTGCTTGGCTGCTTATCCACCTTGTATTTACATGAATGACACTTCGCACCTCATTGTTGAATTGATGCATCAGTATAATTCTACCAGCGATAGAACTAAGGTATCAGTTCATGCATTACAATTATTTTAGAAGTGTTGTAGTACCTTACATTTTGATTTTCATTATAAAAATATTTTTTTATAGGTGGCATATTCATTTGATGCTGGCCCAAATGCAACATTGTTCCTGCTAGAAAAGGATGTTGCAGAGCTACTTGGAATTCTCGATCACTATCTTCCTCCTGCTGTTGATAATAATCTCGAGTATAGAAAGGGAATTTCAATTGAGGTTACTTCACCATCACAGGTTTGTTTATAGATTATTAAGTTTCTTTAAATCGCACGAGAAATTTGTATATTAAAACTAAAAATACTTTTTTAATTCCAGAGCCTTTTACAAAAAATAAACTTTCCAGAGCAACAGCCTGGAAAGCTTAAATACATTATTCACACCCAAGTGGGCAGTGGACCAAAGCAGCTTCCAGATTCTGAAGCCCTCAAATTCCATTAATAATGACGATAATTTTAAGACAATGAGCAACTATATCAAATTGTTATAAGTAAAAAATTCAGGGGTTGAATTCTCTTCCAAAAAATAAATATTTATGAGTAGGTATGATATATTGTAATATAACATTGAGACTGCTTTGAGAAGCAATATTTTTTAAAGTTTTTAATAAATTTGTTACCTAAAAAGCATAAGTTTACTGTTTTTGTGAATCAACTTGAATCTTGCAATGCTAAGATTGCACTATTGTATAGCCGGCAATGTTTACATACTCAAGATTTGTATATATATATATAGATAGACATTTCTAACCTTCAATACACACTTTTTTATTATGGTGATGGCTCGTCGCGTGTACCTATGTTGCGCAGGTGTTGCGCAACCTGTAAACAGAAATTAAGCATTCGTGAATGAATAAGTCTATCGACTTTCAACAGTTACGACTCATCATTACGAGCTGGTTTTCGCGCAAGGCAAGAGCTAAACGATCAAGATGTCCAAAGCTGCTGGAGAACTTATAAAAGCTGTTTTCGAGAGGACGAGGACGTCAAAGACCTTTGGTCGAGTTTTAGAAAATGTAAGTAATTTGACAAAGCTTTTAAGAAATTATGGATTTTTGTATTCGTTAAAATATTATTCGAAGGCCAGTTATGGAACTTGCTATCTACTTATTGTCTTTTAAATGATAGCATTATTTTGCTTATCTTAAAGGTTAAACTAATTTCTGCTGGTGAGGGAAAATGCAAAGCTGAGTTGAAAGTCGACGAGGAGCATTTAAACCTAGGTGGGACCCTGCATGGAGGTTACACCAGCACTCTTGTAGACTGCATTTCAACTTACGCACTAATGACCCATAAAGCTGGTGTTCCAGGTGTTTCTGTAGACCTACACGTAACGTAAGCAAGACAAAAAATCAGCATCATTATGCAGCAACAGCAGTTAGAATTTTTTATTGAGAAAACTGAACATTTTGAAATTATGGCACACAGGTTTCTGAAAGCAGCAGTTCCTGGTGATGTGGTTTCCATAGATGCTAGAACCATAAAGGCTGGTCGAACACTGGCGTTTCTGGAAGTAGAGCTCTCAAAAAAGGACGATGGTGCACTGATTGCTCGAGGCATTCACACAAAATTCATCGGTGGATAATTCTTCACCATTGAAAAAGTAATCTTTCTCTCTTAAAAGAGTAATTGGCTTTTTATTCTCGGATGCATTTAAAACGAGAACGTGATTGGTCCCCTGTTTGGTAGATTTAAGAACAAGAATGACGCGAAAACAGACCGCGTTCTTAGATTTTGTATTACTTTTTGTAAAAAGCTGATTCTATAACGAGAAAACAATAGCCTGAATTGTCAAAGTCCTGAACCATCTGAAAAAGTGGTTTGAAATCACGCCATATGCGACATAGTGATTATAAACTAATGTAAGTGTTAGCTGATTTATTTATTGGTGTTGACTAGTGTAAAGTAATTTTATAATACTCTGCGGCAATTATACCCACATTTGTGGAGTCTGTTTACTGGCTGTATCAAGCGCTCAAATCAAAAGGGGTAAAAACAGCTGTAACTGTTGAAGCTAAATAAACTCACTGCGATGTTAAAATTTATATTAATTTATTTGTATAAAACGATACAAAATATTTATTTGCATTTCTTTGTCTAAATCTCTAATACGGAGTAGCTTAGAGTACAATCTCAGTAGTTTAAAAAAAAATACACCTACGACTAAAAAAACTTAACGTGTATGTGCGCGATTAAAGCAACAGCGATTAAAGCATATAGACCAGCTAGTTGAAATTTTTCACATCGTCGAGCAAAAGTTTCATCTCTCGGATTCTCTGGCTCAGTTCCCGCAACACTTTGCTGACTCTTCCGTACTCCTCATTGGCGTCCTCGAGGAGTTCCTCCACGTACTTGATTTTCTCGTCGCGACTGCCGTGTCCGGTTTTCTCGAGTTTGAGTTGATTAGCCGGCGCGAGATACTTGGCAGCTGCAGCGCTTCTCCTCGTCCTCGAAACGGTGTTGCTGCTCTGGTCGCTCTGCTCGAGACACTCCTCGCAACAAGTGGACCAGGCCCTCAAGTCTATCGAGGGGATCTCGTTGCAGTCGAGGAAGTTGTTGTCGGCGTCGGGCAGAAGGAAGACGTCCCTCTGGATCCTGGTGATGTTGTCCCCGTTGTCGCAGAGGACTCGAGCCAGGCTCGTCTTCTTGATCTGGGCCAGCTGCTCCGGCTGGAAGGTCGAGGGGTTCTCCAGCCAGAACCTGTCGCCGTCCCTCATCCTCCTGAACTGCTCGGACAGAAGACACCTGAAGAGCGGTCCCACCTTGGCGTTGGCTACCTGGTCCTCGAGAATACCGCCGACCCAGGCGTCGATGTTGCCGGGATGCCCGTAGAGCTCCTTGAGTTTCTGCCGGACCCTGGGATCGCCGATTTCACCGGCCAAATCGTCGAAGCTCTCGACGCGGGACATGTTGCAGTAGCGCCTCCAGTCGACGTACGGAGGGATAGCGTGGTCCCTGCCTCTCTGGATGTTCATCGCCGCCAAGTCCAGAGCCACAGCGTGAGCTGTTCGGAAGAGCTGCTCCGTCAGTTCCATGTTCAAGTTCTGCTCGGGTCTCTTGAGCTTCGCGGGAGTGACGAACATGCCTCTGAGAAGAGGATCGGTGCCACCTTCGTCGACCAGCCTCCAAGGGGCGAAGAAGGCGTCTCTTAAGTGTAAAGGTCCTTGAGGTATCGGCTGGAGGTCTTGGTCGAGTCGCTCGAGTTTCGGTTGGATGAGGGAGTGTCCGAAACGCAGAGCGGCAGTGGCGAAGACGTTGGCGATGCCGGCGTCGAGGTTGCTGTCGTAGCCTCGGTACGGGCCGAACAGCTGGTCCGAGCTGCCGCCCAAAACTTTGGGGATCCAGTCGCGGTAGGTGATCAGTTGCATCTGCAAAGAGAAATTAGCGAGTTAAATTACCCAATCTCTCAGGCGCACGCGTCTCAAGACGGTTAGATTATCGGCATCTCGAATTACCTGAGCGCCAATGATCTTCCTAGCCTCCTGGTACAGCTTCTCTCCTCTCCAGTGCGGGTTGATCAGCTTCAGTCTCCTGGCGATCCTGTTGTGCTCCCTCATCCAGACGGTGTGCATCACCGTCAGTCCGATCTGCTCGTTGACCCTGAAGTCCCCAGCCAAGAAGCAGTTGATGTCGCTCTCGGTGACGTTCCTCCTGCAGTCGATAAACTGCCCATTGGCGTAGGGCAACAGCGCCTTCCGACCAGGGAAGGTCGGACCTTCCCTCAGGAGTCCCAGGTCGTTGCTGAAGTCGCGCAACTCGCGAGCGGTGTCGTCGTCGTAGCCGTAGACCTGGGACGCATCGAGGTAGCTGGTCAGCTGGTTAAGCTGCTCTCGAGGGGTCAACTTGCCCCAGAGGATACTCGTCATTCCAGAGCCTGAGGACGTATACAGCATCGATTGGTTTTTAAATAGACGCCCGTACGCGATCTTTCGATTTCTGAGAAATGAGTATTACGTTTGCAGTTATGCACCGTAACATTCATAACCGATGTCTGTCTCAGTAGATCAAGGTTGGGTTGAGTAAGACATTGTAATACTTGTGCATGTCAATGTTCGTATATAACGATTTCGACTAGACTCACCGCAGACGGCACTGGTCCTGAAGAAATCGATGCACCTGCGGTTCTTGATCCTGGGGTCGCCGGGTGGCACCTCCATGGGGAAACAAGGCGCCGCGTTGTCGCAAGACTTCTTGCAGTCGATGCCACCCCAGGATTCGCTGGACACCGCGGGTAGCGCGTGATCGAAGTCGTGGTCGATCCACTGTCCCCACTGCATGACCATGTGCGTGATCCTGTCATCGGCGGTGACCTCGTCCGTGGCGATGATGCTGGTGGACACGAGTCTCGCAGCTGGTTTCGGGTGGCCGTAGTACAGTCGGGACTTGTCCCAGCCGATCGGCTGCGAGAAGCCGTTCTCGTAGATGGGCTTGAGGATCCGCCGGAAGCCGGTGTAAGAAGAGCCCCAGGTTGGATGCGCGAGATTGTTGCACTTGCCGTCCATCGTGCGGTAGCGGTTGTGGTAGCAGAGGTTCAGACACTCGTCGGTGCGTCGGTGAGACGTGCAGCCGGAGAGGCGTTCCAGTTCGGTCAACTAAATATTTTATCATTCTACTGAATAATCGTTAGAATTTATTGCTATCCTCGGACGATCTGGTCGTTCGGATTATTTAGAAAAAAAACAAAACCGTTCAACTAATCCTCTCATCCTACATCTCCTCTTCTCACCTGTTCGGGCGTCAAAATCTCCTCGTAGCGAAAGTCGTCGGTAGCATTGGCGAACGCTCCCACGTCAACCATTTTCCTGATGTGCAGCAAAGTTCTCTCAAAAAGCTCGGCGGGCCTGGCAGCTCTTCTGCCCACGGCATCCGGGAACCTGGAAAGCTGGAACGGGTTGCCCCGAGACCTTGAGTTCGGGTTGAACAGCATCTCCAGGGTGTTGTTGATGGCCCTGTCGATCTCCTGGGTAGCCTCGTTGAAGGCTCGAAGGACCAGCCCATCGCTGGCTGTCGGTTGGCGAATTCGGACCAGGGCCGAGGCTGTCGCTCGGCCGTGATCGTTGCTTGCCGAACACTCGTATCTGCGAAGGATCGATATCAAGCTCGTTATATATAATATAAACTTATCATTATTATAGCGGTTTAATTGTAGAAAGGAGCCTCACCTGCCGGTATCCAGCGCAGAAGCGTTGTACAAGTAGAGGCTGCCGTGCTTGGACAGCCTGGTCCTGTTCCCCAAGGCCAGCTCCACCAGTGTCCCGTCTTTCTTCCAGACGATCTTGGGCTGCGGCTGACCCTCGGCCCTGCAGGGCAGCTCGACGATAGCCCCAAACTCCACCTCCATGTCCTGAGGCTCGTAGACGAGCCTGGGGGGCTTGTACTCGACACCGACCACGTTCAGGTCCGCGCTGGTTTCGGCGAAGCCGTGGGCGTTGCGAGCTTGGCAGACGTAGCGGGCAGAGTCCGATTCCTTGGCCGCGAGGATTTTCAGGCTGCTGTTGCCGTCCTCGAGGAGGATTCGCGCGTGGGGACGGATCTTGGAGCCGTTTCGCCACCAGTCGATGTGCGTGGCGGTGTGCCCCACCGCTTCGATGCGACAGACCAGGACCACGTCCGTGCCGGCGCGGACCTGTCGATTTTTTTGGAAAACAACGGATAAAATAGTTTCACTCTTAATAAATTTATAACGAAGCGAGTGCAAAACCAACCGTCTGCGACTTGGGAGTTTCAATGAACCTCGGCGTTGGCGACATGACCACGAGAGTCCTGGCCGATCTCGACTTGGTCTCGCCCATATCGTTGTGCGCGACGCACTCGTACTGGCCAGCATCGCTCTCGCTGACGTCGCTGATGACGAGACTGCCGTCTTCCTTGATCAAGTAGCGCTCGTCGTCGCCGGACACCTCGTTGGAGTCCCTCATCCACTTGACGCTGGGCTGAGGGTCACCGGCGACCCGACACCTGAACACCGCCGTTTCGCCGAGCTGGACCTCGACGTCCTCCGGTCCTTCCATTATCACCGGTTGACCTGGCAAAATAATCGACTGTACTCGTAATTTATAGCCCATAAATAAACTGTAAACTGCGACAGCCCTGCGACTGCCTGTTTGAAAGGTAGGATATCGGAAACTCAACTGCAATGGAAATCCGCAGGCGTCATCCTGTCGAGCCTCCTGCCCTTCATCTCTTCGGGCGCTTGACAGACCGCCTCCATCTCCATCCTGTCCCGCATCTTCTCCAGCAGCCAGACCATGTCGCAGTCGCAAACCAGGGCGTTGCTGTCGAGCCTCAGCTTCGTCATGGGCCCGACGTTTCTGAAAGCATCGTGGGGCAGCCTCTCCAGCCGGTTGTTTTGCAGATACAGCCTCTCGAGTCGGGGCAGCTCGTTGAAGGTGTCGGGCTCGATTCTCCGCAGCTGATTCGCGTGGAGGTAGAGCTGCTCGAGTCTCGGCAGCCCGGAGAACGTACCCGGGGCTATGTACTCGAGGCTGTTCTTGTAGAGGTAGAGGTAGCGAAGGTTCGGGGCCGACTGGAAGATCGAGGGGGAGAGTCGACGGATTCGGTTGTCGTTGAGCAGCAGCGTGTGCAGCTGCTTCAGGTTGTGCAGGTCGCCCGGGCGCAGCTCGACTATGTTGTTGAAGCGCAGATCTCTGGAGGTCGGAAATCATTCGTGTATTGAAAATAAAGTACTCGCCTTCCTTTGAAATTTGCCATCAGAGACGCGGAATTAATTCGTATCAAAGTGTAACAACCTAGCGCGGTCATTCGTCAAGCTCGGTATTAATAGCCGCGAATCAAACGCCTGGCTTTTTAAGCATAAACTACATTGTTTATCAATCCATCCGACGCGTGTATTTCTATTGTAAGGCGCGTTCGTATAATCTCTCTTTTCTTTCCAAATCTCTGTTGACTCAGAGGTATCGAATTCGTGGAGAGAGAAAGAGAAAGAGAAGTTGACTTTCCAGGGAAAAGGGTGTATTTCAGACGTCATTTGTTTTCCATCCAGAAATAACGACGAGGCTGAAAAGCGAGGGGGTTCGATCGCGTTAATCGCGCACTTATTTCGAAATTCTCTCTCTCTCTTCGAGCTTCCTGTTTGCGAATCGATTGTTTTGCAGTCGGCGGTTCATGCCAACGCGTGGCTCAGCCTTTAAATAAAACTGAAGCACTCGGAGCGCTGAAATGGAAAAGCGCATACGCGTATAATAGAACACGTCAATCAAAGCGAACGGACTCATCTTCGGTCCGAGACGAAAGACTCGTGACGAAGCGTCTGGATTTAGAGACGCGAGAACGTGACTCGATCCTCCGCGCGTATAATGCGTCGCTCGAGCCGTGTTTATTATCTCGACGGGCAATAATTTTGCCGGAAAAGCGAGTGAGCTGGACGTAGTTGCGTTTACACAGATAAGCGATCTTCGCCTCTCGTTATTGCGATGATTCGAGTGAGCGTTCTGTTATTGGATTTGCTTTCGACAAAGTGTTTACTGCAGGAATAAGTAGTTCAAGATTTTTCATTTCTTTCATAAATAGACTTCCATAAATATTTATAAAATCAATGAATCACAAGTTTTATAAAAGAAAAATATCTAATCTCGGATTCTTGAAAAAATAACAGTAATCCTCCGCATTTCAATGAATAAATTTGTCGACGAGTTAACGACAATAATAGCGCACTGAAGAAAGGAAGACGAAAGGACAGTAAAAAAAAAGAGCCCATTCATCAAGCAGCTTCTATTGAAGAGTCGGAGGTGTAATAGACGCGTCGTAAACCGGCAGCTTTACGAGGATTTCGAGTTGGAATTGCGTGAGTTGCAGGAGCATAAAGCCTAAAGAGGCGAGATGAACGCTCGGAGTGTCGATCCGCTATTCCGAGCTTTATACGAGGACTTTGAAGCTTCCGTATGCTTTTCAAAAACTGGTGAACTGAATTCTAATCCCGAGAATAAAGAATAGACTCTTTGTTGAGACAACGGCAGAGGCCGTTTCAAAATCGATCCATAAAGTTTACTTAATAACGCGCGGCTCGAGTGACTCGCGAAAAAGGAAAATAAACATGACATCACGAGACGCGTTGAGATTTCTCGAGAAAGTGCGAGATGATCGGCCATGTAGGATTACACGTTATTTCTCATCTCGATTTCGGAAGTTCATGAGAATGTACAACGGAACGATGGAGAGTACGCGTACAGCGCTAAAATCTCAACCGCGAGCTGACCCTGAAACCAGCTTCATAAGTGTATGTGTGCGGGGTAGAGACCCGAGCTCGCGCGAAAGCGACTCCTAAAAAGGAATCGGATTCGTATATATGCCGATATATGCGCGCACGCACTTGAAATACAACTTTTCTTTCAATGTCACGAACTGTATCGGCTCGTTTGGCCATTTTGCTACTTATTATGTGACGCGCGGTATGCTCACTTACGGCGCGACATTTCGTAAGCTTGATTTATCAAAACGCCGATGAATCACTCTCCACGCCCGACTTTATATTTATATATATATGAAAAAAAGAAAGTGTATCGCCTGTATCGAAAGTGGATCCCGTATCGCATCCTCGATCGACTAGGAAGAGAAGAATAATAGAAGAAGAAGCTTCGCGACTGCACGGGCCATACGACGTGCCCACACGTTCAGCGACGAGGCGCTAGAAGCGACTCTTTCGCAAGATCCGCGGATTTACGGCCCTCGTAAGTATTAATTTCCTTTATTTTTAGCGGTTTTGTTTTCAATCGGATTTACATAAGAGCAATTTGAAAAATATTTTCTTTCTGTATCATTATGGTAAACGCTCGACGATTTCATCTTTGGGTTTATCTATAATTATATAGTACAACACACGCCTTTTAGCCGGAATTTCAAAGCACGCGCGCACCGAGAGCTTCGTGTGTTCGAAAATTGCTGAAGTCGGGATGGTTCGGCCGGCTCGAATTACTATACAATTAGCGATAAAACTATCTCGCCGAGGTATTTGCTTACTCTGCAGAGATCGTAATAACGCTATACTTGACGTAGGTGCATTTTGATCGAGCGATTTGCATACTCTAAGAACTTGGCCCGTCACTTTGATTTCGCTTTAATAGCCTCAACGGATTTTTTCGGAGCTTTGAAAAAATTGCGTGCAAGTATATACTTACAGGACGTTGGTGTTGGCGGGAACTTTGGGCAGCCGATTCAGCTTCTGAAAGACGCATCTGACCGTCCTCGGCGGCGAACACGTGCACCTTGCCGGGCAGGGCTCCCGTGGCTTGTCCTGAGCCTTGGCGACACTCGCTATCAGCAGCAGCGATAGCAGCAGCGGGGACAGATTCATTCTCCCGCGCATTTTTCAAACTACACTAAATCTCTAAATCTGCGAGAAAGAATGGCAAGGTTGTCGTGTTTTATCCCTGGGCAAGGATTAGATGCGCCGACTCGAGCGAGGTGCCATCGCGTCGTGGTTTCCGGGCGGCGGCTCGCGTCGGACTGTGTATGCCGGACTGGATCGCGCGAGTCTCGAGAGCCGCCGCCGCCGCCGCCGACGCCGAAGAGAGAGAGAGAGAGAGAGAGAGAGGCATGCAGTAATATGTGCTGTTCCTGTTCTTGTCTCGGCCGCTCGCAGTATATAGTGGTCCACGGCGAGAAGCGCGATATGGGATGCAGGACTTTTTTCATTCTATTTTCAGTGGGAGGCTTGCGAACCATCTCTGCGCAGCAAAAAGCTTCGACACACTTGCTCGTAAAGTGTGCAGTTGCGCTATATAAGCTCTCTCTACTCTCAAAGTGTTTCAGCGTGTCTAACAGCTTGCGCACACAAAGCCGCGGTAATTCTAACAGCAAAGTCTCTGAAAACAGTCTCGATCTCCCCGCTGTGGACACGATAAATTACCCAACGCAGTCACGCCCTCGGCTCCCAAAATCTCCGTTCTCGCGGCCTTCCCGTGACTTTATTCAAAAATACTCCATAAATTAGCGACGCTTGTTCCTCTGCAAGCGATGTAACGTAAGACGAATTAGCATGAAACGCCGATTCAGTCGTATAGTATTTATTTATACGCTTGCGGGAGTCAACGCACGAGCTCATCTCGCGGCGGCGAAAGATGCAACGACGCGTGTTTCGCTAATAAAGCTTTCCGTGTGGTCTGCCGGTCTCCGACGGGATGTGATGAGAAAGTCACGTAGTGTGGTATACTTATTCGCAGGACAATGGAAAAATTCGGCTCGCAGGTGATCAATTATCGCGTTAACTCGCGTGTCAAGGCTAGACTCTGGAGGTGTTGGTTTTGAATAATCTTTAACTGCAAAACGCGACTCTGACCAGATCTACTAAACTTGGCACGGCTATTATATGCACCGCGGTTCATTATGTCTTTACTCGAAAGCCATGGTATTCATAAAAGCTTCGGCCATATCGTAGCCACTCGAGCACCGACGGCTGTATAACGAGGCGAAATTCGCGCGAGTCCGATGCGTGGGGATTACAGAATATAATAAGAGCTGGGACGTCGACCCGGTTTCTCGCGCTCGACATCGCGAGATCGCATAATTGATTCGTTTTTCCAGGATTTCCAGGAACGCTGTTAAATCCTGGTATACTTAGGAAAGTCGGCCGTATTATAGGGTGCAGCGTCGAAAATAAATTCTCCAAAAATTGATAAGCATCATCCTCAATAATAGAATATATCGGCCAGCCTAACGCGGTATCCAGTTATTTTAGGATTTCAGTATGTCGTGACCGACTCCCCCAAGTCCCAGATTCCGACGAGGAGCTTCTTATAATTGTCACTTTTTATCGTCTTTCATATAGAAAAAGTTACGCCATACTGTAATAAACATCTTCAACTTGCTCGTAATCTATCAGTCAAAGCCTAAAATTACGTCGTGCACCGTATAGAATTATTATTAATTAATCCCAGCCAGTCTCGAGAACTCACCGAGAGGCGGCTCCGAGCTTATCTCGAGCGAAGCATCTGTCCGAGAGACGAGGAACGAAGAGCCGGAATCCTTATCTGCACAGTTGGATGAGCGTTTGCACGGTACGTTGCACCTTCGATGACCTTGAAATTCGCAAAACTATCGTACATTGATACAATACGCGCATACCATCTCCAAGCAGAGAGCCAAATCACACGCCTGGGATATACTTGAATCGAGGCTTCGCATGTGCTCCCGGCCTAGGGCCCAGGGCTTAATATACCCGTTCAGTAGGCTCTCTCTCTCGCTCTCTCTCTCTCGAGATCGCGCGTTACGCCATCATTTGCATGCAATATTGTTTATGATATCTCGAGTGCAGCGTGAGAATAAGAGTGAGCCGACCGCGGCTGATTTTAATTTGCAAGTCGTTATACTCGTGTACCGATATCCATTAACGCCCGTCAGTAGAAAAAGCAAGCTCCGAGTGTTCCTAGAAGTGCAGAAGATCATCACGGGTACAAGTGGATATTTTCAACGGCAGCCTTATCGGCACACTTGCGGCGATATTCGTATTTACTGCGCGGAAGAAAAGGACGACGACAGACGTTATTTTCGAAACGGGAATACAATCAGCTTGCAATTTCAACCGATGAATGCCGAGTATTTTCAGATAAGCGTCATACCTGTGTAAACTATTTATAGCCGTTAGGTAAACGGATGAAAAGCAAGATCAATCCATTGTATACGGAGCTATACTGTGCGCGGAATAAAAAGTCGTACCGCGCGCGCTAAATTTAAATTCCGCTGGAGCTTCCGCCAGTCCCAGCTCGTCGTCTCGCGCATATAAACAATCGACTTTTCGGCGGCGGTTCTTTGTTATCGTCTCAAATAGCCCGGAGCCGAGCCGAGCTGCCGCTTTTTAACGACTCGTGCAAAAAGCAAACGCCCAACGGCGGCCGTGAAAACACTGTCTCTCATGCGCGCGCCCTATAAATACTGCGCGTCTTAAATTTAGACGCGCCCCTCTCATTTCGAAAAATCACAAAAATTAATGTGACTCGTGGAAAATTAATTACGGACTTCCATTCCAGGCATTGATAATTCAATCTTCGCGCGAATTTTTCTCCTCTGCAACATTACAGCCGCGTGTAACAAATCGACCATACGGACAGGCGACATTGCGAAAGCCGCGATTCGCGCACTCCTGCAGGCTATTAGGCTGGATAGTGTATACAGTGGAATAAGAGCGATCGGCTTGTGTATTATCGGACGGCTCTATAGCGTGGATCAAAGTGCGCGGAATTCTCGGATTAGAGGCTGCCGACTGAAGGGGTTACAGAAATAGTCGGCGGGTATTTATACGTGCGTGAGAATTTTCGGAATCCCGAGGTGTGATTGAAATCGGGGAAGAGCTTTGTCGATCCGTTTCTATGATCGGAATGTTTTTTACGCCAATTTATTACTAAGCTAATTACCATTTATATTAACGACATAAAAAATATTGAACAATAGTCATAACAATACCGTCTTGCGAATGCAATCGAGTGTGAAATACTTACGGCGTGACGCAAATGACTTTTCGAAATAGAACGCACCCATTTCTAATCACTTTTATTAATTTCGCAATAAATACGTGAAATATTGTACAGGGACATCATAGGAATTAGGGTAAGCGTAAATGACGAGGCAATCAGTTTTCATGATCTTTGATATAAATTTATTGAAATCAATGTTATAACTTGCTCGGAGCGATCCTATTATGTTCAACAACATCCTCAAGAAGTCGTAAGTTAATTAAGTGCGAATTAAACTATTTTTCTACTCGGAGACACTTCTCGAACACTTTACCGTATTTCTTTTTTGTTTTCATTTTTTTTTTTTTTTGTACATAAAACGGTTACTCGATCGCGAATATTTAGATTTAATATTTACAGTGCGTTTCGAGTTTGAAAAAGAAAACTATCAACACAAAGGCGCCCGATTCGTTCCGGCATCATTTTCTTTGCCATCTTTAAATTCTGAAAAGCTACTACCGTCGCGCTGTGCCTTCATTTATGAAAAAAAGACAGCCAAACAAAGCACTCAATTTTTGCCTAGGAATTCGTATACGCAGCTCGCATAATGAACAATACTAGTGTACATGTATAATACGTTACACAACGTAAGATTCTTTCATTGGCCCATGTAAAACATTTTACCAATTCTCGTAAACTCACTCGTATAAACTTATTCTTACTCCATCACACTAAGCGTAACGCAATGATTATCCTGTTTGAATCGAGTGTATTTACAAAGTTGAAGTCGTGACTGTAGGAGAAGAAGAATGAACCAGATATGTACGAAACTTAATAACCCGTACGCTAGTCAATGATAAAAGTGAAACTGTCGTCTGCTATCTAAATCTTTTAGTTCTAACGATTAATTACAGTTGAAATCTGCAAAACGTTGACACGCTCGTAAATCATTTATTGCCTTGTAATGCAATCAACAGATTCAATCGTTTTTCTGTTATAATATTCGGGCTCATAACGCAGTGCGAGAGAAAAATACACCTATTTTTACAAATCAATTTTTCATTTCGACTCCCGACAAAATAAATTTTTATTCATCAACTAAAATCCCGCAAAAACAATAAATTAATCGTTAAACCTCATGACGGCAATCGAAATAAAAAAATATATTTCTAATCAGTTTTTCGTCAAAACTTGGGAAATGCATGAAAAAGTCTGCTGACGTGGTTCAGCAGACGATTGAACTTGGTCACTTTGTAGACACGCGTGACTAACCTCCAGACGTGGACACGCGTCTCGAGAGCAGTGCGGCTCTCGGTCACTCGTCGTCATCGATGCCATCGCCCTGCTCGGAATCAAGCTGATCTCAGGCAATCTTCATGTAGATCATGCGATCCCTCATCTTCCGGTTCCTCAGTTCGCGGAGCGCTCGCTGCGCCTCGAGCGGTGACGTGAACGCGACTCTGGCGTCTCCGGTGGGCATACCCTTGTCGTTGTACCTCCTGATCACCTGCTCCCGAGATACTTGGAAGTCGCCGAAGAAGTCGATGATCTCGTCGATGTCGGCCTTGAACGGCACGTTTTCCAGAGACAAGACGCAGCCGGGCTTGCCGAAGCCCTCTAGATGCGGTCCGGGCGGTCCCGGCGGTCCCGACATAGCTGCTGCCGGATGACGACTCATCATGTGCCTGGGTGGCATGCCCATCATCGGCGGCCCCCTCATTCCAAAGTTGTTCATTCCAGGAGGGAAGCGCATACTCGGATGGTGCATCGGCGAGAATCTCGGCCTCGGGTCTCCCATGAAGAGCTGTTTGGGCTGCGAGTGCCCGTCGATCATCTTGCTGGTGCTGTCGACCATAGCCAAGGTGTCTAGCATCTTGTTCCTGTTGACGAGCTCGATCGAGGGAACGTTCTTGCCGAGCGGCACGCCGTTCTTGGCGGTGGCGCGCACCGCCTCCTCGCAGGAATTAAACTCGCAAAAGCACTCGCCGGCCGGCTTGCCGTTCTGGTTGAGGAGCATGTGAATGCGGTGTGGCACCAGCCCGATGTCCGAGTAGTAGTCGAGGATGTCGCGGTCTATCGTCTGGTAGGGCAGGCCTCGCATGATTATGCAGTCGAAGGAGGCACCACCGTCGAGAGATCCGCCGCCGCCGCCGCCCCCAAGGTGTAGCTGCTCGTGCTCGTTTTTGGCCTGCTCGAACTTTTCCTCGCTGATGGACGAGACCATGACGATCTTCGAGCCCATCTTCTGGGGCTTGGACTGCGCCAGCTTGGCGTCGTCCAACCTCGCGAACTGCACGTAGGCGTAGTACTGCATGCCGCCGTTCTCCTTCTTGCTCGTGATGAACAGGTCGTTGATCTTCCAGTCTTGGAACATCTTGGCTATGTCCATTTCTTTGACGAAGGACGGCAGGTCGGAGACTAGGACGCAGCTCGAGGGAGTCGGGCTGATGTCCATGGCGACGTCCTCGATCTGGTCCCTCGACCTGTCCGAGCTCTTGAAGGAGTCGTTCGTCTTGTCGAATATCGCCTCCTCCAGATGCAGAACCTCGACCTCGGAACCGCGAACGTACTTGGTGCCCTTCAGCGCCTGCTCCTTGCTCTCGAAATTGCCGAATTTGACGTAGGCGATGCCCACGCGGTTGCCGTGCGTGTCGGTGATGAGCTTTATTCCGTCGTTTCTTATGTAGATGCCCTGGAAGGCCTGGCGCACGTCCCCGTAGCTCGCGCTCATCGGCATGTTCCTGATCTCGATGCAGTAGCCATTCTGAGTCTTCTCCTTGGCGAACCGGGAGTTTCTCTCCCTGTTGTCCCTGCCGTCCCTGTCCCGCTCCCTATCTCTGCTGTCCCGGCTGTCACGGCCGTCCCGGTTGTCCCTGCCGTCCCTGCCGTCCCTGCCGTCCCTGCCGTCCCTGCTGTCACGGTCCCTGCCGTCCATCCTGGAGCCGCGATCGGGCCCGTTGTCGAAGGGTCTGTGGGCCGACTGGAATGCGTTGGGGTTTCGGCGGCTGTCCAGCTCCTGAACCTTGTTCATGAACGGGTTGTTCGGAGAAGGCTTCATGCCGGGCCTGAAGCCCATGCCGCCGGGATTGCCGTTGCTGGAGTTGAAGTTCGAGTCCTGCGAGAAGGGGCTGCCCCTGGAGGGGAATCTGCCGCCGTCCATTCTGTCCATGCGGTCGTTCCAGTGATCGGCCCGGTTGTTCCGGTTGCCCATGGGGTTCGGGCCGGCGCCGAGCGCCGCCAGGGAATTCTGCATCGACAGGCCCAGCGGGGGAACCTGCCCGGAGAGCATGCCCCCCACGCCGTTCATCCCGTTGATGCCGTACTGGCCGCCGGAGAGCATCGAGCCCTGGTTCATGCCGAACGGCCCGGGCCTCTGCTCCCCGTCCTGGGAGGGGATGACGGACGCGGCCACCGCGTTCAGCAGGCTCGGCACCAGCGCGGCCGCCTGCAGCTGGCTCTGAGGCGGCACCTCCCAGACGCCGTTGTCCGGCAGGGCCGGCTTCTTGTTGCCCGGCCCGGCCATGGGCGCGAGCTTGTCCTTGATCGTGAACTGGCCCACGCAGACGACGTCGTTGTTCGAGTCGTCCTCCTGCATGGCGGCGAGGTTGTCCTTCCTGCGCTCGTTGCCGGGCCCGGCGCGCTTGGCGTCGCGGTCGCGGGAGCGCGTGCGGTCTCGCGAGCGGGACCTGTCGCGCCGGCCGCGCCTGCGGTCCCTGCGGTCGCGGTCCCGCTCTCGGGACCTGCTCCGGTCTCTGCGGCCGCCGCGCCTGTCCCTGTCGCCGCGGTCCCGGTCCCGGCGCTCACGGCCGCGCTCGCGGTCACGGTCGCGCGACCTCGAGCGCTCGCGGGAGCGCGACCGCTCGCCGCGGCGGTCCTTGCGATCCTTGTCGCCGTCGTGCTCGCGCTCGGAGCGACGGGCCGTGGCGGCGGCCCCGGACTCGCCGGCCGCGGCGGGCTTGCTGATGGTGGGCGGGTTGGGCGCGACCGCAACCGGGGCGGCCGACTGCATGAACGCGTTCTGCATGTTGAGCGTCTGCTGGCGCGCGGTCTCGATGACCTTCTGCATCTCCGTGCGCGAGCTCAGCAGGAGCTTGACCTTCATCTCCTTGATCTTGCCGCCGTCCTGCATCATGGCCTGCCGGGCGTCCTCGTCCGTGCTGAAAGAGTATTTTCAAGGGTAACGCTTCTGCTCGCATTTCGGAGCTCGGAGTGCACGCTGAGCAGCGAAGAATAAAAAAAATCATCCAGTCTCTCACCTAAAGGCAATGAAAGCATCGCCCAGCTCGCCACCGACGATGTGAACGCCGCCCTCGGGTATGCTGAGGCCACGGAAGAACTGCCGGATGTCCAGCGCATTGGCGGACCACGCCAGGTTCTGCAATCTGATTATCACGCTCATTTTGACGAGGGCGCGCCCGTCTGAGAAATCTGCAAGCCAACAACAAACGGAAGTTCGATATTACAATCTGTCGAGCTGACCAGCTGGATAGGTGCAGGCGGAAGCGCGGCGATGCTTCTCGCAGACTCCAACTGCAGACCGAGTGAGTGAATTTCCTTGCCAAAGGGGTTCAGGGATTTTTGCTTTTCGAACTTTTTGAGAATGTCCTTAAATAAACAGTTCAGTTCAGTCGTCAAAAAGACAGTCGTATACATAGAAAAAGTAATAAACCGCGTTATACAATTATTTAGATAGGACATTAAAATCTTTCTCGGCAATAAATAAAAATAACACCGAGTAGGTACTCCCACACAGTTGTGCGATGCTCGCCCTTGACATTGGAAGCGTGCTACAAGCGGTGCATACAAATTCGCGCGCATGCGCAGGAGTACTGTATAGTATACAGTGTGCATATTGTACGGTGCAAAAATAGATTAAAGATTGAATTTGAAAATAAGGAACAATAATTCATTTGCATGGTGAATATCGATAAAAAAGAGCCGCTTTGACTTTCCAAAGCATCAAAGTAACCACTGTTGGAGCACTCTCCCCCAACGAGGTAAACAACGCCCACCAGAAGACGAGAGATCTGGTTTTCGCCGAGAGCTAGCCCCCGGCGTTTCGCCGTGTCTATATACTGGGCGTTAAAAAATCGACGCCGTTCACGCTCACGCGCGCACGTCAAGTGATGCTTTCCTTTTTATTTATCTTTGGCCGAAAGCGTTGCTCTCGTTTGGACGCGCGGACATTCGCAGAGCCGCTGAGAGGTATTCCGGCTCATCGATTATTCATGAGTTATTGAACTGTGGGCGCTGATGATCGGTTTGCGGATTTTTTCAAATATTTTATGAATGATTTAAAAAATTCATTAGCTGAGAAGATTTTTAATTTTAAAATTTTAATCAAACACTCAACGCGTCGGATTATTCCAGAATAATTCATTCGACTGATTTTTGTTTCGTTAATGAGTGTTTTAGTAAACGGTAGCCTAGCCATTAAAAAATTTTTATCTAAAATCATCAACTTATCGATCCATCGAGCGATAAAATCTTACTCAAGTGATACAACGCCTCTGCATAACTGATACAATCAACTAATTTATACAATGTACATATTAAACAAAGATATTAGATAGCGCTCAAGATTAGATATTTACGAACCATCTGAAGTATGGACATTTTAGGAATAGTTTTTGCTGCATGACGTTATCTCAACACGATTCAACACATTCAGCAAAAATTGTTGCATAAACGACTCGAAATCTGGAGTTTTTAAAATAAGCTTAATGAAAATTTAAAAACTTTTTATCTTGCTCATAGGCTTGCGCTAGAAAGTGAAAAGCCTGTTCAGAGTAAAAAAAAAAAAAAACAACAGAACGCAAATAAAGAGGAAAACTAAAATTCCCGATACTTTCACTTTCACATTCTGCCAACAGTCAAGGCCACGGGAGCTCAAAGTGCCATCGCCAAGACAATGCATATCAGTAGCGTGGCAGTTATCAATCACCCGTGGAGTCATAGCCTCAGCTCCGCACACACTGACATGTCTTCGGAGAAAATTCAAATGGCATCTCTCGATTGGATCACCGCATGCGGGAACCTAAATACACATATCGTTTCACGCCCACGATTGCGCGTATAACGCTATATGTATATGCGAGAGCTAAAGAAAGCACGTGTTGCGGCGAATGTTTAGACTGCGACGCCTACGTGATGAGACGCTCGTGGCAAAATGCGCCTCTTTCGTCTCTTTATGAGCATACGTTACGCGCGTATATGCGGATTAATCGGAAAACTGCTGACCGACGAATGACGAAACGTTGTCTTTGTGTCTTGAGCATCCAACTTCTGTAGAAAGTTGAAAATTACGTTTATTTTCTATGCAATGCATGGATGCTGTAACTTAAAATTAGCGCTACGCGAGGAAGCGGGTACTATGTTGGGCCGCGATTGCGCAATTCATCATATTCAAAGATAAGCTAATCAACAGGGATTTGTTGTAAGTTTTTTAAACATATGCGTATAGCAGAAATATAAGTACTCAAATGTCATTATAATTCTGCTTGCATGAAGGATCAACAACTTGCAATCGCATTATCTTATTCTATAATATGACGTTAAAGGGGAAAAGAATTAAGAATCTATTTTCAGCAATACAATTTTGCTGGATAAACAATCGTAAATTGTTCAGCCAAATAAAAAATTATTCAAGTGTTCAAAGATGACGATTGTAGAACGGGAAAGAAGTTGAGCATAAATGATGATTACACAGGTGAGCAGGTATTCTAAATATATTTAGGTATTTGTTGGCGCGTGTGGGATCTAATTAATCATTATAAAAATACGAAATGATTCTGTAGTGCATATACGCGATTGTAAACAGCAACCGCTGCTTTCACAGTAAGACTTTACGCGTTTCTTTCGTAAAATGAGGTTAGGTTCTACTTGCATAACCATACAAAACATTAGATTTTTACACTAACTGTTGATTATTGAAACAAAATTATATTTTACACCAGTTGTACATCGCAGCTAGGAGTCCAAAATGCTTGACGCATCAATGGCACTGTGTATTATTGATTTGTGTCCAACTGTACGTTCAATATTCAAAAACATTTGCAGACCTGACCAATTTTTAAGTTGCTCATAAAGGTGTCTATTTACTGTGAAAAAGTCGTGTGTAATGTATGATGTATGAAAGATCAATTGTAACAGATAATTGAGCATAGTAAAATTTAACGATTTTTGAAAACATAGCAATTTCTAAAAATTTAAATATGGTATTTGGTAACTTTATTTCTATTTTTTCGCATTCCAAATTTGCATTTTGCCTATCAGAATGGAACCAATATAAGTTGCACCCTATAAAAGTGCAAATATTTTTGTACGATTGTAGAATAAAGCATAATTTAAAGTATCTCGTAAAATTTATCGAGCCCACCCCAAAACATTTAAAGTATTTGGAATAATTAAGCGGAATTTTCGCAACAGCTGAACACCACCAACCACAACTAAGACATCGAAAACTATGCACAAAGTATGAAATAAGATCGTCAGAGAAATCTTGAATTATCGGGGACCTGCTGCACGCTGATGAACAGATTTTTCTTTCTGTCTCACGGCTCGATCGATGGACTTGTAGCTATTATGGTGCTGCAAAAAGATGAGAATACTCGACTTTTTCGGCGATCGCTTATATATATGTAGACTTCACATTACGAAACTGCAGAAAACTAAGTCATGGATGACATCGTGAACATCTAAGAGGAGAATTTTACTTTTTTTTAGATTTTTTAGTAATTTAAACAAACGAGCATACCTACAAACGTACTAACATATTAAAATTCAATCTTTTTTATATTTTCAATTAATAATATTGCTATATCATATTATTATTTATAGGTGATCAATTGAAGACTTTTTTCTATTGGTTCTTAATTCTGATCTATACGGTTTTAAAATCTATGTTTATAGAAGATTTTTACCAGCTAGTTGTTTGATGGATAAAGAAAATGTTTTTTTTTTCGCAGCATTGCACCATCGACTTGCTTTCGCTGTAAAATCATGTAGTTTAAAGATTTACTGGATAAAAAAATAAGATTTGAGGAATATCAACCTACAACACTTCAAATTGTAATATTTTTGACAAAGCTCGAGTTCTTTCCAATTATTAATATTATATCAATTGCAAAACTTTGAAAACCTTGAACAACTAGCAACACCTTCCAAAGTACTAGAATATCAAAAATAAATCCCTGATGTTAAAAAAAGTAATTTTTAAAACGTAAAAGATTACATTCAAGGGTCATACATCAAGACGTAAAAAAAAAGAAAAAAATTAATTGGAGCACAAGACGAGCAGTGTGCGTGGTTGGTGGTTGTAGTGTCGTCAGATCCAAAACAAAAAAAAAAAAAAAATCCAAGCGAACGTGCAAATGCGTAGGACGTCGAAGCTGCGCCACAAGAAGTTTTTTCTCGCTGCAGCGTCCTGATTTATGTGAATACGCGATGAAACGGCAGTCAAAGAAAAAAATAAGAGACGAGGAAGAAGATACCAGGTGAGCAGTTTTCCTCTTTCATTCCCTTTCCCAGCGCAAAGGAAAGAATGCGTTGACGAATTGCTTTTTTCGCTGCAATGTTTGCAGTCGTGTCAGCGAATCGACACGATTTGAGTTCCGAGTGTGAGTATTTTAATGAATTTTATGATTGATTTACTATTTATAGTGATTCGACGACGAGTTACTTGATATTCAAGATTATTAATCATAAAATGGCCTAAATATTGTTGGTTATGCATAATTTTTTAAGTCTATTGTTAAAACGTTAAGATCATAAACTCTTCAGACTTATTTAAAAGAAAGTAATATTTTTAATTTATCGCTAAAAATTGTTGTCATTGACATTGCTGAGCAAGAAAAGTTGAGACAAATATTTCCATGAATAAATTTTAAGGTTCATATTTGAGTAAATATCGTTTTAATTGGGGTAAATAAGCGCAAACAGGATAGAGAAGATAAGAGAACACTGCGATGGGATATAGCATTGCAGCACGGCGATTTCTTAACAATATAGACTGTTAATTTTTAAGAAAACAAGCTTTCTATCAATTTGGCAATACTTGTTTTACGTCTAAAAATCATATACCTCGAAATACAGTCAGCCTATTTTTGGAAGTCTTAAAAAACTTCATCTCCCGTTGATAAACTCAGTGCGCACATAAAACTGAGATCCACATTGATGGACCATTGCAGTAACGCTTGTACGAAGATAAAAGTGTTATTGTTTATAGATTTGTACTAACTGAATTTAGCGTAAGCTCGAAGAGCCTTTGCTTTCGTTCTCCGCACGACAGATTTTTCTCCATCCTCCTGCTCGTTCGTCGCGATCGGGAGTCCGGCCGGCGGTGGTGCGTCGCAGCGCAAAGTGACTTGACATCGAAAACCGTGAGAGAGCAAGAGGCAGAACAGCTGAATGCGGCATCCAACTGGATTTTACACTACTGCTGCTTCTGGCGAATCATTGCAGCTCCGCGATGACTCCTTGCGATATATCCTCTTTTTACTCAGTAAAATGGATAATGAAATTCGGCGATTCATGATAGAGGCAGTTAAGGCTTATCTATCTGGTGGAATTCTCTGGTTATTAATTCATGTAGCGGTTTAGGTATGAACCCTCTTAGACTTACCTTTTAAATAAAAGTAAATTTAAGGGACTACTACTAAGTTCTAAGTGGATTTTAATCAAGGAGCATTGAATCTAACTCACTGATAGACACTTGCGAATGTCTGGAATACCTAACGACTATTGGTAAATTTAGGTAGATTATCTTTAGTACTTAGCATAAAAATATTCCTTCATGTTGAATTAAACATTGAAAAGAGTTTTTATTCATGTATGCAGGGATTATCGATCATGTGAACAGATTTTTATTATATTATCTGACCTTTTGACAATTACTTACCACTCACTCGGTAACTTTGAAGTCTATATTAAAATGTAAGATTACTATAAAGTACTGTGTAAAGATAACTTTGAATGCTTTTCATAATGATAAATTCACAAAAACAAATAAGCGATGAGAGTAAAGAAGTCAGTGACTACACATGAAATCACAACACTTCCCTCCCAAATTAAGAGCTAATTTTATTACGTTACTAGTAGGAGAATTTTACCTTTGTTTTCTAGAACCTCGACAACCTTCTTTCTTCGTTAATGCTTCACTTGGCTAAAAGGTATGTTGCGAGTTAAGAAGACGACGCGAATTTAGAAGACCAAGCAGCAAATTGGTAAGTGACAATGAAATTCAGCAAAGACGAGGAAAACAAAAGTTCAACCGCAGCACTTTTTCATTTTATTTTATTTTTCCTAAAATATCCAGCGCTGAAACTCCAGTACCTTATTTCCCACTCTCTTTTTGGTCACCTAACTCACGCGAGTTGCCTAAGATTCCTGCAACACACATCAGTATTTCCACCCTGTACCTCAAACACATCATTTGTAAACATGAAAAAAATTATATTTCACAGAAGATGTACGTTAAAATAGTCAAATTATGCGTTTTTCAAGTTAAACTTGCAACGTACATCTCGTGTAAAGTCAAAATTTAGAAGATAACAAATATCTAGCATATTTGCATAGACAAGCTAAACATTGGCAATCAAGAACTAATAATGTAAATATTCTTGTGTTTTATTGTTCCTTATTCATTTAACCTCAAAAATTTTACCTCTTTTTTTTTTTTTTATTGATCAAGTTCAATCTGTCTACGTATGTATGTATGTATATAAGTATACGTATGCAGAAGACCGTTCAGAAAACCGTCGTGTTACGAAACTCAAGCGTCCTCAGTGCACGTAAAATTAATCACACAACGCGTTCCGTCCATTATTCTCTAACTGAAATGCATAGCGTTTTTGAGGAGTCCTCGAGGTCACAACGCGATAAGTATGCGTAATCTCTTCCCCTCGACATACGCTCCGTTTACACACAACTCTGTATCACACGACAAGGCGTCCGCAAGAATGAAAGGCTTTAGCTTTGAACAGCTCGCCGAGAGCATTGGCTCGAAAGAAACTCGACAATTTTTCACAATCTAAGTATCACGAGCGAACATAACGCGCGCCATTGTGGCGTCCCGTGGAATAATCCAGAATTCTGCGTGCGTCTCGTTGTTGTATCAAAAAACCTTAGACTCACCGATATCGGACTTACAATATTAAGAATGGACACGGCGACTCTCGGAGAAGGAAATTTCCGTCCGAGTGTTGAAGGTGTTTTTATTCTCTATCTTTCACTCGGCTTGGGGTATCCTTATATTGCGCAGCGACGGCCGACGACGAAGACGACCTGCTGCCGACGTCGCGCCCGTTGCCAGTGTGCAAAATGGCGGAACTTGCCAGTTGCGTTGCCAGCCTCGCGCGAGTCCCGAGATGATGCGCTTTCTCGACAAGATCGGAGCGACCTCTATTGTCGCTTACAAATCCTGTTATTTCGCAGCTTTCGGACTTTTGGAAATTGGAATAGATCTTTTAATTATGGAAAAGGTTCGTGTGTGGTTAGTATGTAGTTGTAGCAGATAAAAGACACTTTGATCTGATAAAAGAGAGTAGGGGATTTGCGAGGGAAGTGGAAAATCAAATTAAGTATATAATATAGAGGGCAGCAGCGTACATACACAGCTCCCGTGATCCCGGTGTATTATACGCAGGTATATATGTGATCGATTTCGTACGTTATTATATGCATGTATGTATTCTTTACTTGTGTACATACTTAATTAAAATAAGAATTAAATATGACCTGAATAGTAAACGCTGCAACAAAAAGTGCTGATGCAGTACTTGGCTGCAGGATGATCCATCAAGCTGTTATGCCATTTCCATTCCAATAAGTGATAATTTCTTACTCCTCTGCACAGACCTTGATAGACAAGTTTTTGCAGTATTCTAAATTTTCTTCTGTACCTTCAACGGATATACCCATAAAATCGGCGTCGTTACTAATATGGGTCTTACAAACAACTTTATCGATTAACGAAAAAACGCACGAGAAAGTATTGTTTAGCATACTCACGTGAAAAATATTATTTAATGAAATAGCGAATTTTCAAAAAATAAATCCACGTATATTGAAGTAAACGTAAATAATTTATTTTTCAATTACAATCAATGCAGGCAATTTTAAATTGACCTCGCGTTGAGCGCCATATTAAAAATTCCACCCGGACAAGCCGTCAGCCAATCAGTTGCGCGCATCCCTCTCTCGAGAAAATCGAAGCAAACATTCTAGGTTAGATTTTATCCGAAACAAGCCGCCACCGAAGTTTGATGCGCGCGTGCGACGCCTTGTTTGCAAAAAAATTCTCAACGCCTCGAGGAAGAAAATAAGTATAGAGAGCAGCGAAGAAGCCGAAGGACGAGAGGAAGATGACGAACCAGGTAAAGGGCAGCGGCTGGCCGAGACGCTCTAGCAGCAGCTCCTTCGACGGCAAGCTCCCGCCCAACCCCTCGATAGCTGGCAACCGGACGATAAATCTGTAAGTGTTTAGTCAGTTGCGAGTCGGCTGCGTTGCCGTGCGGTTGTGTGCTAGAAAGCGACAGAGAGAGAGAGAGAGTGAGAGAAAGAGAGAGAAAGAGAGAGAGAGAAAGAAAGGAAGCGAGACTTTGTGTTCCGTGCGGCGGTAAGGATATTATGAGAGAACGAGCGTCGCCCCAGGATATGGCCTCCTCGAGCGGTAGCACCGTGACCGGCGGAAAAACCATTACGATGTAAATAATTACAGCTGCTATAATCATTACTCGTTTGTATACTTTTCAAGTTTTTTTTTTTTTTTCACGACTATAGGAATGGGACGTGTATTGTTGTTGTAGACACCTAGTTTGCGCCATAATACAACTCCAGCGTCTGTGGTGTTATATATTCTTAGCGATTCGAGGTTTTCTCGTAGGGGAAGTTTTCGAGGCATTTTGAGGTTATTTCGTAGCTTTTGGCGTCGGTTTCAAGATTTCCGTGTTATTGATTTTTCAAAAAGCTTGACTTAACCTCAAAGTCCGAGGAGAGTTCCTCTGTATAATTGTAAGCTTTGTTGCTCTGTTCGTTTTACAACACTTAAAACAGCATAGGATAACTATGGTTTTTATTTCAATGTTTATCATGACTCTTTTTGTAATTTAACTGTACTCAATGTTATTGTTTTGACACATCTTTCTTACTATCAATGACAAAGTATATACAAATGCATGCTTCAAAAATTTCTTGTACCTATTATAAGCTGTTAAATCAGCTATTCAGTCTTCATATAAACAACGATTGTACTACACGACCACGTTACTTAAAGACAAGACTATTCTACAAAATTTTCTAAATTATTCACATCAAGATTGTTTACTTATACTGTTGTATCGTTGTAATAAACTGAGGAATATGTTATATATTTATGTAAAAAATTGTATTACTTAAAAACTGTATTAATTGAAGATATGATATTGGTTAATTCACTGGCTCTTCTTGAGCGGTTCAATGGGGATTTAGTTTTGTACTGCCAAGCACATTTGGTCTGAAAAATGTTAATTAACTTTGTATTTTTTTGGCAAACTGCAATTTGTACATAATTTTGTTAGTGCTTGGTATGCGACTGTTAGGAAATTCATTTCACTGTTGATAGATATTTTACAAGTAACTAAACAAAACCAAAAACTGATTTAATATAGATACCCCTTGACAAACTATAAATTTGGAACAAAAGAGCCACTGTTTGAGAAAGATCCATCTGTACCAGCACGATTCCAACGCATGAGAGATGAATTTGACAAAATTGGAATGCGCCGCAGTGTGGAAGGTGTTCTTCTTGTGCATGAACATGGACTCCCTCACGTACTCATGCTTCAACTTGGAACAACCTTTTTCAAATTGTAAGTTCTCATCGTACTGTATCGATTGAAATATTGTGTATAGAATTTCATATTGAAAATGTTTCTTTTCCAGGCCTGGTGGAGAGCTAAACGCAGGAGAAGATGAGGTAGAGGGCCTTAAACGGCTCTTGACAGAGGTAAAAGCTCGAGTGATATCTTGTGCCATCTTTCAATGGCCATGAATTATTTAATTTGTAATAGTAAATGTAGCTTTGAATTCAATTTAATGTTGACCAAGTTAATGTTGAATTTTTGAACATAAGAATATAATGTATTTCACAATAATTATGTTATATTAACTTGATTTTTTAAATTGGAATTGAAATTTGAACTTGAAATTTTGTAATGTATGACAATTGTAAAATTATTCTTGATGCTGAATGACCAATCATTGGTCTCCATTGTAATAATTATATGTGCACTTAATAATTTTTGATCAAGTGCTTACACCACACAGCTGTGTTAACAATTATGCATAATGTATAAAAAATGTAAACATAATTGTATTCATGGTACCGATGTATGTATCTGAAATATTTGTAGAATCATTGTAACCAGACCTGTGGTTCAACTGTACATATAAATATTATGTTTGCATAATTTGACTGCAGGTTTGGACACTTCAATGTTTCTAGCTTTTGTGTAAAACTAGGTAAACATATAAGGAAAATGTTCGATATTACTCAAATGGCTTTTAAATCTCGTATTAAAATTATAGCACTGATGTATTCTGATGAATGTGCGCTTAGAAATAATGTCATTATATTAATGTATAAACCTTGACATCAAAATCTTTTTAAGAATTGCAGGATTTACTTTCTGTTTTCTATTACAGTACAAAATTTGTAACGAAACTTTCCAAAAGTACTGCTTTTAAAAATAAGCTAACATCATTTTTTCAAATTGTAGATTCTTGGACGTCAGGATGGAGTAAAACAGGAATGGCTGATTGAAGATACAATTGGAAATTGGTGGCGACCAAATTTCGAACCACCGCAGTACCCTTATATTCCACCACACATAACAAAACCAAAAGAGCACAAACGTCTGTTCTTAGTTCAATTGCAAGAGAAAGGTGCGTACGGACAATGTAAGAAATTTGCTTTTAAATAGCTTTCATGCAAAAGAACTGGTCCAACGACAAAACTAACTATAATTCTTGGTAGTTCAATTCTACAAATTATCATTCAATAATATTATATTTTAACAATAAGTTATAAGCTGCATTAGCATGAATAATATTGTCAAAATATCTTAATAATTTTATATATTTCGTTCATCTTTTACAGCTGTTGTTGCAGTACCGAAAAATTACAAATTAGTAGCAGCTCCACTTTTTGAACTGTATGACAACTCTCAAGGATATGGACCAATAATATCGTCGCTGCCACAAGCATTGTGCAGATTTAACTTTATATACATGTGAAGAGAGAATGTGAACAATCCTTAATTATAGAACTAGAAATAATACAAACATCGTTTTAAGGCGAATACTTTGATAACGAATGAATACCCATAGCTATTTGTTCATTGTAAAATATGACGCAATATAAATTAAACATTTTTGTAATTATATACTTGTTTTCTCTGATGAAATACATAAACCTTTTCCGATAGAATACGATAAAAAAACAGCATTAATTTTATCATTGCAATTTGCACAATTGAAATTATTAGCGATGTCAAAATCTTATGTGTTCTAAAAACCACTGAACCAGAATTCTCACGTGGCGTCCAGTATTCTGACATTCAAAATGGCGCCCCGGTGATACCTGTTAATAAGAGTTTACAGTGCAATTTGTTTACTTTTGCGCGGAGTATTTCGAATTTCTAAATAAAATGTCTTTGAAAAAAAAATCAGTTATGACTGAGGTAGTGATTGATTTTATTAACTTTTTTGAACAACATCATTATATGATTTTATACATTTAAGGTATCTTATAGTTGCAGAAAGTCCAAGATGCAATGCAACATACTTACCATCGTATAAGTGTTATAGAAAAGAAGCTTTCACAACAGATTACTCTTGATAATAGAGTATCATTAGAGGCAGAGCTATCAAATGCAAAAGATTTGCTCAAAAAGAACGAAGACAAACTAGCAAAATTGCAAAAAGACAATACGAAAACTTTCATGATTGCTGCTTGTGTTATATTTGTTATATACCTACTTTATGGATTATACTCAATGTTTTATGTCAATTAAACTGGATACACGTAATTATAAGAAATTATTGTTAGTACATTTTTTAAAAATAGAATTATAAACTTTGGAACATTTATTTGTGAACATAGAACATAAAATTTACGATATTGTTAAACAATATCTGACAGTTGTGTGGCAACAGTTCTTACTTACATATATATGTTATAAAAATGTTTGTGCAACAGTGGTGTGCTCTGGTATAATTATTACAACCAATGCTTCGATTATTATACTAGTAGATCATATTGTGGAGCACCAGCTTGACGACTCTTCATGTATTTCGCATGTGTCTCAGCATCCAAAAAACTGCCCTTCACAGCTGGGTCTTCTTTCATGGCTAGCTTCCACTCCAGCTGGAACACAAATATTTGTGAAACCAGAAACTTATGAAATACGTTTTTGATTATAGTTTGGTGTATTAAGATTACTAACCAATCTAAGGAATCTCTCACGTGGAATGACAAACTGTTCCCCTCTGAGGATTCTTATAATATCTGCCCTCTCGCACCATGGCCAGATCATTAAATCTAGCATGCCAGGTTGATTACCTCCAAAGAAGGGTGTTGCTCTCTTAGCTAATTCTCTATCAAAGATCTCTAATCCTTGGAGTGCTTCGTTAAATAAGTCTTTGTCAACAGTTTTTCCTGAATATAGCTGCAAAATAAAAAAGTTACAGTAACTTTTGCCCTGTATGTTTTTTCAATGCGAATTGTGATTCTAGTGTGCAAAGTACTAACTTTGTACATAGAGGTAATGACATCATTGAATCTTTCAATAAGCAACTTGTCTTTTGCTTTTGCTAATGGGTCCGTGGGAAACAAGCGATGATCAGGATAGGCTTCATCCAAGTACTCGGCTATGACTAGGCTCTCGTAAAGCGTGTCTCCATTTTCCAGTTCCAGACATGGTACCTTGCCCAGTGGGCTCTTCTCCACCAGCCACTCTGGCTTCTGACTTAGATTAACGTAGACTACGTCGTACCTGAAACAAAAAGCATAAACTATATTTTTCTTTCATAGGCTTTAGTAGAGAGCACGGATAAGTATTTTAGTTTCCAGTTTCCAAGTACGAAAATAGCCGTGACTCACGTCTTAACCGAGCGATTTTTACCGATGACTTCACGTCGCTGTTAGCGTTACAGTTTTCTGTTATAAACGCTGTTTCTTGGAAAAAATACTCGGTGCACTTACGGTATTTTCTTGGCGTCGAGGACGAGGTGGATGCGCTGCGCGTAAGGGCAGAACCTCATGCTGTAGAGCCGGAGTTTTCCGTTCTCTACGGGCGGAGCCTTCGAGCCTGGTGTTACAGTCATCATCGTCGGGAAGAGAATGAGTGGAGAGAGCGAAAAAACGAGAAGACAGATATGTTAGTGCAGATCTCACGCTTGTAAACAAACTTTCTGTATATACCTATATATGCAACCGGCATTTTTCGATCGCTGCAGTGGATGACTTACCGACCGTCAGATGTTTCGCACTGCTCATTTTCGTGGATTTTTTCAATACTTTTTAGATAATTCAATCAGTCTACTTATGTCCTCTGGGAAATGTCGGCAGTATACTAAATTAATTATATGGGTACATATACGTCGGAGGTCAGAGTCGTCACAGAGAGATAGACCGCGACGTTGTGTAGGCTCTTTGCGACGAAAGTCTGGAATGCGGGATCAGTGGTCACGTAAGACGTATAAGTATAGAGCCTCGAAGGACGACGAGTTGAATCGAAGCTTGAGATGACGAGAATCTTGATTTTTTCCAAAGTGTCCGTAAAGTAGTCTCTCATATATCTCGGTGGGTCGTGGCGTCGCGACGGCGACTGTGTTGTGATGGGTATACCTATATAATGTACATATAATATAATGTTCGCGAACTCATCAAGTTTTGCTCGCGCATATATGTATATTGTATAGACAGTGGAAAGCTAGGTTTGTATATACACGAACGAGGTAAAGTTGGGTCGGCAGTTTTGCGAGTTTCTGCGACGGCGCGACGTTTTCGCGGATTATTTCAGTTAATTCGACGATGAATAAGCTGTGTACGATTGCAGCAGGGGAAACGCAGAATCGTTATACATATAGTGTTATACAAGAGAAGTTGCATCACCAACATTGCGAGAAAGTGCAGTAGGACGTGAAGAGGTTAGAATGTACGAGGATGCTTACTATAGACATATATGTATTTATTTATGAGAATGTTGTTATTCGCGTGTATTATCCTTTCCAGTTTCTGTTGGATCTCATACAGCTCGCATGCTCCTGCGAGAGGTAAGTTTAGCTTATACCGATTAAGAATGATAGCGGAACGTTAACCTGATAAAAAATCGCCTGAATCGCCAAAAGAGTCGAACGAAGTGAGGTTCTAACTCGTACTTGGCACAGCAACAGATCATCATCCCCCCAGCAAATAAGTATTCCAATCTTTCGGCGAGCTAAAATTAAGCGCAGGTGAGCGGGCAATATGGCGGCAAGGAAGCAAGGAAGCAAGGAAGCAAGGAAGCAAAGAAGCAAAACAGAGTAGGAAGGAAGGAAGGAAGGACGGAAGGACGGAAGGAAGGAAGGAAGGAAGGATAAGATACACAGGCGGCGGTGGCCGCGCGAGTAGACCGATGGCCGTGCGCTGGAGACTGCCGAGGTCGAGCGGGTGGAGAGGGAGGCAGAGGGACAGCTACCGATGGCCACCGCGGATTGCTGGCGTTATCGATTAGCTCGCTCGCCGTAATTTTCGAGCAGCAAGTACTCGGTGCGCGCGATTTTTCGAAACAGACTTGGCTAATTCGGAACGCCGAGTTCGACTTTCGCTTCAACTCTCCTCGAGTGTTGTCTCTTCCGGATTCTAGCTGTGCAAGCTCAATTTTTCCCTCTCGCGAAATATCGGCGAAACCCCTCCGCAAGCTCACCCCCACCGAAATTTCCCGGCGCGCCGGGCAAGGCTTTCCCGCAAGCTCCGCCTCCGATCGGTGGCCTCCATGGCAACCCGCGCCTACCTCCAGCCAACCCCGGCCGCGCGCACACATGCTCGCAGCTCTGTATAAAGCCGCGCGTTTATTTTTCTCGCCTGCGGGCTTTTCCGCGTTATATAGGTATATACATGTGTATATATATATATATATATATATATATATAGGCTATTTGTCTGCCGGGCGAGCCGCGATTTATTCGCCGGCGACTCGGCAAGAGAGCTCGCAGACGGCTTGTAATTACAATCCGAAAATAAAAATATAAGGCTTTGTTTCCCCCTGCCTTTGTTCGCGAAAACTCGAAGATTTCACGCTAGACGTTGCGGCTCTAACGATATTCAGAGCCGCCATTGTCGCGAGAGGTTTAATTTAGCCGCGAACAAAGTCAAGGCTAGAATGTCCAGCGCGTGTACGTCGTAGCCACACAGGCGCGATAAGATTAATTAGAGCACAGCGCTACGTATACGATACAAGCCAAGCCCCATTTTCCCGACGGCTCAGCTGCAGCAGCTCGTTACGCACACTCGCGATGACTATCTGTTTTTCGCTCACTCCTTCGCTCTCGGAGGGTCGCTTATCTGCGTAAGCGAGCGAAAAAATCGGCTGCTCCGCCCACTTGTTCCTATCCATCATCCGATTGTCATTTTGCCTCTCGGCTCTCGTAATGGAGTCGTGCATACTTATACTTATACGTATATAGGAAGATGAGTTGAGAAAACCGAGAAAACGAGCGTGCGTGTGTGTACAATAAAACGTTGATTTTATTCATACGAACGATGAACGACATTTATTTCATATTTGAGATGAACATTGTATCATGGTGGTAACAAATAATTCGACACATTCACGATTAGCTATTTTGGATCGTATGGTTGGGGCTTGAAAACGTACGCTGAAAAACATAGATATATTATTTACAACAAATACTTTTATTACTGCCAAGTGATTTTCATAGTTTTTCGACTTTTAAAATGATTATTGCTATTCGCATGATCATGCACTCGTAAAAAGTTTCTCGCATTCGCTCGCTCCGCGCGTTATATGCGTCTGCAGTGTCGGCCTCTTTTTATTTATGCTCAATATCACTCGAGCTCTCGTCGGCTTTGTTTTTTTTTTTGATTAAAAAATGAAAATTCGATCTTTGTTTTATACACTATATTGTTCCGTCTGTTTTATCGATTCTGCGCGATGAGAGAGTGAGAGAGAGAGAGAGAGAGAGCGAGCGGATTGCGCGAGTCTTTGGTATTTCTTCGCTTCGCGAACAGTCGCACAGCCATTTATACACGCCGAATAAGGACTAGATCATCTAAACGCTGCTATGCGCTACACACGAAAACACCCTATCTACATCGGTGCCTCGACTCGCACCTCGCGGCTTTGGACGCTTCTCTGCTCAGCCGCGATATAGAAACTCTGAAAACGTAACAAGGATAAATAATAGAGGGTAAGCATTGTCTTTGGGTATACATATCGATAAATCATATACATTCTACGCTGCAACCGAGAGTCAAAAGAGTCAAAAGAGCGTCCGGTCCAATTCCGCGAAGCCGATAAGGGGGGCGCATCACTCTAACCGCCGTGTTAATATATAGTGATTTCTATGAATGCGCTTAGGTTTTAAGTGTTGGTATGATACAGCATACGAGTTATTAGGAATCACGCCACGTTTTCCCCTCGCTCATATACATAATAACACAATCGCTATATATATATATATATATATATATATATATATATTTATCTTGCTGCTCCTGGCGCGCTTTGATACATAACGAATACATCGGAAATTATGTTAGAAGAGCTTACACATTATGATAGACTCTCTCTCGAGCGCGGGATACGACGAACGAACTTTCCGCCCGATTAGCTTACGTATCGGTGTGTCACTTGGACGTCTCGCTATTTACAACGCGCGGCTCGCACGTTCCTTGCATTATATGGCACACACACAGAAAGAGAGCGACGCCGCGGAATCGCGATACATATCTAGCGGGGGCTGCCGAGCGCGGCGCCCCAGTGCTCGGCGGCCCCCGGTCATGCGTAGTGGGGGTAGCTGCCCAGATGGGGCGGTACGTGGCCCGAGGCCGTGTGGTGCCCCGTGTAGAGGTTGGCGCCGGGGCTCGTCGACCAGTAGCTCGAGGCCGACTGGAAGAGGCCGCCCGGCACCGAGACCGAGACCGAGGCCGCCGGCGGCGGCATCAGGTTCAGCTTCGCGTGCCCGTAGCCCGACATGAAGAGCTCGCTCTGGTACTTGTAGGCCGCGGGGTCCGCCGCCGCGGGCTGCGTCGCCGCCGCCAGGCCCTGGAAGTCGAACTTGTAGGCGTACCTCTTGCCGTGGACCTTGGTCATTATGTTCTTGTCGTAGTAGTACCTGCAACAGACATTTTTCTCATCTTGTATCGAAAATTATAGATTTACAAGACGCTCGTTGCGTTCTCTAAGACATTCGGCGAGGCTGGGGCCAGCTACTCCATCAGAACGGCATCCAACCCGGATTTCGGCGGAAAGTCAGATTCCAGACGCTATACCGGTGCTGACCTAGGTAAGCGCCCTCGCGTTTCTATACCTGTGCAGTGCATCGGCGAAGTAACAAAGGACTAAATTGACTAATCAATACTACTTTAGCGAGGCTGGAAAAGAAAACGAAATACGCGACATATAGGGGAAAAATCCAATCGAGAAAAATCTCAAAGCCCAAGTTCCGGCAAGCGAGCAGCCGGTAATCCGGTTAAATTTCACGTTCAACCGCTGAAATCCCAGCGCGATTTCTCTCGCGCAGTTTGTCATTAGTCCTTCGTTCGAATGCGAATATTCGATCATCGGCCCGCGTACATCTATATACACAGGATTTTTAAGCGTCGCGGGAAAAGAGCGATTATCGGGAACGAGAGGGAAAGAGCGAGAGCCCCGATAACGCAATCAGGGAATCTGATCGAAAAATAATAGACGCGCCTCCGTTTCCTCTCTTTCTCTCTGTCGCTCTGCGGAGAGATGCAGAGGCACAACTCGATGATTGAAATTTCTGTCTCCCCTGGCTTTCCTCACGAGGAAGGCCGATCAACCCTCGTTGCAGCGACTATATTGGCCAATAGATCGACGAGCTGCTCTTTTCATTGCCGCGGCTGCGGACAGCTCTTACGCGTTTCAAAACTCACTTCAAAACTCACCTCAACGCCCTGGACAGTTTGTCGTAGTTCATGTTGGGCTTGGACTTGCGCTCGCCCCATCGCCTCGCCACCTCGTCTGGGTCGGTCAGCTTGAACTCGCCGTTCGTGCCCTCCCACGTGATGCAGGCGGCGTTGCTCGAGTCCGACAGCAGCTCCAGCAGGAATTGCCAGAGCTGGATCTGGCCCGAGCCCGAACTCGCCAGGCGGCTGCTCGTCGCTCCGAACATCTGATACGGATCTGGAATCAGATATAGTATTTCACTTTTCTTTCTAAAAAATGTCCACGAAGCTCCGAGGAAGTGTACTAATTTCCCGCGGCGAATAATTAGCAGCGGCAATACAAGACGAGCTTGCAATTATAAAGGCACAACCGTCCAAGGAGACTTACGACCGAGAGAGGGTATTTAACGCTCGCGCGGGAGCGAGAGGCGAAAAAAGAGCGGCCGTAGAAGGGCTGCGCTTGAAAATTATTGTGATCCAAACGAACTCCTATTCTATTGTGGGGTAGCTGCGATTATATCCTTTGTGCGTGGGAGAGAGAGCGAGAGAGAGAGAGAGAGAGGACACTCCAGCCGTCGGTGATGACGCATTGTAAAGCCCTTTTAAGGGGACTGAAGTCGATTCGCGCTGCTGCACGGATTGGAGGGACTGTGTATAGCTGCTGTTATACCGCTGAGGAGAGACGGAGAAACAAGCGAGTAATAAATAGGTATATGTGTGGGCCGACTGCTGTTGAGCGCTGCCGTATATATATAGTGACAGTCGAGCGGAAGAGTCGAGGCGAAATTTTCTGCTTCTTTCTTCGCTGGCGGAGCTGCTTTGGCGTGTTTCGAGGGGGGCTGATTTGACCGATTCCGTTTATTCTTATTGCTATTTTTTTTTTTAAATTTGCCTCATTCGGGCCGTTGAATCGCAGCCAAGAAGCGAGTGTTTCGATGAGTCGAAAATGATTGACTTTGTTACATGGCGTGAGCATGCTATTTGCGCTATTGGAGCTAAAATAGTTCCTTTTCGCGAAACAATATCGGCCCTAACGAGGTTATGAAAAAATCGATGCGCGACATCTCACTCCCTCCGCCCGTATCGTTATGATTCAGATTCAAAGGACTCGTAAAAGGGCCATCGGGGCTTTTTACTCTCCCGCTGCCTCGCTTATGTGCACGGCTAAATGGGCCGTCCTGACAAAGAAGACTCGTGTACGAGAGGGAAAGAAGTTTTATTATTTTTTTTTTTTTTTCAGTCTAGCGATGTACTCGGGTGAAATTTGAATCGGACACTCTTTTGGGGTATTGAACGTGCGTATCCCATCGATGCCCAATATCGACAACTAACATCTCGTTACCCCCATCCCCTGCTCGCTCCGTCTCTATCTCGGCGCGCCGGACCTCAAAGGTTATTTTCCCGCACACATACGCGACTGCTCGGCAGCAGCAGCAGCAGCAGCAGTGATCGGCTCTCGATCGAACGGTAATTCACTTACGAGTTAATAATGGGTCGAGGGGCGCGGTACACCCATTTATCCAGCTGGCGAGGGAAGCGGGCAAGCTGCAAATGCCTCGTACGCGGATTGCAGCGACTAGCCGCGTATAGTTGGCGTATAAACAATGTCGATAATAATAATCGAGGATTTCAGCTGCTTTTACATCCGAGCGTGACGCACCGGTAGACGAAATAGACGAAAAGTCAGTCCCGTCTCCGTAAACAGTTAAACACACGCGCGGGAGCAGCAGCTGCAGCCAAAGAAGTAATTTTCGGGCGTGTCGAGAAAATCAGGCCGTCGGGGCTGGTCGATTAGCGGCTCGAATAATCCTGCCCGGTGCGTGCGCGTTATGCATCACTGCTTGGCCAACGATTACGTCCCGCTGACTTTTACCATTCTCGTGGGAATCGCGCGGCCTGCTTTGATTTGAGTATATATCGTCTAGGCGAATAAAGCTCGTAAAAAATAAAATATGTTACTATACGTACCAGGCTGCCGGAGGTGCGAGTGCGAGTCCAGCGCCGACTTGGACAGGCTGCTTCCATATCCTGAACAAACAGAAAGACAAGTAGCGATGAGAAAAGGGAGGCTGTTTGACGCGTCGCAGGGTAAATACGCGCGGATATCCTTCGCAATTTATAAACGTTTTATATACATATATAGGACTTTTATTTAAGCCAATCACGGCTCGAGCAAGAGGAAGCGAAAACGCGGGAGCCGTGGAATCCGCCAGAGAGGATTTTCGTGTAGGCAAACAGTAGCTTTGGGTATACGCTCGGAGAATAAATAACTTTCGAAGCAGCGACAACCGATGGCCTTGTTTTTCAAAGGCCACTCGCAGTCGCAGCCGAAAGAAAACGGGCAAATTGAAGAAGCAGTCTGCGCGAGCGAGTTTGAAAGTCAAAAAGTGGCGCAAGTTTAGCAGCCAGCAGCACCCCGCGATCTCGTCGAGATTCGCATTGTGCGCGCCTGAAGAGCGCAGCGGTGCGGAATGGCGGCTCCTTTGATCCTCTCCTTGCCTCTAGTGCGCGCAGAGAGCAGGAGAAGAAGAAGAAGAAGAAGAAGAAGAAGGAGGAACAACGCGCCGGGCTGTAACGGGATTACCCCGCCTCGCGTAATTGCTCGTGAATACGACCTGTATGCTGCTGCAGGGGCGCGGAGCGACTATTGCAGTCGCCTTACATTTTTACATGCTACATGTATATGTAGTAGCAGAGATTTGCAATAAGTATCGCGAAAAAAGGAAGCGGCGAGGGAAGATAACGCACAAAGGGTCGGCGCGAGGAGAGGCGCAAAATAAAGCCCGCGGCAGTGCTGATTGCGGTGCTAACGCCGACCCTCGAATTCCTCCGTCTCTTCGAATCCCTTCGCTTATAGTCTAGCCCGCTCCTGGGCTTTGCTTCGGCTCCAATCAGCCCCGGCAAATCGAATTGCTTAACATAGACGAGCGCCAACTGCTACTTAAGCCCGGCATCTGTCGGAGCGGGACTTTTCGCCGGGATTGATTCCCAGATAAAATTGGCTTGTTTTTCGAGTAAAAATCAAGCGTCGTTTACTTTTCTACTTTTGCCGCGAAAAGCCTGGAAAAGCGTAATCCGAGCCCCGTTGATGGGCGCTCGGAAGCAAATCACGTCGAATCAAATTCCTATGCCTCCCTCGCGCACACGACCATAATCAACTTAGCCGTACCCACGTTACATTACAAATTCATCGCACTCTCGTTAACCCCCAGCCATAAATCCTAAACTCGGGCTCTATACGCATTGCACTTAAAAATCTCGGCCGCGAAAACGCCATGCGAAACTCGAGGCGATTTATAATTGAGCCATTAGATCGATAAGTTATTATCGCGTGCGGCCCATTGTTTTATATATATATATATATATATACGTGTACGCGGCACGTGCGGCGCACACAACACGCTGCACACGTCCCGGTCGGCCTTTTCTTCCTGGGCTCCGGAAGCGAGGGGAGAATGCCGAAACCGCCTTCCGTGACGTCGTCTGGGGCTCTAGTATATACCAGAGATACGTGGCTGAGATTTCAAAGCTCTCGGCTCGATACGCTCGTGGGACTTTTTGCGGGGGAGTGTTTTGTTTTCGGCCCGAGGTTTAATGGATTTTAATGGGCTGTATCGCGGAGCGCCTTGTTCGATTGCATTTTTCTCAGCTGCTGCCGCACTGACACTCGAGGCGCTTATGAGCAACTGCCTGGTGCTCGTGAGTCACGGCTCTCCCGAAAGGGGCAAAGATCAGCTATCGCCGCTCGCGCATAAATGAATAAAATTTTCTGCAGCTGCGCGTTATTTTTCCGAAACAAAAAAATTATCTCCATCAGCGCTCTAATTGCAGCCGCCCCACGATTTTGGAATCCACATAAGTGACTATCCGCGCTCGATTCAAAAGGCTCCGCAGACGCATCGGCCAATCTCTCGAGCGCGAAATCGGCCCCGTCGAGCGTTCTCGAGTGCCTCTGCGATACCCCACGCAGACACACACACACACACACACACAACTGTACAGTCGCCCCATCGGAGCGAGGCAAAAAGTGGCGTTCGGAAAAAGCCGGAGCGAGAGCGATGAATAGGAAGCGATAGAGAGAGAGAGAGAGAGAGAGAGAGAGAGAATCGGGGGCGAGCGGCGATGCGTGAACGTGTCACGCATAGGCACGTGGCCGTGTATGTACTGCCGAAGACATAATACGTCCCGCGGGGCGACTGGCAATATGCTGCCGCTGGAGGGTGGCTGCGCGCGAGATGCGTCGATTATTTCTTATTCTTTCGGCGCTGCGCCTGTCCTTTCGCCCGATTGCGCCCGATTGCGATGCTTCCTTCGCTATACTCGGGCTGTTCTTGCGGCTCTGGCTCTTTGTCGCCGCGAGGAGAAACGATCGCAAAAAGTTGACTTTCCAGGCCACTCGACTTGCAAATTGACCTTTAATCTAAAACTCGGCGGAGCGCGCACCTTTTTAGTTTTTAGCCCGACCCCAGTCCGCGCAGGCTAGAGTCAGCGCCACCTGTCCACGCGTATATAGATCGTCACGCCAGGCGGTGGCGGCCGAGGCAGGTAATTACCATAGCCGCTGTTCGCGGGAAGGAAGGAAGGAAGGAAGGAAGGAAAGAGAGGAGGCGCCGAGCAGTGGAGGAGGTAGACGAATGGTCAGATATTTCCGAGAGATTCCAGATAGGGCTTTTTCTCCGCGACGTATACCTTGTCGTTGGCTGCCCCCGATCGTTAAAATTAGTATACGAAGAATCGATCAACAAACGAGATCGCGAAAAAGAAGCTCCAAGTAGGTGCCTGACTCGCAGCGGGGCGTCGATTCCGTATATATAGCCCCCTTTGTTTCGCCGCTGATACGATGACTCGGGGAGCCTTGTGGGAGAAGATGCTTCGGGGGATTTTTCGAGGTGTCCGAGTCTTTTTCGATCAACCTATCGATGTCCGAGACGGAACGAAAACATTTTCACCGAGCGACGCGTGTGCGGCCAACTGCCGCCGCGAGATCAAAGGGAAAAGCGCGCGTGCACGCACAGCCGACCGCAAGTTTCATCACGTTGTGTGCGCGCGGCCGTGTAAAGTAGTCCTTTGTAATTTCAATTTCACGGGCGGGCGATGCGCCGGCGCTCGCTTTTCGCGCCCTGACTCGTCACTCGCACGTACGCCCTGGAGCCAGAAGGAGCCTGCACAAAGAGAATTGCGAGGGAAGCGAGAAGCGGCCAGTTGAATTGCAGCTGATTTGCAGGAAGAGAGCTTTCCGACCAGACGCTTAAAAGATTTTCCTTTAATGTCGAATGGGAAAGGAGGTAAAACACCCAATAATCCATTAACAGAGCTGGGGAAAAAAATGCCGACGATATGAAATCTCCAGCAGCAGTGGCGTCGCTGGAGATTTAAAAGAAATCAAGAGATCCGCGCAAAGCAAAGCTCCGGCGTTTATAACAAGCAGCCCGCGGCTCTCCTCTCTCGCGCAATCATTGTTCCGCGGCGCTGCAGCCCCGGGCTCTCTCGTCGGTGCACAAAGGGTCCGCGCGACGCGGTTCAACGCGCCACAAAGCGCGCGACGCCCCCCTTTTTGCACCTCTACAGGACATGTAGGTGCTTAGCCCGAGGAGGTTCTTTTGACGAAGCCGGAGCGCTGCACTCGCGCGCTTTTCCGCCGCTGCGATCGGGAGCGTTTGATGTTTGCTCTGGCTGAGAGCTATACCGACACTCCACACTCCAAACTGGCTTTCCGCATTAACGTCTGATTCGAGGCGGAAAAAAATTTGAAGAATGGGCCGTAAAGTAAGTGCGAACTCACCCTGTCCAGGGGCTGGCGAGGCGGCGTGACTCCAGCCGCCCTTGTACGAACTGCTGGCATCTGCAAGACAAAAAAAGGCAGGCCGTTAATTAGGTGTGGCTTCTGGGCTGTCATCCTGCTTATATATATATTAGCGAGATTTAGAGAGAATCAGAAAATGCAACCATTTCTTTCAACGATGAATAATTCAGTGCCCTGGGGCCGGCGCGTGTAACGGGAATCCTAGGCAAATACCATATATATATATCGAGGAGCGAGAGAAATTTCGCGTTAATCGCCAGTGTCAACAGAGCGCCCAGGTCAATATGTTTCTTAGCGAGGGGCTGGACGCGCGCAGTCGTAAAAATCAAGGAGCCATCGAGGCGATTTTTTTTATCGTCCACGCTCGGCCGATCTCGACTTTTTTCAGGCTCTATTGCACCGAACGCCCAAGGTCCGCGACTGTTTCCAGAAAAGTAGGAAAAAGCCCTCCTGCCCCTTCTCGGCCGTCCACACCCAGAGGAAGCCCGGGGCAGTGTTTGCCGACAGATATATTTTCATTTGGCAGTTATTGCCTGGAAAGCGCCTCGGTGTTTGCGCCGAACGCGGGAGCCGTCGCCTGGAGAGAAAGAGCAAACACGCTCTCTCTCTCTCTCTCTCTCTCTCTCTCTCTCTCTCTCGCCCCATGTCGAACGGTCCATTAATGAAGCCTCGGATTTCACGTTTCCGCGCGCTACTCGGGAGATCATTCGGATGATGAGTTGGTTTTTCCCTGGAAATGGATAGCGTGCCTCGAGAGGTTCGAGGGGCTGATTTTCGGCGGATTCGGCTGGATTAAGAGCCGATCGCCGCGCTTGTTTTCTTTGGAATTCGAGGAGTTTCGGGAAAGAGCCTTTTGTCTCTGCCGCGCTATGCGGGTTCGCGACTGTTGTTTCGACTAAGCGAATTACAAGTGAGCTACGTTTCTTAATTTTTCAGCTGACGAATCCAGCCGTCGGCCGTCGCTCGAAAGCCGACTGCTACTACTGAATCGAGATGATATCGAGTAAGTGAGTGAGAAACGTACCGGCGAACAGCATGGAGAGATTGGTGAAGGCTGTGGTGCGCGGTAACTCGGCGGCGGTGGTGCCGCTGGCCTTGAGGTCCAGCATAGCTTGCGGACCGCAACTCGGGCTCCCGTCCTCGAGGACGTCCTCCGTTTTCGCGGACTCTCTGTCTCTTTGTCCCTGGCTCTGCTTCTCTATGACTCTATCCGTCGCGAGCACTCGCGCACCTCATAGTCCTCCGGAGCAGCGAAAACGCAAAACGCAGTGTCCCCCGAGCGGCGCACTCTCAATCGAACGAGCCGCGCGCTACTCCAAGTGGCCTGTCCGCCGCGAATTTGAAAAAGTCTCCCTCGCGCTCATCCGCACGACCACACTCGCAGAGCAGCGTCGACACAGTGCGCGATAGCGGCGATAGCTGAGCGAGCCTTCTCTCTCCGTCTCGCTTCTCTCCCTTGGCTACGCCCTCTACCCTAGCAGACGATAACTCGCTACGCCCTCTAGCCGCACGGCTCGCAGCAGACGACGCGCTCCGCTATCGCCGCATCTCCATAAGCGCGCGCGCGCTATCCCCTAGCAGACGAATTCTCACCCCGCGCGGAGCGGAATCTCAGTCACGCGAGAGAGGGTAGATAGCGTCGTCCCGCCCACGAGCGCCAAGTCTCTCTCTCTTTCTCTCTGCGGGCGGTGGGCGGAGCGCGCGCATGCGCCCGAGCCCCCAGCCTCTGCCGAGGAGGACGAGGACGAGGACTAGGCGCTACTCGGAAATCCTACGGGCAAGAGGAGGCTTCCCACTGGAAATTGTTTTAATTTGCCCGCTTTTTCTCGCGCCCGCCGCACGACGCTATATACTGACTCAATAAAAAAAATCGCGCGAAAATCGTGCGAGGCTTTCGACCAATACATGAAAAAAATGTCAGTAACAAGTTTCTCACGCGAGTAGGGGTTGACGTAGCAGCTCCGAAGTTGGAACAGGAGGAGATCAAGAGAAAAGAATTAAAAGATTCCTAATATTAATATCCCCTAACCTTACTTTAGTTTTTCAACAAGATCGTAAGAAGCGTTCGGCTGCTATCAACGAAATTTTACGTTTCGCGTAAAGCTCAAACTGAGGTCTAAGATCTCAGCTTCCGGACATCAGATCAATCTAAAATTTTAGTTGCGTATGGAAAAAACCATTACAAAACTGTGCAAAGTTTCATTCTTTTCCCAAGAACATGACGTTTGGGATGAACTACCTTAAGAAATTCACAAATTACCTATTATTTAAAGGTGTATCCCCACCCCCTTACACTCTAAACCTAACGTTGAAAATCAGGAATCGAACCCTACTCGAAAAAATCTCGCGAAAATCGCGCTAAGATTTCGACCAATTCCTCGCTCAATTTTTTTCAAACAAACTACTCGACGAATCGTGCAATAATCGCGTGAGAAACTTTTTACTCGCTTTTTTTTCATTGGTCGAAAACCTCGCGTGATTTTCGCGCAATTTTTTTCAGTAGGGCCGGGCTGTCGGGAGGAAGGAATTTTGTTCGAGTCTCGTTCGATCTCTCCAGCGGCGTGTACGGAAATATTTTCAAAACATCGCTGAGAACAAGCCCGTCCCTGATCGATCAATGAAAAAGTCTCAAATCGAGCCAATAAAAAAGTCTCACCAGCAGCGCACGAGACTGCACACGACTGGCAAGTGGCCGTCGACAAGGAGGTACTTTGGGTCGCACGCGGCGCGCGTATATAACCCTGCTGGTATAATACATACACACACACACACACACACACACACACACACACACACGGACTGCTCGCATTAATTTAGCCCCGTGATTCACGCTGGGCCGCCGATCGGGCCGATTATATTGCGCCAAGCTCGGAATTACACTCGACGGCTCAAGTGGCGGCAGCGGAGAGCCCGCCGCGTGTGCTGCCGCTGCTGTGATCGAAGGCGTCGGTGTTTGAAACGAAGCCTCTTGTCGCTTCTCGATTTATTCCAGTAAACAACGTGACTACAATATATGTACGATTGGAAAAAAGTCAGCAACGAGCTAATCAGGCGAGCAGTGCCCATTAAGCGCGATCACACCTTGCTGCCAGCTCCCCCAGTTCGGGCCTCGACCCGAAATATTCCCACACACCTATATGCACCTCTGTCTCTCTGTTTACGCCGAGTCGAGTGATCGGGGCGCACTGACGTGTGCTCTCTTATACACCTCTGGGTAAATTTCGGCAGGGATTTATGTGCCTGCGTGTGTCTATACGGAGCGCGCGGACACACTCGAGAGCGATCGCGCGTTAAATGCGTCGGCAGAGGGGTGGACGCGCGCAGTCGCGTGCCGGTCGCGTGCACTGATCGGGCACGGCTGTCGGGATATACGTATACGCTGCTGCCTTTTTTCCACCGCGTCGGGGGTTGATTGCTCGTTCATGGGGATTATCGACTGCTCGAGAGTTTCAGCTTTGCTGAAATTAGGAGACTCGCCATCCATATATCCATCATCAGATATGAATTCTATCGAGTCACCTCCTCGTCGCGGCTTTGCGTACATATGGAAAATCAGAGAAGCACCTCTTCCACTTTCCCACACGAGACCTACACGAGACCTTCCTGATGGCGATTTTCACGCTCGACCGGGCCATCCAAAATAAATCGTCAAAAAGCCATCATCCCGTCGAGCATACGCTTCTCTCTCTCGAGTGGCGCCCAGCGGGACACCTTCTCCCCCCTACATGGGAATTACGTAATTATCGCGCTCTCAACGAGCGGTCGAAGAAGACAGGCAGCGCGTGGCTCGCATAAATCACGCCCCGAGAGTCAAGGTAGCGCCGGAGACAATAAAACGCTAGTTTGACTTACTGGCGCTGCTCTGATTTTCGGGGATGATGAAACTCGATCGCCGTGGGCTCGCTCCGATGTCTCTGTCGACGAGACAAGCTCGGCCGCGATAAGAGAGCGAAAATACACTGGCACTTGGCCTTGAAAGAGATGAGAGAGAACAAGCAATCGAGGGGGAGATTAATAGCCTTGGCGAGTTTCATCAAAAGTAAAAACCGGCCGAGCCAATCTTACCCTCGAGACGAGAAGACAGCGGTTCGAGAGCGACTGAGCGCGCATTATCTCGGCAGATAGGCCGTATTAAAGTCGGCAGCAGTTCGAGGCGAGGGTATCATTGTGTGCGCCTCGCATGAAACATGACAGGCCGGGGCTATTGTGCTGCGCGCGTACGCGGGGGGACAGCCGAGCGAGACCGCGACACATCGGGCCGAAGTTAACGCGCGATAAGAGCGCGCCGCACTTTGTTATCGGGTTTATACTACTAGTCGCGGTTAAGGGAGCCCAAGTTTTTCGAGGTTTCGCGCCTCTTCTTCTCATCTTCTCGCCCCTCCGAACTTGAGAAAAGAGCCGAAACGGCCATTAATTACAAAGTCGCGGAACAAAGGAGCCGGGGAGAGCAGCCCCGAGAGGTTGGCGATGTAATGTGCGCGTTGCTCGCGTAGCGGGGGCTAATTATCGCGCGGCATTTGCATATTTACTCGCTCCTCTCTACGCCGCAGTCGTACAATACTTTCGGGGCTTTTCGCCATGCTATGCTATAGTTGCGTATATATACCTTAATTACAAAGCTGCGACGTCGGCAGTTCGGGCAGAGAAAGCCAAGAAGCTCCGGCTCACCTAAGCAAACAGCCCGTCCGCCGCCGGCGCGTGTGCCGACACGAGTATGGTAATCCTCGGGACGTACCGAGAATCAATTGCGAGTGTGTGCCTAGTGCCGGGCGCAGAGCTAGCTGATGGTAAACATGTCAGCGAAACGGTCCTTTTAAAAGGCCAAATGGCTCTTCGCTTCTGAAGACATTCCCTTTAAAACGTCGGGGCCAAAGCAAATTCAATATCGGCTCTATCGATGCTAAAACCGCGACTGCGGAAGTCGGAGCGCCAGGCAAATAGGCAAATATAAATTCGATGCTAAATCGCGCAGCTTCTCGATCGGATTTAGCCCTTTTGGAAAAGAAGTACGGCGCACTCCTCCTCCTGCCGGCAAAGTTCTCCTAGCGACTACATAGCGACTCCGGCTCGACTGCGGGAGAGCAGCGGCATCCGCGCGCTCATTTCCGCTCCGGGACGCGGAGGGAGAGCCTCGGGCTCCGCTAACTCGCGAGATATTAATTCCGTGTTAGCGCGCGGGGAGCGAGAGCGGGGAGAAAAGTGCGGGGGTGCGAACGAGAGGAGGAGAGCCAGCCACGCGCGCTAGTCTGCTGGGCGTTGCGAATCGGAGATTAGCCGTAGTTAACTCGACTTGCGCAGTCACGTCAGTTAATCAATAAGCGATTATTCGCGAGCGGGCCCTTTTCCGCGTCCGAGCTCACTGGGTCAGCGTAATTAAGCTCTCTATATCAACGTCGTCGCTAACGAGCGGCTCGCTTATTAGAAAAGGACAACCCGGCTAATCTCGGGGCCTGCTGCTGAAAAAGCGAGGCGCAGCAGCGAGGTACGCGATAGTGCGCCAGCCGAGCTAGACGGGGGCGGCTGGATGACTGGCGGCGGAAGCGTCGTCATGGCGACACATCGATCAGCCGCCAGCGCCGAGTGCGAGGAGGGCTGCGAGAGGCCGGGAGGACGAGAGGAAGAGAGGAAGAGCCGCACTACTGTGCCACATCGCCTCCGATCGGCGCACCTCGACGCCGCGTTACCTTTCTTTGCCTTCTTTTCGCGCGAACCAGAATTATCGCGGGATCGCCATTATCGGTCATCCTCGAGCCGCGCTCGGCCGATCAATCTCCAGGAATTGTATCCGTAAATAATCTCCCGTCACACCGACAGCCCCGGCGAAAGAGCTATTAAAAGTAAAAACTCGTCGAGGCGCTTTGGGATCGATTCCACCGCGCGGAGAGAATGATGACAAAGAGCGCGGCTGAGGGAGGAATTGCGCCGTCGCCCGGGCTTTTGCACGTCGAGCCGCAGAGAAGCGAGAGACCTGAATACCGCTGATTGTCATGCGGCACTCCTCTCGGCTATCCGTCTTTCCAGGTTGAGCTGCGGATTTTCAGCTTTATTTTCGGCGCGTGCGATTACGCAATTGATCTCGGAGAACAAAAAAAAAAAAAATAAATAAATAAAAAATTCGAGCCAGTCGCTTTCTCACGCGGCCTGAGAAAGCGTCCTGGCCGAGAATTATCATCCGGCCGCCATAAATTTCCTCCTTGTCACTACACGAGCGCCGTTCTCTATTCTTCCGCCGTCGCAATAAACGAATCAACGACGTGTGTGATGCGCGCCGCGCGCATAAACATCCCGGCCGAGGAAAAGGCGAAAAAAAAAAAAAAAATACAAAGCCCACGAGGGACTGTACAAGGGATGTACAAGGGATGACAGCGCGCAGAGAGCTATAACTCTGCCCTGGGAGACTAGACTGGGCCGCTCACTCCTGCGGCGTTGACGCAACATTAAGCTCGCACACATGATTAACCGGCTAATGATTCTCTCCCTTTCGGCTTTTACTGCCGAGTCATCGATTAACGCGAGAGCGAGCGAGGTATTGCGTAGGCCGGAGAGCTGGAGATGGAGTTTTGACATGCGTCGTGATTGGCCGCTTGATTGATTGCTATATACGGCTCGTGTTTTAAAGGAATTTTCAGAAAGCTCGCGCCACCTATGCTCGGCCCGAGGAAGCCTGGCCTGCACCCCCGCCGTATCGATCCGCCGGTATCTTCCTGACCGATGATCGTTAACGCGGTCTTGTCCCGTCTCCGGCCGACGGGAAATTGCCCGAGAGTCTGCTTTTTAGCCGCGATTGATTTTGGAGAAAATACCGAAAAAGATTCTCGCCTCGTGCGGGAAACGCGCAGTCAGTAGTCGGAAGAAAGCGGCAAATTCGAGCCGACAGCCGAGAGAGCCCGCACCCCGATCAATTCAATCAACATCCCACGCAGCCCGCGTAACGACCACTCGTCCGATTTAAAAGGCCTCCACACCTCTGCAGATCGATTAATATTTCGATAAGGAAACGAAAGCGTGCGGGCCGACCCTCTTCAATATGTTCAATATTTTTAACGGGCCAGTCGAGCAGTCATCGCATCTCGCGCCCAGTCCAGTTAGCAGCTTTAACGAGGTTATATAGAGGGCGCGGAAAAAGGGCTGGCGCGCGAGGATGAATAATGATAGGAAGAGGAGATATCGCCTACGATCGGCGGCACGTGATCGAGCGCGGCTCAGTCTCTCGCTCGAGTTACCATCGTACAGATGGACTCGCGCAGATAAGGATTAATTGGCTTGGGCTAGATTCTTTGTTTCGCGACTCTATACTCGTTATACTTGTGCGAGGAAAAGTATCCAGCCGAAAAGCCTGCATATAGCATGAGAACGATCGCGTTACACCGCCCTCGACGTCTCCGCGTACAGCATGCATGCGCGAGATATGCGCGGCCGATAGTCCTACATGAATATTTTCGACCCCTGCCCGTTCGACCTATGCATCTACACTCTGACGACACGTCGCGGCCTTTCTTTCCGGCAACGATGGCGTTGCGCCCTCGTATGCGCTGTAATTGCTCGCTCTTTCTTGCCCTCGAGTAACAATGCCGCGAGAGGGACTGCGAAAAATATTTACGCAAACTCCCGCCGCCACCCCCCTTCGCTACCCACGCGGACCATGATTTATCACCTTTACCAGCATCAGTCGACGAGCGCTCGCGCGCGCGTGCATCCCATAAAAAAGGGTAGCATAAACACAATGCACATAAACTCATCGAACGTGCGCCGCTCGCGTAAGAATAATCCAGTCGTCTCCTCGATCGCCGCGGGGAAGAAAAAATAAACGGACAAAGAGGAATGGAGAGAGAGAGAGAGAGAGAGAGAGGCAGCCAGTGGAGCAGGACGAAGCACGCGCCGGAAGCGGAACCGAGAGAGCCAGCTAGAGCTAGAGAGAGAGAGAGAGAGAGTCGCGTGTCCCCGCCGTTACCGAACGGAACTATCATGATTAGTCACGGCAGTCGACCAGGCCAGGGGTCGTTGTGTGTTCGCGCAGTGGACGCGGAGAGAGAATCGTTTTCCCGCAGTAAAGTAGTGAGCGCATGGGAGTCGATCGGATAGTGCAGCGCGGATGGAGGCGCGATGCGCCTCGATGAATTTCCAAGTGTCGATGGACGCTTTTCTCCGAAATTTTCGGAATACGCCTGTTGGAGACTCTTTAAAACGTCGGCGGGAGACAAAGTACGTCCAGCCGGAGGAAGAAAGCGACCCCAGCTATCATCTCGCATCCGCGGACAGCGTATACCCGTACACAGTGTGTACACCTAGAGCCGAGCAGCCGAGCAGCCGAGCAGCCGAGATCCGGAAGCACGAAGGGGGCGCGTCGCCTTTTGTGCGCCTCCGCACAAAGTGCTGCTGCCACACGTATAGATATAGCCCGCACGTGGGAGCCGGAGCGCGCGCTAAGGGAGCAGCAAAAAAGGCGAGAAGCCCCCCCGCGGCCAACCCCCGGGTTAACCGATACCGGCAATTATCAACGCGCGTCGTAGCCGTATCATCGTCGCGTGCGGCATTCCGTTCAATTGCGCCCGCGCTGCTCTCTCTCTCTCTCTCTCTAGCCGGATTCTCGACTCTTGCTCTCTTTCGAGGCCGCTCAAGGAGCTTCTGTCGGCAACGGAACCAACCTTAGGATATCATTGCGGAATTTAGAGGAAGCTTTGTAATAGTCAAATTTTCAGTTTCTTCAAAACGTCTAGAAAATACTTTTTAGTGCGTTACAAGTTCAAATCAAGCCTTTTTGGATAATGTCCGTATGTATGTGTGTGTGTGTGTGTATACCATAATATATCTGGAAGTACTTTGACAATATCAATAAAATTTGACATGCCTGTAAAAACAGTTATTTTTTAATTTCTTAACTATATTTTTTATGGCCATTGTTACAAACAATTCAGCTATAATGCATTTGAAAGAGAATAAAATTACCTACTTTTCCTCGTTTCGGGCTCGGGATTGACCGCTTTGTTCGGCAGATAAAATGAAAAAGGCGGTTTATTTTTAAAATTCATATCTCTGAAACTAAACGTCATAACCTCGCGAAAAAAATTATGTCAACAATGGGTCACGTGTCAAACTACACCCCATTAAAATTTCAAGTGATTTGACTATTATTTTTTCAGTAATAAATCGAAAACTGAAAAAAATGAGTTTTTTGTGCCTCGATTACGGACGCAAAAAGGCCTTATTGCACTTGAGTTTTCGGGAAAAAGTAGATATTTTATGTGTTTTGGCTAAGTTTATTGCACAGCTTTCAAACCCCTATAGTTCGTAAGACATCAAGGTTTCAATTGTTTTTTGAAAATTTTTTGACTTCTTATATCTCTAAAACAACGTAGTTAAATGCTTCAAAATTTTAAACGATTCCATCAAGCGGTTTTCGACTAAAGAGCTAAAATGTAAAAATCGTTTTCTTGAAAATTGTGCGAGCAACCTATCTAAAAAAAAAATTGACGACAGTGTTCGAATTCTATAATAAGAAAACAGAGGGGTTAACAAAACTTTTATTAAATTGTGTATCAAAAATCGCCTCATACATTAGCAAGCAGATATATTAAAACAATATTTCATTTATTGGACTTAAGCTATGTGCCAATGAATTGGCAGCGGTTTTTTTTTATTTAAGCAATTTGGAATATAGTATTTTATCTGAGGTGTAAGACATTGGTAGAAATATGGGAAATCGCGATTATCGTGATACAAAAACGTATACATTCAACCTCAAAAAGCCAGAGTCAAGCCAGCTTTGATATGTAACCTTTCAGAGAATGTATAATGATTATCTTGTGTAAATTAAAAAAAAAAGGACACACTGTGACTAGATACAGAAGCTCCTTACAAGCAACGCTCTCAAAAGCAGCATCGAAATAATGACTCGTGCAAAAGTCCCTTACCTGTGTGGCGAATCGGACTCTTCCTCGCTCGTTACAAAGACCGCGTGGGAATTCAAGGGGAAGCGTTACATTACAACAATCGCCCCGATAATAAAGTCGTAACACAATACTCGGACATTGTTTGCTTGATAGACTCCCAGAATGACGATGGGATGATTTTTTCCCTGCCCGAGCGCTTGTGAACGCCGAGGCCGTATCGAATCGCACGTGATCAGAGTTAGTTTTGGGGGATGTCTGGAACGAATCGCCGCGGGAGCTCGAGCTGGTGTGAATATCAAAGTCGAGTTTGGCCCGATGTCATTATTATGCGTTGCGCTAATCGAATGATCGTTCTTCCCGAAAAGCCATCGGCAAAAGGACAACTTGAGCAATTTCACTCGCCCGGGAAAGGCTGGACTCGAGTTTTATTCTTGGCATACATCGAGCTATCGGATGTCTGTGTGGCCGAAGCAAACGTCTATTAGGAAGGCAAACATGCGTCAATTGAATCGATCAGGCAAACTAGCAGCGAGCAAATCTGAAAGTCGCTGCATTAAAATTCCGCGGATCGATATCTCCAGGGCGCCTACATACCCACATCGGTATCCTCGCGACGTTAAAGATACGCTCTCACCTATACGGCCGAGATACGGGAGAAAAGGGGTCGCTCCAACTAGGTGCACATCCTCCTCTGCCGGTCTCGCGGCGGAAAGACGAAGAGGCCAGCCAGGATCAGCCGGAGCGAAAAAGTGAAAAAGGCGCAGAGGGAGAGAGAGAGAGAGAGAGAGAGAGATAGGGATGCCGGTACCGGAAAGACGGAGAGGAGGGATGATACTGCGAAGGAAGCATATCCGGGATCTCCCTCTCGCTCTCCGCAGACAAAGCGCGGAGGGTGGCGCGACTCGGGGCCGGGTCTGTCGTCATGGATACCGGAGCCAGCTCTGCTCTGCTCTCGGCGCGTATGTGTGCGGCTCTCTCGCTCTCCCTCTCGGGGGCTAAGCCCCCCAGTTAGCAGTAAACCCACCTTCGTCGGATGCCGCGGTGCTGCTGCTGCTGGCCGCCATCATCGACGCCGGAGAGGGTTCTCCGAACCCACCATCTTGCCGTTTTATCGCTCATCTCCCGCGAGCGGGGCGAAAGCTCTGTTTCTAGCTCTGCTCCGCTTTCCAGAGCTTGCGAGCTCTTTTTGCGACGCTTCGCAAATTCGCGAAAAGCTTTAATCGGAGCAGATTGAAGAAAGGCCATTTTCGAGTCGAGCCCCATCCAGCTCCGCTGCCGACGGGTCGAGATTGTTTTTCTGCCTCGGCGGTTCAATGCTTTATTCATCGAGGTCCGTTTTATACGTCGCGGGACAATGGAAACGGCAGCGCTTTCCGCGTTATACCGCGTCCAGGTTTCACGAGAGAATTTCGCCTCTGCCTCTGGGCTCTGAGGGAGCGGCGAAACGCTGTATTGATTATTCAAAGCGTTATTACTCTTTTGCGAATCGCAATATGTTCCGCAGGAGGATGCGTTTCCATTTGGCCCGGTTCGAGATTTTTCACTTTCAAATCGTCTCGACGAAGCGATTTGTCGCTCCGCCGGAGCTCGCAGCTTCCCAGCGGAATGCGAATCGCTCATTATATAAAAGGAGCTCCGCGCTTTTACGGCCGTGACCGAGAAATTTTTCATCGACGTCCATATTAATCTATCCCCCCGCGGCGGGCGGTTTCGAGATAGCGGCGAGTCGGCGAGCGGGACCGATAACGTGATTTACGGGCCGCCCGCCGCCGGGGGTAATTAATGGCCAGCTCTTTCGGCGGGAGGAGCAGAGGAAGAGGAAAAAATCGAATCAACTTGAACGACTCACCTGTGATGGCAGCGGTGGGCGAGATGGCCGAGGGGTTGGCCCTGGGCGGCGGCGAGAACGCGCCGGCGAGGTAGCCTCCCCGGTCGGCTAGGGCCTGCTTGGCCTTCTCGACGCTCTGCTTGAGCTGCTGGAAGGTGCTGCCGCAGCTGAGGCCCCGGTACGGCCAGTTCTCCTGCTTGACGCCGGCAGCCGTCGCGTTGCTGCCGGCCGAGCCGAGGATGCCGTTGTTGGAAGCCGGCCCGGAGGCCCCAGCGTTGTTGGAGGCGGGCCCGCCGCCGCTTCCTCCGCTCCCCGCAGTGGGTCCCTTGAGGTCGAGCGCACCTGCGTACGAACAGCTAGCGCTGTCGTACATCACCAAAGCGCCCCTGCAATTCAAGACAGAGAGAGGCCGACTTGTACTCGCGAGCTTGAGTGCCGCGCGCGGCTGCATCGCCCCGGAGCACGTGAAAAACCGAAGCCGAGTCCAGAGGATAAAAAACAACGTTACCTAATGAATCGCCTTAATCGCGCGTTCTCTCAACGAGTAATTATGTCATTTGCCAAGCGCTTCTAAAGCGGTCATCCAAACGTTTCGGCACTCGATCCAGCCTCGCTATACTCGTCTCACTGAAACTCACGGCTCGCGAAGAAAAACGACGGCCAGTACAGAGCGTGTACGCACAGGTTGGCCGTCTACTCGCGCAACTATGCCGACGCAGTCTCGCGGCCAGCAGTAGCAGCAGCGGCAGCAAATTGCCTGCTTCCGGGCCTCATTACATCACTCTGTTACTCTGTTAACGCTCGCCGGAAACCCCTCGCTCTCTGCCGCCGCCGCCGCCGCCGCCGCTCACTCTTTCTCTCTCCGTCTCTCTGCTTCTCTCTGCCTACATGTGCATGCCCATAGTCTAGAGACACTCGTGACGAGCGCGCTATTTAAATGCAGCGACGTGGACGAGTGAGGTGTGCTGCACACTGGCTTCGATTCGCCGCGGACACTTGCTGCTCATCAGGCGATTATCTCGGACGGAGATGGAAGCTTTTTATTTATTTTTTTTTTTTTCCCGATGGCGAACGCGGAATTTATCACAGAGTGTCAAAACTTAACTCGCCCACCGCGCAGCTTGATAATGGCCCCGGTTCTGACATAACTTGGCTCGTTAATTACCGAGGCAATTAATTTCAATTACAGCTCCCGCAGAGATCCGCGGGAAAAGTGCACGCGCGCGTTGGAAATCGAAGCGTTTTCCAAACTCGGGAGGCTTGGCACCGCTTCAAAAGCTGGAAAAAAGCCTCGATGCGTGCACGTGGCTCGTTGTCTCGCGCACTTTTAACGCTGTTTCACGCGCGAGCTTTTTTTTCTCTCTCCCTCTCTCGGGCATTAGGCGCTTTTTTACGCGCTTCGCCGGGGCATTTACAAGGGGCTCGGCTCCTCGCGTTTGAATTATCGTTCGTTGCTCCATTGTTCTCCGGGCCGTTTTCGCGAAATCGAGCTCTCCAGCGCGGGAAGCATCGCAGTGATCCAGACAATAAGAGCGCACGGACGCTAGAGTTGCAGCTGCGCTGGCAGCGATACTCTGCGCCAAATTATCCGTAACGCGCTGCTCGTTTATTACCACTTATTTTACAATTTGCGTGTGCGTATAGCATAGACGCGCCGATTTGCTTTTCGAGACCTAGATATCGCAGCGCAACGGCGCGGGCAAACGTTTTATTTTCAAGCCTTTCGAATATATTGCGAAACGAGGGAGAAGGATGAATTTACCGTCAGAACGGGGAAGCTTCCTTCCGTGACCGCTGTCCGTGACTCCCTCGTGTTGGCCACTCTTCGAGAATCCAGCACTGGCTGTGTAGAGAAGCGCGCACCACCCGAAAGATAGACGCAGGTCGCAGCTCCGCGGTAGAAAAAGTCACTGCTGGACGCCGTGAAGCTTCGGACTGGACACGAGCATCCGCCGGGCGCAGGAAGAGGAGCAGCTCAGCGTGCAGCGACGGCACGTTTGCCAGAGGAGCAGCGCGACGGCGTTATCAGTCGTCGGTCCGGCGATTGGCCGCCTATCGGAGCCTGCGCGTCGGGGCTCTCGTGGTGGGGGCGAGCGCGGGCTGCGCCCCCTCGACGCCATCGGTTCACTAGACCGAGCTCCCGAGAGAGAGAGAGAGACGGAATCGCGGAGGCGGGATCATCCACAGGGTGGATCTTCCCAAAACCCCCGCTCGCAGCCCGGCTTTGTCTTCCTCGGTGGGAGAGAGAGCTTGCGAGCTTTATCTCTCGGGGATGCTTTTTTTATCAGTGCTAAGTGTGCTTCGGCTTTTCGAGTCGATTATTGCGATGCGAAACGACGATGATTCCGTCGGGCAGCGCTTAATTGCTCAGATGAGATATCGGAAGTTAAATCTCGCGGAAGAATCGCTAGTCAATGGCTCTCTCCGCGATGTCGTGCTTCGTTAAGTCCTATACGCGACGGGAAAATTCGGCGTTACGCTCGAAACTGTCTCTTGAACCGAATCCAAAAAGGACCTCCTCGATCAACGATAGACTCCCTTCCCAGCTCCTCTTGCATATCTCGCATATCGGAAAATACCCCCTTCTGCACGCTCGGTTAATGTTAATAGCGCAGGGGCTGTCGCGACGACTACGTCCTCCTCGGCTGGCTGCTGCTGCCCCTTTCCTCGTCGCTGAGTTAGAGCTTCCTGAGCCGCGCGACCCCGCAGCTCTCACTTTTACCAGTCGGCTAATGGCGAGGGAGGAAATATCAAAACCCGCTCGGCTCTCCGAGTCTAAACTTGCTGCCAACGTTTTCAGGCTCTTCGCTTCTTCGACACGCGAGACTTTCTCGTGAAATCCCTCAGTCTGACCAGCGGCGACTTTCACTACTTTGGAAAAAGAAAACTCGAGGATTTATCCGCGGAATAAACGTAATCACCATTTGTCACGGAAGCCGAGCGCATTCAACAGGTTCGCAAGAACATTAAGCGAGAGCAGCGTCGGGCGCAGCGCCGTCAGCCGAGAGAGTTTGTGAGTTTGTTCACGTGTCTTTTCTGGCAGCGTTCTAAACTTTGGAAGCGGCCAACGTCTTCTCTGACAGATTAACTGCGCCATCCTGTGATGCTCTTTTGCACGCGATTTTCGGGGCTGGTCTAATGGCGATGCATCAATTCTTCCCCCCCTTTCGATTAGGATAATTTATTTGCCGGCGCTGAGCTATGGCTCTATGCTGGCCCGGCTGGATTCATGCACCGTTTAGCCGAGATTCGCGTCTCATTTTGCCCGATAGAACGATAACGAAATATAAACGAATCGATCCTGGCTCCGATTTCGTTTATTGAATATTTCATCGGTTTTAATCAGCAAGAGGTCTTTGATTCGCCGTTGAATTAGGCCAGACACACGTGTCCCTACGTGTGCAGCCGGAACGCGTACACCGCGCCCCGCTATTAATATCAGTTAACCAGCCGATAGGATCGTTCGGCTCGTGCCGCGCGTTAACTGCACCCTGTACGTGTACAGCGTATACAGCCGTACGCGAGCAGACCCCCCCATTGATCGGCCGAGTCACCGCGAGTCAGCGGGAGGGCGAGACTCTCGCACACGAGGTGCGAACGGATGATTTGCCGAGTTGGAATGCCCGCTCGGATATAAAAGTGTTCGAGCCAAGTACAGCGTAATACGCGCAGGGAGTCGTATGTAAATGTCCCGTCCGACATTTTTGGCGCGTTCGCACGAAGCCGCGGCCGCGGGCTCGATATCCACCTATACGGGCAAGCCTATCGCACCGCTGCGATCTGAATTATTGTTGCGGATAGACAGCGGCGGCAGGAGGAGAGAGAGAGCGGGATAATCGAGGCTGCGAAGGGGCCAGACCGCACCGCGTGCACACACATATCACATACCGATATACCGATGGCCGACAGCTGAGATTATCTTCCGCCGATCTCTCGTGCGGCAGATTCTCTCAGCCATTCATATATGCATGGCGTTTTCCCTCTCGCGCACGCGTGCATTAGACTTGCATGCTCGGTACGCAAGGAGCCGCGCTAAATATAATAACTTTCGATTGCGCGGAGTTGTTTATAGCGCTCTGTGCGTGTGTGACCGATTCGATTCTCAACTAGCCTATCGTCCCTCGGATGCTCCCTGCAGATCTCGCACCCTCTCCGGACTCGGGTCGAAATTTTCGCCAACTCCCCGTAGCCCAGATATCCAAACGCGGCTCGCAACGGCGAGCGGCACGCGAACCCGATTGACTTGTAGATGAGGCGACACGCTGCTGCGGCCGTTCCATGTAACGCGGGCCTTTACACGGCTTGCCTGTATCTCCTGGCTCGTCAGGGATATTTTATCTTGGATGAATTAACGGCGTTCCCCTGCCGCAGCGTCACCGATAACGCCAACGGAATTATCGGCCCAATATGCGGCGAGTTTTTTCCCCGTGAAAAATCGTCCTACAGCCGCTCCATCCGCGAATCGTCTTCCAGAAGTCGGCGTGCCGTCAGAGTGATTTCCGCTGGCGCGCGTTATCTGCTTAATTAATCTGCCCCGATTGATTGAATTCGGCCGCCAGCTCGATAAGTGGCGCCGCGGCCCCTAGCGGCCCCTAGCGGCCCCTAGCGCCCCCTAGCGCCCCCTAGCACCCCCTAGCGGCTCCTAGCGCCCCCTAGCGTCGGCGGCAGCCTGCGTACCCTGCCCCAGCCGGGTCGCGCGCCACCTTGACCGCGGCCGCGGCCCCGCGGCCTGCCCTACCAACCCGGCGCAGCGGCAGCAGCGGCGACAGCGGCGGCGCGGCGGCGGGGCGACGGCGGCGGCGGACTATTGATCGGGTCGGGCCGGCGCAGCGCAGCAGCAGCACGGCACCACCCCGACCGGCTCGCTCCGTCTCTGTCTGGCCCGCGTAGCCCCGGCGGCTCGCTCTTCCGTGCCATATTGATTCGACTACGACGAGTACGAGTGCGAGGGGCTCGTCTCCTGCTCGCGCGCTTGCCGCGTGCACTCGGCGCCGCCGCGCTCGAATAAGGGGGTCGGAAGCCCTGTGCAGGGGAGCGAGACGGAGCGAGACGGAGCGCGCGCGCGCGCGCACGCACGCAGACACGCTCCCCACACTGCGAACGCTGGCGCAGCTATCTCAGTGCTCTCACCGCCGCTGCGGCCCGCCTAGTCGCGCACACAGGCAACTCGCTGGCAGCAGACGCATCGCTCCGCGGCGGTCCTTCCCTCGAGGCCCTCTCGGGAGTGCGAGTACGAGCGAGTGCTGGTGCAGGTGGGGGCCGCGAGTCGAGCTCCCCATGCGGGCAGCGGCCGCGAGGAGCCGCGGCAGTCCCGAGTCCAGCTGAGCCGGCGCGCTGGCCCAGGCCGAGGACGGCTGCCCCGGCGGCCGGCCTGAGCAGCGGCAGCAGCTGTCCTGCGCGAGGAGCGGCCGAGGATCATCATGGTCATGATGGCCGGCATGGACGAGCACGAGCGCAAAGTCGTCGTCGAGTTCTGCCACCTGCTCGAGAAGAGCAAGCAGCTGTTCAACGGCCTCAGGGACCTGCCCCAGTACGGGCACAAGCAGTGGCAGGCCTACTTCGGCCGGACCTTCGACATCTACACCAAGCTCTGGAAGTTCCAGCAGCAGCACCGGTGAGTCACACGACGGCCTGCCCCCCCCCCCTCCCTCTCCCTCTCCCGTCTGAGACTCTGCGCCGAGGGGAGTAGGCTCCGCGAGCTGTTTTTCTTGTTTTTTTTTTCTCTCTGCGCTGCGCTGCTGCAGAGCTGGACTGGGGCTTGGCTAAGCGAGCTGAAAATATTAATCTCGAATACGTCAGGAGTGCGCTTCGATGGCTCCAGCAGCGACTGAACTTGTCAATAGCAACCCCCTCGGAACCTAACCTCCCATCTCCAAAACAAAGCACCCCACCCCGCTCGCTGCTGCTTGCCCCCGTGCGCCCCGAGAAGCGCTCGTGTTTCGCCGAAAAATCATCTCATTTTATCCGCCTAAAAAGCCCAAAAATAGACCCAATGCCAGCCGCCACCCACGCTCCCCCGGACATATCTCGCGTTACTCCTCTCACACGGAAGCTGCTGCTGCTGCCTCCTCCGCGCGGGTAGTGGCCTTTTTTCGCAGTCTCGAGACTCTCTGCCTTATATTCTACCCTCTTTCCACCCTCTTTCTTTGTGTAGCGACGAGGGCTGCTGATCGCGATGCCATGTGATCGGAATACGAGAGAGCTATTTTTCCCTCTTCCAAAGTTCTTCTTAATTGTTCGACTTTGTTTATAAAAAAGGGCGACCCAGTTTCCCGCGGGATGGGAAATAACGAGTATGTGTCGATATAACGTTGGGAGCGTTTAATTTAAATATATTGACAAGAATCGAGTTGTGTGCGATCTAGATAAACGGCGTTGACGTTAATAGAATTGTAACGAGCAGTTATTTAGAGCGTGCTGTTAATTTTTTAAACTTTCAAAAACTTGAGAAGATTATTCATCAGTTTAACCTGCAGCAACGATTTTTATCTCGCAAATCGCTTATGTCTGCTAATAATAGTCGGTGTATAATACTCGCTCAAGTTGCAAGGGGACGCTAAAAATCGATATAATTATAAATTCGTAATCGGGTTATCAAGACTCTCTATGTGGCAAGCAGCTTTCATGATTCCGCAGGCTAGCGTGAGCCGAGTCATTAGCACTGGGGAAACATTCAATTTTTCCAATCGAGATTTACAGGCATGATTCTAGCAATAACTTTTCGTTGAATCTGAATCGCTGTACGCACACACACACACACAAGGTGAAACGGTCGGTTAGTTATCGACTGAGCGAGTAAACAGAGGGGGTGCTCCGGGCTTTGAAAAATGCATTATTTGTTGTCGCGATCGGTGAAAAATAAAAAACTAGAAAGAGAAATGCGAAAGTTATATCGCAAGAAGCAGCGTCGATATACTCGGAGCCACGCAGCCGCACAAGCTCGCGAGAGGTTCGAATTCCTTTTTTTCCAATTAGAAGAAGCAGAGCTCTGTGTGATGAGGAGAGCGCGTCGGTTGCAGGGCCACCCTCGACAGCAAGTACGGCTTGAAGCGATGGCAGATCGGCGAGATCGCGAGCAAGATCGGCCAGCTGTACTACCACTACTACCTGAGGACCAGCGAGACCAACTACCTGCACGAGGCGTACTCGTTCTACGCGGCGATCCGCGGCAGGGCGTACTACAGCCGCGCCGCCAAGGAGGACCGGAGCGACCTGATGGTGAAGAAGCTTAGGTACTACGCCCGGTTCATCGTCGTCTGCCTGCTGCTCAACAAGATGAAGCTGGTGCGCGAGCTGGTGCAGGAGCTGGACGCGCAGATAGCCGACTACAGCAGCACGTACGAGCCGGACGACCAGGTCGAGTGGAACCTCGTGCTCGAGGAGATCAAGGCGTTCGTGAAGGCCGAGTCGGCGGTCGCGGTCCTGCACGCCGAGTCGAACGCGCCCGTCGTGCTGACGCACAGGCTCGGGCCGCTGGGCTCGCCGGCCGTCGAGCGCTCGCCACCCATGTGCCTATCCCTGCAGGAGATCCTCATCGTGGGCAACTGCGCCGACCAGGTTCGTACTATCTCTCTCGACCGGGCAGTCGTCTTGACCACTCACTCACTCTCTCTCTCTCTCTCTCTGTCTCTCACCCACTCGAACAGGTCAAGTTCAGCGAGCTCTCGATGGACATGTTCCGCATGCTGCAGACGCTGGAGCGCGAGCCGCGGGACGACCCGAACCACCTGCACGACGCCTCGCCGGCGGGCCGCATGCCCTTCAGGCCGGGCCCCTACCCGGCGGAGAACGGGGCGCCGCGGCGCGACAACCCGCACAAGTACCTCCTCTACAAGCCGAGCTACAGCCAGGTGCAGGTCTTCCTCGCCAGCGGCTTCAAGGAGCTGCCGGCGAACGGCGCGCTGCTGCTCTACCTCTCGGCCGACGGCTGCTTCTCCACGGTCAAGCGGCCCGAAGAAAGTGAGTAGTGCGGTGGTGTGGAAAGCGGTGCGCACTCATGTCCCCTCGTCCGTCCACCCTTGTACCGTTTCAGTGGGCTACGACCTGGGCGGCGTCTCGACCTCGGCGAAGCGCGAGCCCGAGCACAAGGGCTCCCAGGCCCACGGGCCCCAGCAGCGGCTCGCCGGCGGCAAGGAGCCCCACTGCCTCTACCCGGGCGACCTCTACCCCTTCACCCGGAAGCCGCTCTTCGTCGTCGTCGACTCGGACAACAGCTTCGTGTTCCAGCAGATCCCGCGCTACTTCGGCCAGCCGCTGATGGTGCTGATGTCGCCGCAGGACACGCCGCCGAGCCTGCGCGACCTGCGCCACGCCGGCAGCCTCTTCACCCTCTTCCTGCACTCGCCACTAGCCGCCTTCTGCCTTATCTGCAACGTGGCCAGCCTGCCGATCCAGCACTGGGAGCGCTGCCAGCGCTACGTCGAGCAGTTCCTCATCGAGGCCAGCCGGCTCGTCCTGCGCTCGCGATGCGAATCGAGCGTGCTGCAGTTCTTCGGCGACGACTTCCTGCGGCTGCTGCTGCTGCGCTACGTCTTCTGCGACGTGGTGCTGCACCTGCACCGCTCGTTCCGCGGCAGGCAGCAGAGGCCGCGCTGCCAGCCGCCGCTGCCCGAGGCCGAGCTGCTGGAGCACCCCTCGCTCCACCACCTGGTCCTCGAGCTGGCCACCTGCCTCGACGCGCGCGACCACTTCCCGGACAGCAACGAGCTCGCCTGACCCAGGCGATTGCCGGCTTCGGTCGACTTTGCCGATCAGCACTGGTAACAACTCTGTGACCCGCTTTCCCTTCTAGCTCGAGACTAACCAGGCAATTTCGCTCGCGCAGGGAGCAGCAGCACCGCTCGACGCCCAAGTCGCACCACTACGGCCCGTCGCCGCGGGACTACGACTACGACTACTGCGCCAGCGCCGGCTACAACTACAACAACAAGATCGCGACCCTCCGGCCCCACTGAGTCCTATCGCTCCTCCTCCTCCTCCTCCAATCCTCCTCGCGAGTATACAGAGACAAGTCACCGCATACAACATATACAAGATATACAAGATATACAAGATATACAAGATATACAAGATATACAGAGAGCGAGAGAGCTGCGCCAATTGGCTATTTCACCAACTTGAATTCATCCTCGACACGCATTGGGTTTTAACGACGTGACTATACTAGCAGATGATATAGATTTTTATCCTTAAGAAACATGTTGCCGTTCACGCGCGTTACAGCATTACTCGGACGAAACAGACGGAAAACTTTTCTTCTTCTCTACCTGTCCGACTTTCATATATACAATTAACCTAGTGCAGCTATATAGAACTGTTATTAAAGGAATACTGCGCGTTAAAGAGAAAATCTCACTGAATCTACGGTATTTTTTCCGTTCGAATTCTTCAGACGACTCGAGGGGAGAACAAATCATGATGACGATGATGTATATTTTCTGTACCGAGATACTTGAACATAAAGAATATAGTTAAATTTGATAAACGCAGACGTTATACATATATAAACGTAATTCTGTTGCGACATTTCGCACTGTAAAATAATTGTAAAGTTTTTAAACTACAATTTTAGAAAACTTAGCTAGGAAATGAAGGGAAAAAAGTTCACAATAAAGTTAGGATATATAATTTACTAAAGAAAATTGTGAAATACTCAATTAAGATGATTCATTATCGGAGTTACCACTCTCAGCGCGCTATATAACTTCACTAATTTTGAGACTATAGATAACGAGGAAAATATACATACACTGAAAATGTAATATATATATATGAAACAAAAAGTATATACGAATCCAAGGGTTTTCTTTAAAAGAAAAACAATTAGCCTTAAGGCGTGAATTCATCTTGCTCTCGAAGTAACAGGCTCCACTTTTGTTTGGCCGTACGTATACAAGCTCTCTGCATGCATAACGAATATTCACGGGGTCAAGTCCTAAATTTGAAGCGACACTTTCTCGTCAAAGAACCATATATTTTTATCAACGCTACGTCACTTATTCCTTTTTCTATCATCGTTTAGTCTTGACTAGGAAAACAAATATATTGATACTCGGGAGAATTTCTTTCAACCTCTGGGTCCTTCAACGGCTGCGATTGCCCATACAACACTTTCAAATAATCACGTCGCAATTAATCTCTATACAAATGCAACAAGTTTCGAGTAGACGAGTTCCCCGTTCGACCCAAATCTCGCAGTTGCACCTTCAGCGTTGAGAGACGAGGAAATTAAAAGCCGATAAATTAAAGAAAAAAGTGTTCGCAGATTACTGTTATACAATTATATAAAAGACGAGAGCGAGAAGTGCGAGCGAGCCACAATCGCGGTACATACAAACGCCGACCGGCTAACTCTTGCGACTGCTTGAACCGTGTGCGTCTGTCTGCCTGTCTGTTTGCCGAAAGAGGCGCTGAAATCTAAAGGATATGAGAAACGGAAAATATATTATAAATAATAAACACACGCAAGAAAAATTATATACATATTGAAATACATATTAAACACGTACACACATGTACTCGAGCGGAAGGAAACTTTGACACGCGCCTGCGAATACTGTGATTCCCTTTTTTACAGGCTCTACGAGTAGTGTATCTTGGGCGGAGAGCAGTTGTATTGTAATCGGAATGACTATAAGGGACTGAAAACCCTATGCTTGTTGATTCTGTAATGTAAAGCTCGGATATATTTGCGCGGCATATACACGGCTTTATCTTCTTTGTGGGAGACGACATTTATTATTACTATTTTCAATTCTGAGAGAAAGCAACGAGTTTTGTTTATTTCGAAACGATTTTTAAAAATGTTAATTATTGGTCGCACATATCACATGCGATTGTTTAGTTTTAAGTACATCATTGCTTTGCTTGATTTTCGTTTGAGAGTTGCTCGTCTAGTCCTTCTTTAAGACTGCTACTATATCGCGGTATTAGAAAAAATCATCTGATTGATATTCAAAGTTAAAATATAAGTTAGACGTGTACATAATACGCTCGCGCTGACAATGAATCGTGCGGCAAAACAAACGTACAAATTAAAAGATGAAGTCAAAAAGACGTTACGTCGATCAAAAGAAATTACGAAAAATGTATATGTTCTTCTCTTTCGTGGGAGGAAATATCGCTCTCAAGCAGAGCGAACGTCCAATTTCAACAAATCCATCCATCTAATTTAGAGTAAACTTATAATCTCGTTGAATATGAGTTACGAATATGAGTTTCGACATTATCGACGATGATATCCCGGAAGGAAATATAATTAACATTTGCGAAAACACTTTTCAAATAAACAAAGCAGTCGTCTTCTTCGCGATTATTGCAGTCTGGAAAATACCTTATACCGTTGATTTCGAGACTACAGTCAGTTGAGAGATGTGCGTGAGTGATAGAAGCAGGGGAATGAGACTTGGGCGAGAAAAAAGCCGCGCTCAATCGGGAAAGTCCTTGTTTGATCGAGAATAATTCCGCTTGTTGCGCGCGAACAATTCACCTGGGTTCTTGCGTTTTTCTTTTAGGGTATATATGCATATAAAATACATATATATATATATATATATATATATATATACACACACACACACAAGCTTTTACTTTTCGGTTGAACGGTGATGTGCTCGATGTGAGTGAAGATGAATAGATAAGAGATTAAAAAAATTGTTGATTGAAAAGCGCGATTTTCTACAGATAAGTATTTTGTGAATCGAGAATCGTTCTTGGCCATATCGAGAGCGAGAGCCGGTGAATGCGCTGAGAAAAAGAGAAAAACAAATGAAAAAAAAAAGAATGAGCTGCAGCTATTATAAGTTAGACGAGGATTATAAAACGACAACACCTTGTGGTTTCATCCATAATGTAAACGCTATACTAAGTGAAAAAAAAAAAAAAATACGAGGGACTTTACAGAAATAAAAAAAAAATTTGTTGAAACGGCGTCGTTGGTCGAGAGTAATATTAAAATACGAGAGGAGACGCCAGTTTTTCCACGGCCACTATCGGTTCCGCTCCGCGGATTGTAAAATAATTTTATACAAATGATGATAAAAAAAAAAAAATAATAAAACTTTAATAGTTAAGATGTTCGCGGGGCGGGGGCCAGGAGTAGCCGTAGGGAAAATTGTTACTTCCGACTGGCCGCAACGCTCGAAACTTGCGAAACGTTGAATTATAGGCTCTGTGTTATGAATAAAACTTCATGCTCTTTTCGACAAATAACTTTGACATGTTCTTCTTTCGAAATTCCTAAACAATGGTCATCGATCAAATACGCGTGTAGAGATTGATCTTTCAACAGTGGAGGGGCAAGAGGAATCGCGAGAGAAAAGGTAAAGTGTCCAGAAAGCGTGGAATATCGCTTGAAAATGTAATAACTCAAATGTTTAATTGCAGTTTGAGAGGACCCCTTCGGCAGCAGCACGACTACGCAGCAGCGGTATTTGCACTTGAGAAAGTTGCTAAAATAGTTCAATTAGAGGGAAGGCTGCGGCTGGCTCGGAAGCATTTCACTCTTCGACAGCTCCTTGACATCAATAGTGGAGTGAAGATGAAACAGGCGCGAAAATGGGTTTTTTCTCTGTCTGTTTGCTCGTTTTTTGGTTGTTTGATTTACTTTTACCGCTATCACACGCGTGACTCCATCAAAGTAATCGCCTCCCTCCTCACCGTTAGCGCAGCAATCATCCCAATTAATGAGCATCCGAAAACCCAGCCAATTTCCTTGCTTCTCTCCCACCCACGCACCTGCAGCGCAGCTCGTCTGCGCGCGCTTTATTTATAAACAAGAAGTGGAGCGCCGGAGCCCTCGCGGCGGCGGATGATTAATGCGGCGACGCGGTGCTTTAAACTTGAAAAATGCACGGCTGCAGAAGTGCGCGAGCGTGTCTTCTCGGGGCTTTCGACTCCGGCGCTGAGGCTGCTGATGCCAGCGGTTCGGACGACGAGGAGCGCGTCGGTAGAGAGGGGGGGGGGGGGGGGAAAGAGTCTGGAACGTAGAATTTTCGTTTGGTTTTTAGTTATAGTTTCGAAAAAACGCTTGTACACTCGCTCGCGTGTTCTCGGAAAAGAATAAAAGGAGAAAAGTGGCAAAGCTCAGACGTCTTGAGAGCGGAGGCGCACAAGTGGAGCACACAAGATGCCTATAAATATTCCCAATGGATCCGTCTTTCTCGCTCACCTGAATCTCCCCGTTTTCTCTCTCTCTCTCTCTTTCGCAATTTCCGTTCCTCGCGAAGTTCCTCTTTATTTGTTTTCTAAAAAAGTATTTTAGAAAATCTGACATCGTCAAAGTCCATTGAGAGTCGCGATTATCTTCTCCCCCTCTCTCCCTCCCTCTGTCGCTCCCGTCTCTTTCATAAGCAACACGCGGTATATGGCCCTCGAGCCGCATCTTTTGTCTGCGTCGCACGTTTGGCTCGGTGCTCCGCATTTCTCAAAGTTTGCAGTCCACCGATGGCCCGATCGCGACTCAGAACCGGCCGAGACGCGCGGCCAGTAGCAGCGGGTGCGCACCAGGCGGTGACGGCGCACCGGCGCCCCCGACCTTGACGCGCCAAGGCCGAGCTCGCCCGGGTGCTTCGACAGAACGAATAATCTCCGGATAGCGGAGCAAGGAGGTGCGTGAGTGTCTTCGAGTGTAGCAATCATTGGAAGAAAATATTATTCGTCCAACGTCCGTCGTGTGCGGGAACACAAGTTTGTTTTGAGAAGCTTAATGCGCCGATGTGCTGCAGCGGCTGTGCCGGGAGAAGATAAAACTGTGCGCTGGCTCGCGAATTCGGCCAAGGCCGGATCGTCAGTTGTTATTCGACTATTTTTTAACAGTTCCTTATTAGTTTCAGGGACATTGCTGTAAAATTATTTGAATATTAATTGAATTTACCATCTAATATTACAGCTGACATTCGTTCTATTTTAGAAGCCGCAGCGGTTATACTTTGCGTAAGCTCAATTTCATTACGAATAATATTAACACGAGCCATTGACACAATTCCCGTTGTTATTGATGTAACCGATCGTCATTGTTTTCCCTTGCCTTGCACCACGTTCCGAGCCTCAATTCTCATCTCGATCTCATTTTTTATGTAATATTGCCAAGCGAGCGAAAATGTCGAAGCGGCCGGCCGATGCCAAGTCTCTAAATAGCGCATCGGTGCCAATGGCAAATCGGCCCTTGAAATGTACAAGTTATATTCTGATGGGAAATGGAAGTTGCAGCGACCGCGAATCGTCCAGATGAACCCGCATCAAGCCTCGGCCCAGCAGCAGCCCGAGCTCCTCGTGACGAGCAAGCCGCCGCCGGTGCCCAGCAGCAGGAAGCGCAAGAAGAAGGTCGCCGGAGAAGCGGCAGAAGCGGCGGGAGGACCGATCGGCGGCTGCAGCCCAGCTTCGAGCTCGTAGAAATGGAAAGCGAGGCGGGCTACGGGAGTCGTCGCACGCGCAGCGCCTCCCGCGCGTCCTCCACCTCCAGCAGCCTCGAGGTGCGCTGCGCCTGCCAGTACTACCGGAGCGACTCGCTCTTGCCGGAGCGCAGCGCCTTGGCCGCCGCCAGTACAGCTGCCTATCAGAGCTCGCGGCCGAATCGGCCGCTCCTGCGCAGGATGCTGCAGACGCCGCCGGCCGGTAGGAAGAGTCAGCCGGCGCGATGCGGGTGAGTTTTCGAACGCAAACGTCAGCCGCTCATGGGATTATTGACCCGCGATTCTTTTTTCGCGACGCGCGATAAGGGTGTGGACGAGTGAGAGGGGCTGCCAAGAATGACGCTCAAGAGAGTCAGGTTCAGGTGAGCGCTGCTTTGTTTATTTACGCGCGGACTTGGACGTTCCCCGGCTGCTCATTCCCATTCGCCTAATAATAGAGCGCGTGTGTTACTGCACCGGGACTCACTGTCGTTTCTTTTGTCGCTTTTCAATGCGAACTTTCGATGCGAGAATACGCGTGGACGTGTCGCTTATTTTCGTCCCTGCAGCTTCTATTTCGACAGCTCGAAAACGACGTAAGCCGAAAAAGAAAAGCCCCTCACCTATCTATTCTATATCTAAAATTAAACGCGCTAACGAGCAGCCTCCGAGGCGCGGGCTCGGCGGGTTCACGGCTACCTTGTCGCTTTCCCTCGATTCCACGAAGCTGCGCGCTAACCGATCGAGCGATTTTTATACGCTATCGGCGCCGCGGAGAGAACGATTGCATTGCGCCGATTCGCGGCAGGTTGACCAGCGCGCGCTACGCCGGCTATTTAAGGTCCGCGAGGCTTGGCTATAGATAGAACCGCCGGGCAGCTCTAGCGCGGCTCCCGGTTACTCCACTCGCCGCCGGTCCAGTGTCGCGCGGCGCGTCGAGAGCTCGATAGCTGCCGATTAGCGAGAGTGAGAGGAGTGCGCGAGGAATTCCAGTGCCAGCAGCATGACCGCTCGCAGATGATGTTGACGAAAGAGGATTGCGCAGAGAACATGGAGAAAGGGTACAGAGTTTCGCGTGAAAACCGCGTGCGATAAGCGACGAATCGTCCCGATACGCGCCGGACTGTTTTGCGCGTAAAAATACCCCGAGTTTAGTCGTATTCCTGCGAAAAATTGATGTTTCGCTCGTTTGCTCAGGACCCCGCAAAACGGATCGAATTTCACGCCGCGTATTTATACCCTTGGAAGCCGGGGACTCCGAATTCTAAAGATGACGATTAACTCTTTGCTCTTACGTAACGCGCGCGCGCGCACGCTCAAATCATCGATAAACAACTATTGTGGAACACCGAGCTTTCCAGCCGTGTTATTTGACAGGCTATTTTTGAATGTGAAAAGACCATTTTCACGACAATTTTCAACGAAAGAAACGATCGTGTTTAGTCTAGAGTCGGCTTTTTTTAAGATAATTTTTTGTTTTAATCAAACTGCGAAGCAAAAAGTCCGATTAACCGATCTTCTTTGTTTGCTCATCCTCAGCGAGCACGAGTACGAGCCGATCGGCCAGCCGGTCATGCGGATGGCGATCTCGCAGCACTCGATGTCGGTGCGCATGGTCGCGCCAGTGGTCAAGATCACCGACACGGACATGATCCCGGCGGTGGACAGCGACGACAGCATCGACGATCGCTACCGGTTCAAGCAACGCGCCCTCATCCTCGAGGGCGACGTCGTCCTCCCGCTCGACGGCCGAATCGAGGACAGCGCCATGGATGGGCGTAACCTCGGCGACCAGACGATCGACACATCGGCCGACGAGTTGGAGAGTCCGCAGCAGCTGCAGGACAGGCTCGAGGGGAGGTTTCAGATGAGCGCAACACCCGGTGCCGAGTCGAGGACCGACGCGGAGATCAACACCAGTCAGGTGAGTCGTGGCTTATCGATAATCTGTTTTACCGACGTGGATGCCTTTCGAAAGATCAGAACTGATAAAGCGGTTTGTCGAAAAGTTCTTTATTTTCATCGATAATGAAACGTGAAATGGCTCATGAGTGCTGAGAATACATTGGCGTCTCTGACTAATTGCAACGGCAATTATATCTGTTACCGCTTCCACTCAGGTACTGAGTGCACTCGTTGATTCGTTGACCGAGGCACTTGTTGTCACAATCCTTCTGCTGCTCATCGGTACAAGTTGTCGGAATCACCCAACCTATAGTTAAGACACATTTGTTTCCTTTTCATTTGTTGAAAAGTTTGTTAAAATTATTACGAAAAGTAGTCTTATTTGAAATATTATAATAGAATAAACTAATCATAATTTTAACCTAGTAGTAAATGTAAGCAAAATTTAATTTTGATTTCTACTTACATTGAGTAAAATTGATGAGGATAGCTACAACGAGTAGGCAGAAGTACAAGGTTTTCATGCTGATTTTGTATTGAGCAGTTAAACTGTTGTAGCGAATTTAAGAGCAAAAGTGAATGTCTGAGCAGAGTATAAATACTTTTTTTAATTCGTAAACGGAATTAATCTCCAGTGAATCGCCTGTGTTGCACTTGAATAAATATTAGATTTGCATGCGTAATCTTACAATTTGCGTGTATCGATAATGTATGCATTTATGACATTTTTCAAAGAAGTCATAAACACACATCTTTTTTAATAAATCATTGCTGAATTTCAACTTCTCACGCCAAAAAGAAAGGAAAAAATTTATCGATTTAAGAATTAAACAGTGATAATAAGAATATGCGTCATGTAATATTTGAAATGTCCTTATCCGTCGGTGATGGTTAGATGAATTATGCGAATTCCAAAAAGTACGTGAATTATCAGGCTGATTATGCTAGAACAAATTACATTTTTTTTTCTGCTTATTTATTACTTTACATGTTTTTCATTCTTCATTTTTCTTCTCGGCTGAAGTTTCATGCTTCCATTTTTACGGACGATGATGCACCGGGGTAATGCTGGTACCAGCCAAATCTCTGTGCAGTTTTATTACATTTCGTTCCAAGCATAGCAAAACTATACTTAGAGTAAGATGCCAAGTCTGATGCTATCTCGATTTCAAACGGGAGCACGAAACCCTAAGATAGATTTGATCTCCAGTTATATGATTCAACGCAAATCTTATTTACATTTCTATTAAATCGCGTGACGATAATATTTATTCGATTGACGCGTTGTCGTTCGCAATAAATTAAGTCTTACTGAACAATAAAAAATCGATTCGCTATTTTTCTAGAATAAGATTCGATTGTTGCAACAATTTGTTTAGCTCTTTTCAGTTTAGCAAAGTAATATTTATTTTGCGAAAAAGTGTTATGATTTTCGAGAAATACCAAAAATATTCTCTCCGTCAGGTGGAGTCATCGATGATAGAGGAGCTGCCCTTACGCCGAGGTGCTCGCGGTCTGCAGCAGCGACTGAAAAGCTCCGCCGGCAAGATCCGTTCGCGCTTCAAGAACATCCAGAAGCCGACTTTCTCCATGCCGCACATGCCCCATCGCCAGGCCAAGAGCGAAAAGCCCACGACCGTCGCGACGACGACGACGACGACGACGACAGCCGAGAAACCGCCGGCTTCTCCTCGACCCGCCGACCAAAAAGCCAGTCGAATGGAGCGTTTCCGCATGGCATTGCCCGAGAGGCCCAGGTTCTCCCTGCCCGACAAATCCAAGTTCCATTTGCCCGACCGGTCCAAGTTTCATCTGCCCGAGCGTCCCAAGTTCAACATCGACCGAAGCAAGTTTCAAATGAAGAAGCCGAACATTCAGCTGCCCAAGTCGCTCAGCCGTCCGAAGAGGTCCGCTTCTCAGAGGGGCACGCTGGTAGGTTTTTCGATCGTGCTATAGAAAAAGAGATTGAGATTGAGAATTGAGCGTATTTTCAGTCGCGAGAACAGAGCCAGGCTTCGAACGCCGACGCCTCGTCGTCCACGAGTGCCACTCGGCGCAACATCTTCGACTTCTCCACGTACCCCCGTCCCAAGCTCTTCGAGCGCAAGTCCAAGGCGAAGGCCGAGTACGTCACCTCCTCCCCCAAGGAGTCCCGGGCCCAGTCGACCGAGTCCTCGACTTTTCCTCGAGCCAACAAGTCCTCCTTGTCGCTCAGCGCCAGATGGGCCCAGCGGTTCGGCGAGACGGTCAAGGGCATCCACCACGACGACAGCGAGCCGCCAGTCGACAGGTCCAAGCCCTGGAGGCATCCGTCCCTCGAGGAGCCTCGGCTTTCCCTGAAACCTCAGACGTCGGAGGAGGAGGAGGAGGAGGAGCAGCAGAAGCTGCCCTGGGAGAATAACGAGAGGCGGACCTACGACGCCGAGGACGAGGAGGAGAGCAGGGAGGTGTCGTACGGAGACAGGAGCGCAACAAAGGTAACAATGCTGGTACATACATGTTAAAATCTCCTGGAGTTTCGAGGCTTTTTCGTGTTGGTTTTGTGGGCTGATGTCGATGCACTCTGTTATGCGGGAATGACCTTTTTATATTTATTGTGTGGGTCAGGTAGTTTTGGCATATATATGGCATATGCACACTTAATACTTGCGGTCAAATCTTTTTCGACGAGACGGTATACTCTAGCATGCGTGGATCATTTGATTAATTTATCATTGAGTTTTTTTCTTTTTTCACACTGATATAGTCGCCCTGTACGGGTTGTAAGTACTTTGTTGATTTTTTGCTTTGTCGCGAATGATCAAGGTGACTGGCTTCAACTGTTCTGTCTCTTTTGTCAGTAAACTATAAATAATAGAATGTTACGTAATGGGTGAGGTATTTTGTTGACCCACGCTAAATTTCTTTCTTCTTTTCTAATTCATTGTCGTGCTCATTATTTATATAATTATACACCTACTCCGACACCATACTTATCATGTATTATTCCGCCGTTGCATGGATCTATATTTGCGAGCTATTTCAATCACTTGAATTTCACGTTTTAATACCTCCTATGTACCGATGCATCCGTATGCATACATCTATGTATCTCTCACAGTTTGGTCTTTTTATCTTAATATGGAAATGCGCTGAGGTAATAAATGATTGAGAGTTTAAAGTTAGCTTTGGAATGATTTTTCTTTCTAATTGTGAGGAAACACCAGCACAAAGTTTTGTATATAAATTATAAATATACCAAAACCTGGATTGACTTGATTCTTTGTACATTGTCGTTGGCTATTTCGATAACATTCGTAGGTATGAGTTCGGATTAATAAATTTATGTATACTTAATAATTCTTTGGGAATGCGTTTATATTATTAAAAACTGTAGAGCGAGTAAAGACTTGAAAATTTTGAAAGTGTAGATTTATGTGAAGCGAATGACAAGAATTGACTAATGGAACGAAAACCAAAAAAAATGTCTAAAATGACATAATAATAAATGTGCTGCAATTAATTGTCCAGTAGTTGGAACCTGAAAATTTCTATTAGCTGAAAACTTTAGAACTACTAGTTTTAACGAATAACGTTAGTCTCTAATGCAAAATTATATAGTATAGATTACATTTATATCTATAGCGTAATTTAGTTTTTTGAATTATTATAAATGTTACCTACAAGCAGGTTCTTGCTACAACGGTGAATGAAATTTCATAGCTTGTTAGAACCGATTCTCGAAGAGGTTTTAACATGTATGTACCCCACAGGCACCAGAACTTTCCTTCGACAAGGAGCCAGTGAAAGACCCGCGACTGTACGACGAACAGTTGATGAGCCGCATCGTGGCCGAGGAGCCGAAGAAGAAGGTCAGGCTCGTCGAGGAGGATGATGAAGCTTCTCTGCCTGATCCCGAGGTGAGCCATCAGTAATTCTGCACAGCTGAATTATCCTTATTGCTGCTACCCGACGCAATCTCGTGCTTTCAGGCCGAAGACGAGCACCACACGTACCACCCGAAAGAGCTGTTCGATGGATCTTTTCCACCGGTGGACCCCCGTGAGTTCCGAGTGGTCAGAGAAAACTCGGTTGACCTCTCAGAGGATGAAGGTTCATCCATGCGTTCCGATAGGGAGATCCAACAGTCGAGTGGTAGCTCGTGCGAACGGCGCAGACGAGGCGTCATCGAAGAAATTGATTCGGACGAGTTCTTCCTCAGGGAGAAGGGCATAAGTCAGGAGAACATGCGGTTCACGCTCATCAGCGAAATCAGGTAAGCATCTCAATTTAATCAGCGTTGATTGATGATGATGATGATGATCCTAATAATCGGTGCTCGAGTTACACCGATTAACAGTGCTACTACTATATAGACTTGAATAATCGCTGGAAAAACTAAAGCCGCATATTGTTTTACTTCGATAACAACACCAGCTCCTTCTTTACTCAACACAGAGACGCCCTGAGGCCGCGGGTCTCGGCCGAGATCGAAGAGATTATACCACCGCAGCGCCCCAAGCGCACGCGTTCGCTGCGCAAACGTCGGGACGAGTCTCTCGATTCCTACGACGCCACGCCTCCACCAGAAAAGCCAAAACGCGAGCGCAGTTCTCTGCGCCAAAGTCGAGAGTCCTTCCACACTCAGCCGTCCCTGGAAAGAGTCAACAGTCTGTCGCGACACAGGATTGTCTATCAGACGGAGACAGCACCGATGTCGCAGACCAAGGACGATATGGCTAGTGAGCCTCTGGATGATATAGTGGTGGTGAAACCGGCAAGGAGAAAATCGAGGAGCTCGTTAAGAAGTACGAGTCAGAGCAGACTGCCACCAGAGGAGCAGAACATCGTTTTGGCGAGTGAGATTCCGACGCAGGTCCCGGTACCCCCCGTGCCACGTAGGAGGAAGCGATTGAGGCGGGATAACACGAATCAGTCGTCTAGTCTCAGGTATGGAGTACTTCCGCGAATTGGGTTGACATTTTTTTTTTTATTGGTCCTTTTTTGACATGTACCTGTCGCCAACAAAGTTATCAACTGCTCGCATTTCTTTCAGCGTAAGAACGAGCGATAGTGCGCTTTGCAATGGTTTCCACGATACCGGTTCCCTTCATCGCTCGCACGAACGCATCCCCCCAACACCACCACCGACACCGCCACCTCCATCTCATCCGGATGAACTGGATTACATCGAACCAGCGGCTCCAGTAACCTCTCATCCACCTGTTCCTCCAAAACGCACGCGGTCGCACTCGCGGACGGCGAGTCTAGCGCCGGAAGACGACCGTACGTCCCACGGAGCTGAGTCGCTGCCAGGCGACTTCGGATATGCCGACGGGGACGACATACCCGTCATTCCCCGGGACTCGTCGTCGCGCGAGCCCAGTTTGCCGGGGTATGCGGTTATAGAAAAGAGGGAGAAACCACCCAGACCTCCACCGCCCAGGAGAAAGAGGCAGGATAAGTTTGCCACGGCACCGAGACCGTCCAAGAATGGAGGACCCAAAAGGCCGCTGAGGGCTTATAGTACTTTAAGGCCGGCCAAGTCTGATACAATCAGGTCAGTCTCCGCTGTAACTTCTAAAACGATGTTTTTATTCAAAATATCTTAACTATATAGGAAATCCGTCGAATCAATACCGTTCATGGACGCCGATTACTCGCTCCACGACCGAGAGCCACAGCCAGTCCACAACGACGACGACGACGCCGACGACGACTTCCACAAGGATCTGCGGAGTGGCGAGGTTCTCAGCAAAATGCAAGGACGACCCTTACCAGCACCTCCTCGTCCTCCTCGGCACCGTCGCGTCGATCACCAAACTCGTCGAAGTCTACCCCGCGAAATAACCCCAGATTTCTCAGAAACGGTGGCCTCGACACAGACCGATCCTCTACCTGACGACCTAGTTATAGAGGAGGAGATTACAAGTGCCAAGCTCGTGGTAACCCCATCGCGACACGGCTCCAGTCAGGTATTGATCAGCACCGAACGCGTTCCTAGCCCCACCAACGGCAGCTACAAAAGCCTCAGCAGCGGTGAGCCAAAGACGCCTCCTATACCGCCATTGCCTAGCAGTGTGCAGCAGAGGGATCCTGTCGGAACGCAAGCTAAAGACACGAGTAAATATCGAATTGTATGAAATCATCAAATTATTCATTTGTTCATTCCATATGGATTTACGTTTACAGATGAAAGCGAGTACAGAGTGCCGTCCACCTACGAACCCAGACGACTGGATCCATCTCAACTGGAGATGCTGCGATCGGCTCTATTTTCTTCGGAGGGACCCCTTAGAATACCGAGCTTAGAAGTGGGCGATCTAAAGGTCGAACGGTTAACGGTCTCACAGTTGGAAGCCTACAAGGTTGCAGCTTCTGAAATCGATGCCATCGTAGTATCTGCGACGGAACTGTCGAACAGGGGTGATACCGAGGCCGGCATTCATCCCTCTCTGCTGCAGGAACTCATAGCAATAAGGAATCAATTAGGTATGTGCGTACAATGCTGATGAGTCGGCCTAGGCTTGAAAAAATTTCGTATACTTTGACTGGCAATCACGCTTCATCCGTAGAAGCGGTGGCGGCATCACAACCACAGTCGCGCCCCCAGTCTGCAATGGAGGACGCCTGTACGGCTACCAGCAACGAGAGAATCGATATGCCATTGGAAGAATCGAGCAGAGCTGCCGAGAGAAGACGATCATTCACCAGGGAGAGGTCGCCTTTGCTGGTTGTTGAACAATCACTTTCCGGACAAGAGGCTACGAAAGAGATGGGTCGCACCTCATTTCCGCTGTCGGGTTCCACCACCGACTTGACGCTCGTGGCTTCCGACAGTCCTAGTGTCAGCGAAGTCACGACGACATTCATCAGCACCGAGGTGAACACATTGGCAACGGTGCCTTTCCTTGTATTATGAGTTGATTTATTGCAACTCAATGGTGTGTTTCAGGCTACTGAAGAACCAGTCATAACGATCACGGAAGCCCCGGTCGTTCAACCTTCCCTAGACATCGCAACGGACGACAAACTGTCGAGCCCCCGCACGACCTCACCTGAATCCCGCCTCACGAGATCTTCGTCCCCATCAAGATCTAGGTCGTCGTCCCCGAGTCGCGGTCGTCCGGGTGTCGTGCGTCAGACGGCCTCACCGGTAAAGTCCCTACCACCCGTGATATCGGTAACGCCCGATAACATAGTCACGCCTACGAGCACATTACCCACGGGCGACAACGATAGCAACATGCCACTCAGACACGTAACATCCAGTGGAGTCCAGCCACAACGTGCTGTTATATCGTACCAATCCTCTAACGAGCCCGCCACGACCCCCTCGTCGTTACCCCCGTCTCGCGAGACATCCCAATCCCCACCGCCGCCCCCGGTGACGACACTAGCGAGGGAGTCCTCTAGGTCACCCCCACCACCACCATCATCGGCCCCGCAAGCACCTACTCGAGACCCCGACGTTCAGACCCGGTTCATAGCCTTTCCCACCTCACAGATCCCGGCCTCGTTCTTTGCGTTGGCCGACCCGCCATTGTCATCGTCGGTCACTGACCAACAACAACATCAACAGCGCCGCGACGTAGAGGTAGAACCGAGCATTGCGGACATGAGCGGGCAGTTGCTCAGGGCCCTCAGGCACGCCGGAACTCGATCACTCAGGCATTTTGTCGATTCTGTAGTTTCTAGATTCGCCAGTCCAGACCAAGTCGAAGAGACCGGAGTGACATCCGCGGCTGGAGCGTTGAGCGAGGAGAAGGTGCGCCGGATTGAGCTGGCTATGTGCGCACTGCTCATTCTCATTGCCGGGCTAATCATCCTGTGCATCTGCACGCCAAGGACCGTCACGCACCACCACCACTGGGACTATTTCAATCCGCCGCAGTGACGATGGCTGAACGCCACCGTCTCTGCAACTGCGGGCCCAATCTGTAAGTATGGCAGCGGGCTGGGGGGTGATGCCGACTAAAAAGACCGGGGATACTGTGTTTTAACCCTTTGTGTTGCTCGTTTAGGATAATTCTAACCTGGGAAATGTAACAGTTTTCTAATTTATCGCAGTCAAGTTTATTGGAGTAATATTGCTGATATTTAGTAATAACTCGTATCGCGATCCATCCATTTTAAAGAACATTGCCCATTTCTGTAGCTTCACTGCGATAAATTCGAAGAATCCATAAGCATTTGAATGTCTTCGTTAAAAACTGCAATCTGCATAATATACATTTTGTTTTGTTTTTTTAACTCTGATAAATGAAAAAAATCAAATTATAAATTCTGTAAAGTCGTCTGACAATCATCGAATATAAATGTATGAATGTTCTGATAAATGAGTTTTTACCCAGCAATGTATCACAGCTAAATCCATTTCACCAAAACTAATTAGCAACGATTCCTTCATTGTGCTGTGTACGTCGTTTTCATGATAATAATTAGTTTTAATCATTATCGAGCATAGTCGTAACATATATCCCGTAAAGAGAATGAACTAATGTTTAAAGAATAGAAACCGATGAAATTATACAAGGATTTGCTGCATGTTCTAAATCACGTTAACGTTCGAATGCGCAATTCAAAGGGTTAAAAAATGCGCTAAAGAAGAAATGTTTATATTTTCAAAATCTTGAAGCACCATTTTCCACTCAGGAAAGTTTTCGATACGTTTATCTTCGCGGCATTATCGTTGCACTTTATTGTAGTGACTTTGTTTTTGTATATGAAAATTATAGATTTCTACGCGTTATTGTTATCGACCTATGACATTATTGTTGAAACTTGTTAAACAAATTTTAATAAAAACTGTGTATGTTTTTGAAAGCTTGTAAAAAGTATCCTTTTATTCACATTTCAGATCCTTAACAATTCGCGAGCCACTTATATAATTCGCACACATTAGCAAGGCGTACGTTTTATACTTTGATTTACACAACACCAGACACAGCAAGTCCCATATACACATATACTCCATCGGTCATCAACGAAATTTAGTATGTAGTACAAAAGTTAGTTAAATACTAGTTCAAAATACCAAAGACAAGAAATTGTGATGATGAGTACTTAGAATTATATTTTAATCAAAATTAATATTTAAATAAATTGAAATAATAACTGATACACATAGATGTTTGATTTCTTTAATTGTTGCGAACTTTAATTTTTCCCCGCTTATATTACGATTTTTGTCAGTATAACTTATCCACCTGAGTTCAGTATACTGACCGCAAATCACCAGTACCTCTAACAGTGCGTCTCTATATAATGAATCCTGAATATTGAATATACTTTTTTGTTAAAGAGCGCTGACTTACCAACCACTCGTGGATATGCAAACTTTTGGCCGACGATAAATAGAAAGTGCAGTATTCCATCAAAATTCTTTTCCCAAGTTCTAACAATCACTGTACTAAAGTAATTAAGTAAAATATTTACCAATTTTTCTAACCTGTATAAAATTCTATAGTTAAATTAATATGTTCATTGAAAGCGTCGAATATCTATACATAGAAGATTCGCAACTGATGAGAGAGTAGCGTCACCTAATGATTTCACAGAGTACTATTTTTTACAGTATCTAAGTTTCGTGCTCTTTGGGTACATTGATGTACACAGTGGAATAAGTCCAATATAGTCAGGCAATAATGTTTTTTCGTGCTAAAAGAAAAAACACAAAATTTTAAGTAAGAGAAATCAATATTTATAACTATTTGTAAGATTAATTTCCCCGAGACCACGAGTTATGTAACCATTCTTAATTTTCCTAATCGCAAATCAGATTGATTTTTTTAGTTTTTCTGTTTTTAAAACCAAAAATTTTATATGGCACGTCAAACAGCTTCAGAACATAATTCCATACGTGCAGGCCGAGGTCACTTATTAAAAGACCAGGTGTTACATTTGATGAATGGTCAGGCTCATACTTTTCTTGTGCTGTCTGATAATGAAAATGTCAAACTTTTTTAAATCAACCCACGCCAGATCTGAATTAATGAACATTACAAGTGGCTATGACTTTCAGTGAAATGAAATTTCTATATATATTCAACAATTACGTCAGGCACGGAATCATGCGACATATCAATATGCAGCTTTTTGTCGAAGATGAAGCCATAAACCTCAGGTGATTACTAAACGGCAAGTGGTCGTACCCAAGATTTTTTACGCGTTTCTCCTATTCACGTACATTACAAGTCCAGCAATTGCACAAGTTTTGCGATTATACGCGCGAGAGTATGAGCAGCTTTTTATTACGAATGACGCTTATTTGAAGCGATCTGCCGTCGGACGATCCTTGGCGATTCTTACGCAAATTTCTTTTGCTCACACACGTCTCTGCGGTTTTCCGATGTTTGATAAGATAAGAATAGTAACATTTGAATTTTAATAGTTGGTTTTCATAACTATGTAATGTTTGTGCGGGGTTGCTACAATGTGACGAAATTATTAAAATTCAAATTTCTACAACAACTTCTGCTCTTGTGTTTTACACTAAGTTTAAATTGTACATCAAAGATAAATGTGTTCTTTCTTTATAAGTAGAGTCCCGTCACAATGCATCTAATTTTTGCTGAGCTGCAAAATCATTTATTAGAGACTACTGCTTTTCCTATATAATAATACTCAATGCATTGTTAAAACACGAGTTTAATTTTTTTTGACTAAGTCATTTATTATAATCGATATTTCTCTTGCGTTTAAGAGAAAAGCGAGAAGATTATACGCTTGTGCCAGCGTCTGCGAGGAATATCGTCAGTCAAAGATTGCGTGTTCGGTACGAATAAGTGATTGCTTCATTAAAGGAAAGCTTGATATGATTTTGTTTTTTGTTCTCATCGGCACAAAAATGCGTGCAAATGTTTTCATTTTAACAATAGTATAAGCTACGTATTTTACATTTATTATATTACATGTTCTGCACACGCTTAAAGAAATGAGCGGTAGCCTCGGATCCTTATTCTCGGTGAATCAGAAAATTTCATCATTATAAAGTAACACAGTCGTGACATGTATTAAAATACTACTATACAGTGTTATCATCCAGATGATTTCAAACTAATTGGTAGGTATACCGTTGTACAGGTCAATTCGACATTTTTGTTATTTAAATCAGTATTACTAGGATCTATAATGTTTGCTATTTCCGAAAAAATGCAAATAAATCAAATAGTTTATCTTAAGTTATGTCTATCTTTATGTTTTAAGCATTCATGCATGCATACATGGATTTTAGTATTCACGAAGTTTGTTATAGTTGATGACAAACGTTGCATAAAAAGATGCGATAAAGCTGAAATCGATTATTATTAATAGACGATTTTTTGTCATGGCATGAAGTCGCATGATTTCAGAAACGATTAATTCTTCTTAGTTTCAATCTTTGCACAAAAGGAACAATAAAGTACTATAAGTTTTAACAAAATGTATTTAGTTGCTGATTGCACAATATAAAATCTGCAATTCGGTTAGAAATGTAATCTTTAAAATATTAATATATTCTAAAATATTATAAAATTCACACCACAAAAATGTTATCCGTCTATACTTGTTTAATATTTTTTGTCGATCTCCGTGCCATTTTTTACGACAAGAAGGAATCGTAAAATATCCAAATATTCTCGCGCATGCGTGGCGCTAATTTTAATATTAATCCGTCATGTCCAACACTACGTTGGGATGATGAATATGTATAACCAAGATGATATACGTGTATTGAGATACCTTTGCATCAATATGATCCTACTTAATGAACATTCTGAACTGGATTTGCAAAACTACATTTGTGGTATTTTTCGTTTTAATTAAATTTCTAAATTAACGAATTGATTTCATTTTTTAAGTATATAAAGGCCTTCAAGGTTACATATTGGCCAGGAAAGTAGAAAGGTACCGTGCAACAAGCATCAAGCAAAAAGTGCAGCAGTTTTTTCACATAAGACCTGCTGCATCATCGGACGCATTATAGCTGTGCACGATCAAGGTCCAGTTTTATTATTTTTGGAGCAATACCTTTTAACTATAACAATGATTGAAAGAAGCTAGAATTCAGAATTACTGCAGTCACACATCGCTAGTTAATCGTGTCAAAATAATGTAAAATAATTAGCGAGTGTATAACCTTATAACGTGTATTATAGAATTTAGTGTCGATTTTAATATAGGTGCGTTATCGAAGTGGGCATCGGTGTTTTTTTTTTAATCAAATAAAATAACAAAGTATTCTAAGCGCATTAAACTTCAATCCAGTCGAATTAAGAAAAATTTCATTTTTAAGCAATATCAAACCATCAGAAGTCGAAGGAGCAATTCATCAATGAGCAAATAATGAAAATATTGTAAACGACTTATAGATCCGTTACGCAATATTGTCGGAAAGAATAATATTTATATAAAGTTTCCGACGTTGAAGAAAGCTATACGAAAGTATCAATGATTAATGCATCGCAGTATCTGCAGTGCAGAGTCGCACGACACCACCAGAAAGACGTAACACTTTTACCATTGATGCGCAGAATGGAGAGATAAATAGTTGATTTTTATGCGACTCGTTATCAATCGGTTAACCATGTGCTTCAAATATAAATAAATGAGTGGCATGTATATAAAACTTCAAAGTGTAGTCATGATATAGATAAAATAATGCAATTTCGGGCCAAGTTATATTGCGTAAAAAGAGTAGTATCACAGTTTTTTGTCAACATAATCAATTTTTGTGTAACATGGGACTCAAATCCTAAATATATGACGATCTGTATTATGTCATCATCAGTCGTGTACCATTAAAAACTTACTTCCAACGATTCCCTTTATCGTCGGCAAATCCCAATATGCAACATATCTAAATAATGCAAGCGCCATAAATAAAAAATTCGTCTGGGCAATCCCAGCGAAAATCTCCAGTTCGGGATTAGAGCAAACGCATATGATAGCCGCGCACGTAATACTCAGTCTCGGCGAGCAGTCTGACCCACTGACATAATCGGGAGACAGTAGAGACCTGCCTCTCGCGTAATACGCTGCACACATACTTGCGTCCACGCAGTGAATTTTCCTCGACTCTCTCCCGTAATCGCGCACGTGTACTGCTTATTATGCATTATGTTTATGCTCGAGAGAGCAAACTTTTTCTCGCCGGAGATTAGGAGCTTTCTTTTCTGCTATGCCATGGGTGCAGTGAAGTGCAAGCGCGTATTTTGCCGATTATTCCACCGATCGGTTCTGCATATTTCTAGGGGACCAATTTGGTTACGTTGGGAAGTGTGTGCTACGAGCGGTATAATGTAATCTCTAACTATACATTCGTTTGCTGGAAACTGTATCGCGATTTGCTTGATTTTCAATGGACTTTTTAAATATTACAATGACTGGACGTCGCACGCGAATAATAACGTGACACTGATGCAGGGTGCCCCAGTTTGAAGAGCGTAAACAACGAATTAAATAGCGTTTACGAATTCCTTAATGCGTTGGCCCTGACTCGAGTGACATAAGTACACCCGCGGATGCATTATTATGTGAATGCCTATAAAAATTTACATAATCACCGCCGCGGTAAAGGTAAAAATACAAATTAGCGAAATTTATCGCGTGGATCTATTCTCATCAGCTGCTGTAATGTAATGGGTGTACCTAGCGCTGCAATTCGTCCTCTCCCATAAATGAATAAAACGTCGTCCCGTCGTAACGAACGACGATTTGGGACCCGCTGTTCTTGACTTGCACAGATTTGATATTTACTTAGCTTCTTTGCGTGGTTGCTTGAACGTTGAAAAGAGGTCGTTTCACCGGGTGCATCCTTTGAGCGCGCGTTTCACTTGGCCAGGATTCGGCGTCCTTGACCGAAGCGCGCCGGTATATTTTTTTGCTCGTGATCATTATTGCGTCGATAATAATGGACGGGATTCTCGCGCACTTTCTGCGGTGAAATGACTGCTGCTTTTTAAACTGTGCCAACGTGTAAGAACACTGCGGCTGCCTTGCGTAACGTCAGCACGAAAATCCACAATCCCAATAACACGAAGAGCGCAGATGTATATACGAGAGCAAGTCTCAATAAATCATCGATCGCTTCCAATTACACACTCGTTTCCGAAAATGAGCCGTAACCAACAATTAGCGTAAAGAGAGTCGTGGCCGTAGTTCCAGATCCCGAAGTGGGCGACTGAAAATTGTACCAAGGGTACTGCCAAGGCGAGTGCGTTATATGCGCGCATGCACTATTATCGCGCGCGCGCATTGCGTATCTAGTTTTGACTTTGCGCAATGACACGGTGCCTTTTCGATTCGGAATTTTACTGCGATGCGTTTGCTCTGAGGACGATGAACCGTACGCGTGGGTTTTCTCACACTGACATAAAAAAAATTAAATATAGGAATTCTCTATCAATATAACTGTAGCGAACAATTGTTCTAAAAAATAAAACTCGGTTGCGATACGTTGTACGTTAGCTGGACGAAACGTACCTTTCTCTATACTAATTATATCTTTTCACCGAGCAAGTGCACCGAGCACTTTGATATAATCGCAACTGCACAATCCGCGGTCCATGGAGCTGGCATGCTCGTGCTATAAGTTATCCCGTCTTGGAAAAGAACGAGGATAACCGCGCGCGACTATCCACCCTCTTTTATCTTTATTTGCATCCACCGCGAGCTGGGTCGACAACCTTGTCATTTTTACCGGATTGTTTTCCTTATACACTTACGGGGACTTTATTTTTTCTCATAGCAGCTGTAGCTAACCGGTCTACTCTGACTGGTTCGATATTTGTACGAAGAGAGCCGAATCGAACGGATAGCTGGGCTGATGTTTTAGAATCCGTTGGGCATGAAGCCACGAACAAGGACTCGATGGCTCGTATTATCTTGCTTCGTTACTTGATGTTTTATGTGCGTGGACATAACTGGACGCATACGATTAATATTGTTAATTTACATAATTTAATTTCATGCTTGCGTTATATTATATAGACTTTTGGCCGAAAATCCTTTCAGCGAACTTAAACGAGGCGTTAGGACGGGAGGGAATAATATTTCTAATGGCGTCAGCTCGAGACGACGCAAAATATTTACCACGCACAAGCCAGAAGCTCTTTGATACGCCATGGAGAACGATAAACACTCCACCTCGTGTACGTTGAGCTTCCCGCAAATCAAAACACCAAGGATGGTCAGGAAAAAATCTGAATACGAAGAAAGGCCCCAGTCCAAGTGAAAGAAAAGCCCGCTAAAAGGAGCAAACAAAGTATAGGTATATACGCGTGTAGGCCCGGGGAAGTCCGCACGACAGCAGCAGCGAGAGGAAAGGGTCTTGCTTCGAGGCGAAGAGAAGGAGTCGATAAGTATGAGTGAGAGAAAGAGAACGAGCGGCGAGACTCGTCTCGAGATTGGACCCTGACTGCAGTGAGGAGAGGGAACGCGGTATCTGTCGAGCGCGCGCGGAAAAGTGTATATAAGCCCGGCGCGCGCTTCTTTCTCTTCGATTTTCAGATTACTTTCGATGTGCGACGCTCCTTGGGATTTTTCAGTCGAGCACTCGAGTCAGTTCGCAGTCTCCAGAGTGACATTATTCGACTCGACTTTTGCCAGTGTGTTATAGTGTCAAGTTCGGTACAGGGCAGAGCTGCGAAGAATTGCCACTCTCGCGAGTTCCAACATTGGGTTAGACTGCGTCGCCGGCGAAGCTGCTGGGCTCCGAGGAGCCAGGGATCAGGTGGGTCGAGCGTCATGTTCCTTCACCTTTCAAATACTCGTATGCTTAGCATTCTTAGACTCTTTTTTTGAGCTATACTCGCATACTTATCGCTCGCTCTGCGAAAATGGAAATCCCAGTAAAATTAAGCAACGTTTGTTATATTTATACACGGACAAACTTTCGGATTCATTCCACGACACGCGACACCGTTATTTTACCATTATATTTAACGAGCGTATAATTATAACTTCGCATAACTCGTATGAGTCAATCTTCAGTACGTTATCGTCTCGGAATGGCCATAAGTATGAGGGATTAGTAAAAGCTGATGCTCCGCAACGAGCGAAATAGCGCTTCAAAGGTGAAATTGCCACGATGAGTTGATGAGGCCGTGACTGGAATCGAAACAAGTCCGCGTTGGCGGCGCGAGATCCTATCGCATTTTTATTTCTCGCAAAAATCAAAGCGTATTGATTAATTATATGTCCTTTTTCGCGAGTGAGTTTCTTACGAGAGACTTCATATATACTATTAGCGCGTTCCAAGCTGCGTTATTTCAAACTATCGGTTTATTTCTGCGAGGATTAACGGTGAATTGAGCGAGGAAAAAAGCCAGGCACACTTTCTATTTGTTATCAACAACAACCAGCACGACAATCCAGGAAACGTGCCTAACGCGCCTCTAACGAAACTCTACACCTTCACTCGAACCATGAATGAAGCGACTTACGCAACGTCGCTCTCCGTCGCGCAGTCACTTTTCTGAATGAATCCCATCAAGGAATTTCATCTGGAAGCCGAAACCCATCGTGGCTCGATCTTTAGGCGCGCTGAACTCTATCCATCTCGTTTTTCGCGTGAACGCGCGCTCTCGCGCTCGAGGGACCGGTTCCCCGTACGCGATGGTACGACGACCGAGGCTCGCGATCGCATAATCGTTTGGCAAGACTTGCATAACTGCCCGGCCGGCAGCTGTAATTACTTATGTAATTTTTCGAAAGAGCTTATGGCTATCATACGGTGTGAGCATCGAGAGCCGATCTCGAGCAGAGCCTTGCAGTAGGCTTGCTAGCGGATAAGTAAACAAATAGCGCGATTATGAAGTTCCTTTTGAACGAGTACAGTCTACTGAAGCGTTGGTCTATCGGAATTTATCGATCGTCAATTAACGTGTGTTTTTTGGTCCGATAGCTCAGAAAAAAACCTGGGTCAGAAAAAAAAAAAATTGGACTCGGGAAATTCGGCTTATCAGAATTATCGGTTCCCACAAAAAACGAAACATCTGCCACGTTCAAGGAGGAATAGATATAAGACTCGATGAAAGATTTGCCAACAAAGTCCCATACAATCATAGGCGCCGATAAAAGATAGGCACGTTCACTGGCGACGCTTCGAGAAGCTCGGCATGTTCTGCTGCCGCGCGTACGGAAAATCGTAAATAAATAATCGAGCACGACGACGTCAGTATATCGCAGCTTCTCTGGCTCGCGCTTATCTTCTTCGCCGCCGACAAGAATGAGAAAAAGTGGCATTTTCATTCATGACCTTGCCTCGCTCTCTGCACATATACGGACTATCACGTGAAGCTTTTTACGATCAACCGAAAGCACGCTTCGTGATTAATTGGTACTTTTTACGGAGAACCGTCGATCCGATGGTCGATCGGTATAACTCGGCTCTCGCGCGCGCGGCGTCAAGGTCCTCTAGATAAGCCGAGAGTTCAATGGAATGTGCCTGCGCACTTTTTGCCGGATTTTCGTTTGTTGTTGAATCGATAACGATGACATAGACAGGCGTTAAAGAGGCGTTTGAATCGCAGCGTCGTCGTTACAATGCATCGTAATTGTGTCATTGATGGCTCAATAAATTCGCCTTTATAACGACCGTTTGAGAAATATTTCGGCTCGTAAAACGCCTGCAAATAAATCACCCGAAATTCGTTTTCTTATGCAAAACATGCGATGCGCGATGTTGCATTCTCCAGAACCACATTTTTCCGTTGTGAAGATAAATTATAAAAGCGCTTAATCTCGGAGCGAGAGAGAGAGAGACACGTGCGGTGGAATTTCGCTTATTCAATGAGATCTATTCATCAAAGTCGAATCTGACAGATATCAAGGCGGCTAGAAAAAGAAGACACTGTTTGCTACAATAAGTTTCAGATTTTCTTATACGTGCGTTTGATGGCCACGAATTGAAAATAGTTAAATTTGGAAGGACTTTTTTACAATACGATAGCTAAATACGCACTCGCAACTACGTATAATGTCTTTTTTTTATCGGTTAAATTTATCGCTCGAGAGTTTATCGTAGACGACAAAAACTCTCTTACCGCGGACGAGAATTCACCGGTGCGATTTTTATTGATATTTGCAATCATGCATGAGGCGTACAAGTGTCCGACAATAAAAATACGTTCGCTGGATTGATATCTTCATTGGCATTAGAAGATAGAACTCGATAACGATTTGTTGATTCTTTTTGTTGCTGTTTCAGGCTTGACTGAAAGTTTTTGGCAAACGGACAAAGGCAACTAAACAGCAGCCATGAAGTCCCTCATTCAGCTCCAGCAATACCGAAGTGAGTACGCACTTATGCATAATCAATTTCGCGTTACACGGATGAACTCGAGCGACACGCGCGGTTGAGAAACTAACTTGGAAAAAAGTCACTTCAAGCTAAAATTCAGGTTAATTGTATTTAAATGGACGTTTACTCTTTCTTTTCTCGCCCGACGAGTCGAAGCAACAATGGCGCAGGTGAAAAACCATCGCGTTGCATTATAGGTATATACGAGTGTCGAAGGAGGCATACACGAGCAAGAATTAATCGTCCTTTTGATCTTTTGCAATTCTCGACTCTGTAATTTAGTTGACAGTTATCGCTTTGCCTGGCGAATGAATGTATCTTGTTTGCTGTATCGATTTTTTTTTATGTAACGCGTTGATATTATTATATAAAGCGACTTTATGGCCTTTGCAGGAGTCTGGCTTTCAAGCTCCTATACTATTTGCATGATAGTCTTATTATATACTTATTCTTACTTAGTGGCATATATAGAGGAGCTCACTTATTAAACACGCTGAGCTATTCGACAACATGTAGATTACATACGTGTTCGAATTTTTCACGGTCATTATGCAATACCTACTTTCGCAATATGCAGATTTTTTCATTTAAAACAAAAACACTGTTTACTGCTTCATTTGGTTAAGTAGTTTTGGTTGTTCACTTTCAATCATTGCGACATGCTTATAATCTACTAGTCGTCGTAGAGAATCGCTGTCCGGAAAATGAAGAAATTCGTGTGACAATATGTGAAGTTCGCAGTTGGATTTGCAATCGTAATAGGTCGACGATGAGAAAAAGTGAGAAAGTGGGTTATCAAGTAAGGAATGTTGGTTCGGCCATCGATTATGATTCGATTATGCCGCAGAGTTGTGTGTGGAAAAAAGCTGCGGTGCTTGGACTTGAATAACGAAGTTTTAGTCAAATTACGAGGAAAAAGATCGGATGTATCGTCGAAGACTGAGCTCATTAGACGAATATCGATAGCGCGCTTGATGGAGAGCGAAAAATTAACGAGGAAACCGGCTAATGCGTAACAGAATATGTGTGCGTTTCCGATAAGATTTTCGTGAATTTTCCTTGTTTAGAGAATTCACAATTGAAAAATGAGAAAAATAGCTGCCCGAAGGCGGAGTTGCGATTGCGTACGATTAAAATCTTTCCTGCTGCAGCAATATGACGTGCGCCGAAAATTCGCCACTTCAGCTAGCTTGAATTCGTTAAAATTTCGACTGAATAATAGCGCGGACGGCCTCTAGTTTGTTGAACTTTCATAACCGATCAGCATCTAGAATCTAGAGGCGCAAAAAATCCATTATTTTTGGATCTTGCTGAATAATCAACTTAACTGAAAAACGGCAGGTTGACAAAGCTCTTTTGTTACTTTAAATTACTATAATAACGAAGGGTTTTTATAAACATAAGCAACGTTAATTTATAGCGCCTAACGACGGCGACGGAGAAAAAGAAGCAAGCTTGAAATTTTCAATGCTCCTCAATCAGGCTCTATAAGTACATACAAGACTTGGCGACGCATGCAATCGTTCGAGCTGGGAAAAAAGCCGTCAGGTGTATGACGCTGCGATATATCTCTCGATGTGCGAATTGCACACGTGCACACGCTCTCCCTTACATAATATAGAGGAGATTGAAAGACTTGTAAAGTGAAATAATCGACGAAATCGAAATGCTCCCGTAGATAACTTCAACTGTTACACAACGCGGGCTGATTTAAATTTCGCGCGCTCTTTTTCTTCATCCCCCTTTTGTGAGAGATCATTAAACCGCAGACGATCAAAACACACACACTCTCCTGGCGATTCTCAACCGATCCGCCGAAACGTGGGCCGAGTTTAAATGAGTTGCATAAAGCGCGCAATGCATTACACGCACACCTCCTCTGCGTGCAGCGCGTATATATGCCTATGTATGATTTACATAATACGCAGGGCTCGCAATAATTCAGCTTTTTGCATGCGGAGAGATACTGTATCAGGTGTCACTTGGCAGCTTGTGCATCGCATCGAGCTCTGACTCAAACAAACCGCGTTAATTTATATGTACGAGATAATGTACAATAGCAATTTGCACTTTCCATTTTCTCGTTTTCTCGATTAATTACTCGAGCCGCTGCGATAACCCCGACGATCGGCGCATATATAATTATAAATAAGCCTCGCCGAGCGCTGAATTCGCGCGAGGCGCTTAACGACGTTCGAATTAAAAGAGTGATTAGATGCGCGATTGGCGTAACTTACATTCACTGGCGTCTCCATTATCTCTTAATTATTTATTGCGACACGGTAAACAGTAATCCATTTGTTTGTAAAATTCGATCTCTAGCGTAAAGTTAATATAAAAAGGTTAAATGACAAGTTACGTCAACGAATTTTTCTTCCATCCATGTTTAATAAAGCAATGATATAATGCATCGTATCGCCGAAGCTTTTCCTTACGCGGCTTGATCAGACGATAGATATAGTCATCAATTATTATGTTCCAAGTTTTTGAAAAAGCTGTAACTCGAATGCTGGCTGAAACTCCTCAGCGCGAATGATTCTGCGACTATAAAAACATCTGCCTCGCTATGACACGAGCGCACCATGAGAACTTAGCTCTGAATGAGATATAAATCACGGCGGAGAAAACCGAGGAAAACCTCTCAATGGCGCGAGGACCACTTCTTTTCCTCGTGCAGTTTTAGAATGGCAAACATCGTACCGTCCTTTCGAGCTATTTTTGTCCTCCCATCTCGGAAAAATTCATCGACACCTACTCTTCCGTCGTTTTGTTTCTTTTTTTTTTCAAACTGACGCGTTCGAGGACCCGCGAGTGGAAGTGAATACGGATAAGTGGAATTACGAAGTCGAGGTTAATTATAAACAGTATACTGTTATATTGAAAATGGAAATAAAATGAACGATCTGTTACTTATATAGGTATAAAGCCAATAACGTACGACTGTCACGCGTGACGAGAACGCGACCTTTGAGATACAATTTCGCGAAACAATCTTCTTCGCGGAATCTTCTCTTAGCTCGGTATTCATTCGGTCGGCAAATGTAATTTCAGAAACAATTTCTCCCGGCCAACGAATGTTCTCGCTGCTGTTCTCCGCGAACTGCGTTGAACTATTAAAAAACAAGAGATCGACTCGAACGAAGTGAAAAATCCTGATCGCGCCTCAGTGAGTGCAAAAGTCCGCTTCGATCGCACGTGAGCCTGCGCTAACCAACTCGCTCGCGCGAGATACATCTGAGTCAAGGTGAGCTACTCGGCTACTGCGACATTATGTACTTGCCCGTGCGGTACATCCTCAGCTGCCCGCGCGGACGCTGCGTTTGGTCAATGTCGCCGCGAGTGGCGTTGATGCAACACCGGCGGAATTTCCTGATGACCCGCGCGCGTCGCGCGACGCATACCGGAAGTTCGAGGAGTGCGGAGATCTTTCTTTTTGCCGATGTGTGTTTTTCCAGCCTCGTCTGCGACTAACCGCCGAGAGATGATAAATTTATGTTCATTATCATTTGCTTATGCTTGGGTGTTTATGGCGATCATGATGCATTCTTTTTTTTTTCTTTTTCTCCAACGCAAGTTCACGTGCGCGAGGGCAAAGTTTACGGAGAGAGAGAGAGAGGGGGAGCGTGTTTAATTTTCCAAAGATTTTATCGCCCATTTTTGCAGACGCGCGACGACGCTCGCGGAGAAAGTCACGATGTTGCTGTAAATAAAATTATGCTCGCGCGCGATGAAATTGCGAGGATAAACGATTTCACGTGGAAAATTTCTTCTTCTGCTTCTTTCAGAGTGCATTATTTTCTTCATGGTGGGAGTCATGTGCAGCTCCCTGGCTTTCGTCACTTACGTAATTAACCCGGTCAACATGATCGTGCAACACGTAAGTGTAACCTTGCAGCATCATTCGGTAAGCCGAACTTTTTTCCAACGGAATCGTTCAAAATTCAGAGTTACTATACTCTGTAATGATATAGCTAAGCATCTAATGACACGTGTCATGCTTGTACGGATTTCGCAAGACAGTATAAAAAGTTTGCGCGCTCAAAGCCTATGCGCAGTGGGCCAATCGGCATTATCTAACAAGCGATCGTGACATAATGCTCGCGCATTCGTCTGAAAAAGCTCTCTGTGTCTCTAGAAACTGAAGATGTCGCCGAGCTCGATGATTTTCTCGCTCTGGAGGAAACCGCCGATCGGAATTTACATCAACGTCTACATATTCAACATAACCAACGCCGAGGCGTTTCTCAACGGCGACGAGAAGATCCTCAAGGTCGAAGAAATCGGCCCTTACGTCTACGAGTGAGTTGGCGACGCTCCTTTTTTGTGCAGTTATATATGTTTTTACAATACCAGATATTTCTTTCTAATGCGTAATGTCTTATTTCCGGCAGAGAAACTCTGGAGAACAGGAACATCACGTGGAACGAAAACGGCACGATCTCGTACATTCCGAAGCGTACGGTACAATTCAGGCGCGACCTGTCGGTGGGCAAACCCGAGGATGACTACGTTATGGTCCCAAATATTCCGATGCTCGTGAGTACATCCACACAGATGCGACTTTCGCCCGATCAGCATAATTCGACATCAAACGCGCTTACCCACAATACAGTATATCTCAAGTAGCCTGTGAATCTATATAACCGACGACGACGACTCTTTGCGTTCGAAAACCTGTTTACGGTATTCCCTGCGCGCAGCTTTCCTCTGTGAATCAAATTCTGTATAATACAGTCGCTGCGAAATTGATCATCCAATTTCCTTTTTTATGCTAATCGGTACGAGATTATACTCTCGATTCGTGCGCTATTTTGAAAATAGCAAATTTGCTTTAGTTGATCGAGTGTTTGCTCCTCTCGCGGCCGGTTATGTTAATCGACGCGCGTATGCGTATAACAGCTTGAAATATGGCCCGAATCGAGGAGGAGGTGGTCCGATCTTGTCCGCGTGCGTATCCTAAGAAAAAACTTGCGTTTGTACGCGCATCATTTTTTGCCGAGATATTCCGGATACCGATGCGTCAAGTTGAAAAATTATGTCGCGGAATTCGAGGGTTTCGTCGAGCCTCGTACGCGTGAGAGAAAATACGAAATATTGACCTCGACAAATCCAAACACCTCTGCGAGCCACTTGATCAAATTGATGATGGGTTCGGTGCTTTGACCTATGGGCCGATTTCATTTGCATATAAAAATATTAGTTTTCGGTGCTCCTATATCTGCTGTCGTTTATCTTCTTTTTCTCAACGACGCGTTTGATATTAGTATTATTAAAGGTCTCATACTTCCATCAGCTTAGAAGTTTGAAAAACATCTTGCTTCGTAGTATCGAAGCACGTGATCACTAACTTCTATTTTCAACAGTACATTCATGAAAAAGATGCCGGACGCGATAATTGGCAAAATTAAAAACTATATCAGATTTACAATTATAGCGTAGTGTTGTTTGATTTCTCGATTGTATCTATAGAGCATATTCCCTAAATTTATCGTTAATTAAGTTTTACTATTGCGTATGTATGAGTAGAATTTTCGTAACGTATGAATATTTCTTATGGATTTTTCTCGATGCAGAGTATATAAACTAATTTTAATTAAATCTGACGCATATGTACCCGCATAATTATAAGCGCAAGGACATCGGCTAAAAGTTCCAGTTTAGCCAGTTTGCAATTATTCCTGCATTTCAGTGGCACGATAGAGCAGCTAAAATTTTTTACTTCTTGCGACATGGCACACGCTGTGGAATCTCATCACTATCGACAGTTTATCGACATCGTGCCAACTTGCTCATAGTAAATCAAACGCGATTTGAAATTTTTCGATTTTTTATCTTGCATTTCACGATTGCAATTGACACGACTTTGATGAACTATGACCGGAAAAAGACGGTCGCAACTAAGTAGTTTTCTCTTTAATAATTTTATGCTTATGATTATCTTGTGAACTTTGCTCCGATGTTCTAAAACTTTGATTGGATAACAGCTTTCTTTAATTTTTTTTAAACGTTACTCTGCAAAAGTATGAAATTCTGCTACTATTTGTATAAAAATAAATCGACGTACGTAGTCGTTATCTATAGGCTACATTGCTGACGACAGATCATCAGTCAGCAGATAAAGAAATCGGGTGCCGCGATGCGCCTGTCAGTTAAAAGTTCACGATAAGCATTTTGCAATAGCAAATGTTTTACATACCGACGACTTATTTTTCAGGGGATCTTTTCGTCTCTGCACAACGCCGGCTTCTTCGTCAACTATCCATTCGCCCAGTTGACGAATTTCCTGGACAGTAAGCCCATACTGCACATCCCCGTGCAGGATTACCTCTGGGGATACGACGACTCCTTGGTCAGCCTTGCCGGCACCGTCGTGCCCAGCTACATCGATTTCAAGAAGTTCGGTCTTCTCGACAGGGTGAGTTCGCTTATCGCTGTATTTTAGATATAGTCGAAGCCGTAAAGATAGTAGCATCCGCTTTACGAGTGTCGATCATTAACGCGTGAAATCCGCGTAACGACGTAAAAGTCAACCCGTCGCTAGTATAAACTTTCGATTTGGCTATATAATATATTAAGGACACTCGACGCAAAGTTCTACGCACGATTTCAAGGCAAACTTCCGATTCGCTCGCACCGAACTTGTGACATTTTTGCTGGAAAGGTGCGTACGCGTGTAGTCGATCCTTTCACCGAGTGAGGCGGTGCTCTATGACAGTGGCAAAAAAAAAAAAAAAAAAAAAAAAAAAAAATGGAAACGGAATAGTAACGAGCCGGTGAGGTGGGAAAAAATATAATCGGTTTAAATTGAATTTTTTGCGCAACCCCATAACGATTATGGCTCAACAAATGGACGGAAAAGGCCACTTTCTATTTTTTCTTATCAGCGGGAGTAAATTTTTCTGGGGAGTCTTTTCCATTCGTTTAGTATTTTTGTAAAACTTTGAAAAATTGTCAGATGTACGACGAGGGCGAGAATCTCATCAACATGAATATCAAGGACAACGAGGACATGGTCGAGGAGAGGGGCAGATACTTGAGCATCGAGTCGATAAACGGCAACGCGGGACTGTCGAACTGGGGCTACGTGAACGTCGAGGGAAACGAAAGCAGGCCCGAGTGAGTTTTGGCGCTTGGCCTATATAATATATATAGTTTTACTCTTGAAGCGAGAGTAACGTTCGCGTCGTTCGTTTTCTCGGCAGGAACACGCGGTGCAACAGCATCCGGGGCGCGACGGAGGCCACGGTGTTCCCCAGCAAGATGGACGAGCACGCGGTGTTCCGAGTATTCCGGAAGGCCTTCTGTCGGCCGATACCGATCGTCTTCGAGAAGAGACTGGACTTGCACGGACTGCCGGCCTTCCAGTACACGATACCCGACAACTTTGCCGATCCGCCGGAGTTGAACCCCGACAACGAGTGCTTCTGCCGAGAGAAGGAGTGCCTCAAGCGGGGCCTGCTCGACCTCACGCCCTGCTACTACAGTGAGTTTATCGCGGCAACTTTTCCTCGCTCCTGAAACCGGTCGGCGAATCGTTTTAAAATTATGTTTGCAGACATTCCGGCCGCCGCATCCATGCCCCACTTCCTCAACGCCGATCCGACGTTGGCGAACGGCATCGAGGGCCTCAGCCCGGAGCCAGAGAAGCACAGCACGGTGATAATCCTGCAGCCGGTAAGGCAACTGAAAATAATTAAAATTAAAAAGCGACTCACCGTGCGCGTTTCTGCTTTTCCACAGAATACCGGCATTCCGATGTACGTGCACTCGAGGCTGCAGACGAACCTCGTGATGAGAGAGACGCAGTACAACAGCAAGATCGCGCCCTTCAACGGACTCACGGTGCCGCTCTTCTGGACCGATCTCGTAAGTGTGCTTCTAAACTAATCTAAACTCGCAAGCTAAACATTTGCCTGAATTGCGAAATTAACCCACAACCCACGCAGGAGATCGCGTCGCTGCCGGACGACCTGATGCTCCTCCTGCAGCTCGGCATAAACGTGGCCCCGGTGATCCAGCTGGTCTTCGTGATCCTCCTGGCGATCGGCGGCCTAGCGTCGATCTGCTGGTCCTTGCTCCGAGCCCTGCTGATCGTCCAGGAAGAGCAGCAGCGCCAAGAGGCCGCCGACATGGAGAGGCGCGAGAGCACCGACCTGAGGATACCCCTCGACTACGGCCAGTACACGGCCATTCGCATACTGCCGGCCATCAAGAAGATCACCTCCAAGACCGACCTCTTCGTGTGAGGAACGCGAGCGAGGCCTTCCAAGTCTGTACATACATCCTCGTTATATATATATATATACAGGAGCCGCATATAGCGAGTGGAGAAGAGCCGCCTTCTCTCAGTGATAAATACGCGCAAAGCAACATAAATATAGGAACTTTGTACATAAATATAGGATGCGATTTTGCTCGGCTCGTCGTTAATTTTTACCTACAAGTAGTAAAGTAAGTAAAACGCTGCCTTATTAAGTCTCATCGTCGAAGAAGACGTACTCTTGATCGGCAAGACGATGATGTTCAGGGAAAATATTGATTTGCGTACAAACGAATAGTCTTCCTGCGCAAAAAAAAAACAACTTTCAACTTTCGTTGTTCTTTACTCAAACTCATGCGCATTTAGGATAAATACCTTATCATATAAGACTGATCGTGGACGCAACATACTTGCCGGCGCATTATGAAATGCGTGCATTATATATTATACGAAAATGACGCACACTACTTTTAAAGAGAATAGTTCTTATGTCAGCACCTGATATATTATAAATATAAATGTTGCAATTGTACTCATATAATGTACAACGCGAGCTGAAGGTGTTGTACATTGTGTGCGATTAGTTTATAGGCAAAACTATATTATAAGCAGATTTTATTTTTATGACATTGTTATATGTAACATGTAATATATTTTTGAAACTATTACGTTAATATAGTTATTGTATAGGTGTGCAGGGATTACATTGAATCAGCGCGACGGATTTCGATATTTCTGAAGCCATACCTGAGTATACTTCTGATGAGAAGAAATAAAAATAGAGGATTTTGAATGAATCAGTCGTGTTTTTTCTTTGCATTACCTTTGAATTAAATTAAGGTAAGTATATATTTTGGGCATCTCGCTCCTTTTCGAATTGCGCGGGTCTATAAAAACGCCAACACACCGCCGCGCTGTTATATATATATAGGCTCGTTCGTATTGTACGCATGACGTAACATAAAAAACGTACCGAGCACATCAGCGACGCGGCGGGCCGAGCTGAATTTTCAGTTGAGAATTGGAGATTCGAGATCAGTTTGAGATCTACTTACGTAGGATCTAGCCGCAACGCTGTCGAGACTCGAGTGTCGACGAAGCGCACGCATCGCAGTCGCAGAGTAGAGGTTAGGAAAGTGGCCGACCGGGTGTGTGAGTGAAAATATGAGCTCCCAGCAGAGTCCGGCTGCCCTGCAGGCGACGATCGACCGCGAGAAGGTCTACAACTGGATAATCGAGCTGTCGAACCCGGAGACCCGGCAGAACGCTCTGCTCGAGCTGAGCAAGAAGCGCGAGGTCGTGCCCGACTTGGCGCCCATGCTCTGGCACTCCTTCGGCACCGTCGCCTCGCTTCTCCAGGAGATCATCAATATCTATCCGGCAATCAATCCCGCGACTCTCACGGCCCACCAGAGTAACAGGGTCTGCAATGCCCTTGCGCTGCTCCAGTGTTTTGCCAGCCATCCCGACACCAGGTCCGCCTTCCTTCAGGTATATATAATCCGCTCATTGCGGATTTCCAACAGTTCCAACAAGTCTTAAAAATAGCTCGAAACATAATCAACTTATTTTAACACGTCTGCCACTTTCAAACTAGATGCTTCTTCTATAAATATCTCGAAAGTTTAGCTGCTTCTTAAAAGACCTTCTCTTCTCTTTGGCACAAATAACAAATTCATGATCAACGTTTTCAGGCACACATACCGCTCTTTCTGTATCCATTTTTACACACGGTAAATAAGACTCGGCCTTTTGAATACCTGCGCTTGACTAGTTTGGGTGTCATTGGAGCCTTGGTCAAGACGGATGAACAGGAAGTTGTTACCTTCCTGCTAACCACTGAGATTATTCCATTATGCCTACGAATAATGGAAAGTGGCTCCGAGCTGAGTAAAACTGTGGCCACGTTCATACTGCAGAAAATACTATTAGACGACAGTGGCTTATCTTACATATGTCAGACGTATGACAGATTCAGTCATGTGGCCATGATCCTGGGAAAAATGGTGCTTTCATTGGCCAAAGAACCTTCAGCTCGCCTACTGAAACATGTTATAAGATGCTATCTAAGGTTATCCGACAATCCACGGTGAGATTCTACTCCCTACATCGCTTCAAACAAATGCCACATAGTTAGAAAAGCGAAAACAAATTCATTCAATGATAATTAACATTTTTCAGTGCTCTACTAGCTTTAAGGCAATGTTTACCGGATCAATTAAGAGATAACACTTTTACAACCTGCTTACAAGAAGATGTATCCACTGAACACTGGTTAAATCAGTTGTTGAAAAATTTGGAGACCGGACCACCCCAAGGTCCACCAACTCAACCAGGACAACCAGATCCAAGGACCATAGGAATGTCACCATTGACATCTTAAACAACTCAAGATTGATAAAAACTATCCATTACAAAGTTTTTTTCTAAACCTTATGATCTATTTTGCTATTGCAGAACAAGATGTAATAATTGAAATCGCGTCAATGCGATATGTACATATCCTTATGGTTATGGAGTACGCCAATGAGAGATTTCTTTTTCTTTTGCCTTGTGATATCGATTATAGTCAGTTGACTTAGCAAAGGCTAGTCGATCGTGTTCTCCAGAAATTCCGCTTACTCCATGACGCCGTTTATTAGTATTGTAGAATTAAGTCTAAAGTAAGGTTTATGATAAAGTCTGAAAGTAATATCATTTTTTCATAAAAGTGTCGAAACGCATGTTGAAAGAGCAGCATGGAATTGTATGATAATGTAACGCTTTCAATTAAGGTAGGTTTTATACAAGTGAAGCATGGGTCTACTGCAGGAAGTAGCTATTATTATGTACAAGACTCTCATGCATTTTTATGAAACCCAGTAAAATTCGGTATTCACAAGACTTGTTGCACGTTACTGATTAATGTATACTCAATTGGGTAAATTGTAATTAGAAATTATACAGATGTATCTTGAAGTGGTTATGCGAAATTATGCTTGATACAATATAATATTAGTATTAAGTGCAGAATGTATATTCTATTGTAAAATATCAAGATCAAGTCACTAAATTACATGTGTACTATTGCTAAAATAATTTTTTTTTTTTTCACTAAAAATAAAATGAATGAAACAGTATCAAAATATTTTTATTCGACGACTTTATGTTTGAATAAAAAAAAATATTTTTTTTACTTGAAATATTTCTATATTTCAAACAGAAAACTTGGCTAAAGAATAAGCAATGTATAATTATCCCTAAGCGATATATTTTAAAAAGATACAACAAAATTCAATACACTTAAAGGCACTTTTTTTAAACAATGGAATACCTAACAGTCTTTTAGCACCATCACGTTGTACACCTTAGACGTTTACGACAATCTTGGTTTGTCTATATTGTCATTGCTTTTTTTATATCACATATTATAAAACACAGAAGCCACTGTGATTCGCTAACATATTTAGAAAAATAGGTAAAAATTTGATATAGTTGAGTTTCGTTTTCAACATTATAATCTAGTGGCAACTATACATTTCTTCGTCAAGCCGCTCACGTAATATCATAGCTCTAGTAGTCAGGCAAATTTGATTTGCATCCCAACTAAAAGGCTTTATGTCGTTTACATTTCTTTTTGTAATTTTAGCCATCCCCCGTCTAATACACTGATCAAGAAGATGCTCTTCATAAGTAATATAATATGAATTTTCATCAAATTTATCACTAGCTTCTTCAAGATCCATTTCCTGTTCAGTTGGACTAGTATCTCGATTTGAGCATTTCTCATAGTTGTCCGACTCTTTCTCTTTATTTTGAGAATTTTTCTCAAAATTTAGATTATTATTCGTTAGTGTTTCAATTATATCGTGATTCGTCAGGTTATCAGTATCGTCAATATCCGAGTATGAATTGACTCGAATTCGACTGTTTAAAATCGCTCGCGTTGCCAGACAAGTTAATCCAACGTCCCAGCTAAATGGTTTAATTTCGTTTATATTTTGTTTAGTCCACTTTGCTATTCCTCGACGTATGCACTCGTCAAGGAGCTGCTCTTCATACGGAGTGAGATCAGTCAACTCGTCATCTTTTTCGTCGTCGAAATTCTCCTCTTCGTCATCATCATCATTAACAGAGTTCTCAGTTTTTTCTGGCTTCACTGAAGTATCATCTAGATCTGCCCTGCCCAGTGGGTTTTCCCTTACGCTTTCGATTTTCGTTTCGTCGATAACGTTTGATTTTTCCTTGTTTAAAATAATTTTATTTACAATGTCATACTCATCCTCATCATCAATTGTCAGGGAGCTCAAACTACTTGCTGCCATTGAATGGAGCTTTGTTGGTGTTGATTCATCTTTGAAGGAAGTCAAATTATCTTCAAATACACTGCGTTTTGCGAACGGGATCATTCTAAGGATGTTTTCATTTTGTAGTGCATTGTCACTTGCCAGTGAAGCATTCTGCAAAGTTTAAGAAACGAAAAGTCAAATTAATGACACCAGATAAATTAAAATAAATACTATTCAAGTGCAACTATTACCTTTGACTTATCTTGATGAGGTGATGGCATTTTTTTCTTTCCAAAACAACCAATTTGAGGTTTAAGCTGCAATTTAGTTCCAGGTGCAGCAGTTTGTGCTGGTGAATCTGGCAGTTCACTTGGAGATACTACGCCACTGGTTCTTCGGCTGAAATCACTCACTACTGAACTGCGCTCGTCTTGTACAGAATGTTGTTCAAATCCATTCAGAGAACCTAAAGAACTGCATCGAGAAAACATCAGAGGAGTTTGCTGAGAGCATGGAGTTTCGTTTTTTAACTTGGATTCTTTTTCACATTGCTCTAATGGTGGTTGCACGGGTTGAGAACATTTTAGAAATTTTTGTTCACAGGTTTCCATAGCTTTAGGTAGCTTTTGATTTTCAACAGAAGACTTTGTACTTTCAGTGGTGGATCTCTTTTTGTCTCTGTCTTTAAAAAAGTTAAATATTTCCTTGAAACTTCTGCTTGTGTTGCTAAACATTTCTCTTTTATTCTTAGTTAGCTCTTTACTGAAAGCACCTTTTGGTTTAATCACTCCAACCTTTTCCTCTTCAACTGTCTCCTCGACACATAAAAAATCTGCAAAAATTTGAATGTAAAATTTGCACTAGTGCATCAATTTTTCAATTTATAATTACCATTTTTACTATGCAAATATGATGCATTCCTTTTTTTGTCATCATCAAGATTAGGCTCATTATAACAAAGTGTGTAATCCATAGGTTGATCTAGATCTGTTTCAGCGTACTCATCAAAAGCTTCTGGAGAACTGATATTAGATTTTAATTTGGCCTTAATCTTATCGTGCTCATAATTCAGTCGAGTTTTCTTTAATTTCAAATGATCGGATTCCTGCGCTTGGTTTTTTGAATTCGCATTGTCCATCGAATGGATTTTTTTGTTATCCAGCATCTCTTGACTACTCTTTTTTAAACTGTTGTCATTCTTTCTGTCTTGTTTCCATAAATACAATGCTGACTTTTCAGTTTGAACTTCCACGCTGTGCATAGAATTGGAATCTTCGTCATCGTTTCCCTGCCACTTGTTATAATTAGATGAAAATGAAATAGTGAGTTTTACTTATATATTTTAAAACACTGCCTGATTTTTACCATGGCTTCAATCTCGTCCGCTGGTGAACAACAGGTTCGATTCTGACTGTGATGAAAATTTGTAGTCAAATCCGGATAATTCCATGGTTTGCGTCTGGTACCGAATCTTTCTTCGTCTTCTACGTTACTTTTGGGCTGTTTTAGATTGTTTTCCTTAGACATTTCTAGCCTTCAGTGTTGAGAGAAAAAACATTATGGTCAATTTTCTAGTATATAGAGTTTGTAAAAGAAGAACCCGCGAGAATTTAAGTAAGTTTTACTACAACACACTAATACCTTTTCTAGAGAATACCTCGTATATGTTTATTTATCAGCTTGTATCCATTTTCCTTGCGTTATAAAATTTGCTATGAAAATCTCTTAAGGTTTGTAGTTTCATTACCGAGGCACAGGATTGAATTTGTACTATGATACATTGTTATCTATACTAATTCAAAAATAAGAACCATTTGTTTACATAGCGTCCAGTCCAGACGGCTCCGATAATGAATCGATCTTATACTTTAAGGTTATGGGTGCCGGTTGTATAGCCGGCGCATGCGCGGCTATATATATATATATATATATATATATAAGTTATAGAGGCAAATTTAAAATTCGAAATAAAAGTGCAATTTCGAGCTGAGTAATTTATCAAGTAAGAAGGTAGAAAATAAAAAATGACACACTGTGTGTACTTATGAGTAGTTTTTATTATAAAATTACTACGCTAGCACTTGGAGGAGCGTCGATCGATCTTCTCTAGCTCCGCCGCGTCAGCCTGCAAGAGTGAATTGTACATGTATAATATAATTAGGAAGGAATAAATAGGTATACCTTGATATCCTTCCCCCTGAGCAAGCCCCGAATGATGGGCGTGTAGAGCTTGTAGTCCGCGGCTTTGTACTTGTTCGGCCCGGTGATCCAGGACACCAGCAGTCCGACTATGATCGCGGTCAAGAAGCCGACCCACGTGTACCAGAGGTAGGACATCCGGTAGAGGAAGAAGGGCGTCTCTCTGCGCGGTATAAGCATACGAGTATATGTATATATATTATTCGAAGAGCGCGCTATTATCGATAATGCACTCACTCGGCGGCGCTCTCAATGACGAGGCTGAGATTGGCGGCGCTGAACTTGAGGGCGTCCGGACAGCCGTCGACCGAGACGGGCTTCACCGGGAAGTGTATCTTCCCAGTGGCCACTGCCGCCTGCGTCCCGAAGGAGATCCACGCGACCAGGTTGAGGCTGACCAAGGCTCCCGCTATCGCACCCTGGGGACAGGTAGGCAGTAGCTGTACCGACTGCCGATCGAGCGGCTTGAACAACGCGCACTTACCATGGAGTTGGCGAACGGGAAGAACATTCCCAGAGTGAAGATGCCGAGGAGCGGGCCCGCGGTGATGCCGGACAGACTCTTGCCGGCCTGAAGCCGACGAAACAGCTGCGTATATATATACTACGAGTACGCAAATAAGTATACGCACCTGAATGAGGCCGCTGAGCTTCTCGACGAGCAGAACGAGGGCGACGCAGACGACTCCGATGACGACGACCGTGAGCTTCATCACGCGGCTGGCGGCCACATCCGACATGGGCTTCTTCAGGCAGGGCTTTATCATGTCCTCGTAGATGACCCCGGACATCGAGTTCAGGCCCGTCGACATGGTGCTGCTCGAGCATCGCTTGTTAGAAACCGACATCGATCTACGATTCTGTTTTCAAGAGTCAATTTCGTTCACCTCAGTGCGGCGCTGAAGACGCCGGAGACGAAGAGCCCCGGCAGGCCCGGTATCGTCCGCGCCATCTCCATCACGAAGAACGGCAGCAGCTGGTCCGGCTTGCGGATTTGCTGGCGAGAATCGGTTAGGTTATATATACAACTTATAGGAAGAAGAAGAAGAAGAAGAAGCGGACGCGCACGAACCTTGGTGGAGACGGGGTCGCAGTCGTGGAAAGCGGCGAAGATGACGATCCCCGTGTAGCAGCTCAGCGAGACTATCGCCACGATGCCCACCGCCATGATCGCTATCGTGCTGCAAACATTGCGGATGAGAGCGCGTGCTTGAGCACACTATTTTCATATACAAATATACGCGCGACCTACATGTTGGACTTTCTGAGGTTCGGCATGGCGAGGCATCGCTGGACCATCGCCTGGTTCACGGAGCAGGTCGCCAGCCAGTTGAGGTAGTTGCCGACCACGACCGTCCAGAAGGTGTGCCTGACCGTCGGGTTGGGGTCCATGCTGCGGGAGCGAGAAAAGGCAATAACGGGCTGGGCCGAATCGGGCCCTTATATCTTAACTTAATCTTACTTGAAGAACTCGACGCGGCCGGTCTCGAGGTTGCGCCTCCAGACCTCGGACCAGCCTCCGGCGCGGGCAGTTCCCAGCACCGCGACCACGATCACGCCGCCGAACATGACGATCGTCTGGATCGCGTCCGTCCACACCACCGCCTTCAGGCCGCCCTGCGTGCATTTTCCGGCTAAACAGCGGATTCTTTTAGGCATACACGAGAGACTCACCAGCGTCGTGTAGAATATGCAGACGGCGCAGACGATCGAGGCGATCATGTGCAGGTTGACGCCGGTCACTTGGTTGAACGCCAGCGCCGGCACGTAGATGACCAGCGGGATGTAGAGCAGCTGCAACGGTACAAGCATATAACATACGCGCTCGTGTAAGAGCGCGCATTCCCCTGAGCTGACTCACCATTTTCATGAGGAAGATGAAGGAGCCGATGAGCCTCACCACGTGGTTGAACCTCAGCTCCAGGTACTGCAATCGGAAAGAAACAACCGTGAACTGGAGCTTAAATTGTCGCGCGCAGCGCATACCTCGTAGGAGGAGGTGATCTGCAGGCCGTAAAAGACCGGCAGGTAGACGATGGCCATGGTCAGCGAGACGAAGCAGTCGGCGATTACGATGCACCAGAGCTGCGTGCCGTAGACGTACATTTCGGCGGGCAGACCCAGGATCGCGATGCCCGATATGTAGCTGCGCGTTTCAAACGTCTTTACATGCAAGCACATGTTAGATGCAAGCGGACGACGAGGCTCACCTGGCGATGAGCGACATGCTTATGGGGAAGATGGACATCTTCTGGCCGCCGACGAGGTACTCCTTCACGGCGTTGGGGTTCTTCCGCGACTTGTACGCCTGGTAGACGCCGACGACAGCGGAGACGCCCAGCATGCCCGCGAAGACGAGGCCGTCGACGAGGTCGAACTGCTTCCTGGCCGCGTTCTCCATCGGCCTCCTCTGCAAGTCTGCCTCTGGGTCAGTCTCGAAAAATCATGCTCCCAGCAGTAGTGCGCCGCGGGCAGCTTCGGCCGACTGGCCCGCCTCGCGCGACGCGCCTCCGAGAGCAGTCGAGCGGCAGTGATTGAATAATTGCGGCTTCCCTCTTCCTCCGCGCGTGAGCTGAATGTAATCCAGCGCGCAGCTGCAATCGTCGAAAATTGTCGCGTGGACGTCTCTCTCTCTCTCTCTCTCTCGGCCCCGACTCGTAACTGCATCTCCGCCGAGCGGGCGATTATTTTCTCTTTTCTGGCTCCGCACTGATTTGTTCGCGAGTGCCGAGTACTCGCCGGAGGCTATTGCTGTCGAGAGGGATTTCCTACGGATACCGCGAGCTGTGCTTTTAAACGCGCGCACAATGCACAACATCGCGTTATCGTCTATTTTTAGACGGCTATTTCAGCGCCGCTGTTATATATGCGACTACCAGCCACTCTCGCATAGTTGTCTTCTTTCGAGGTTCGTTTCCGCTTTGTCATTTTTTCATCGGGGGAGATCCGATCCATCAGATCGCGGTACGTCTAATCTCCGCGGCAGAGTCAACAAGCTCCGACATTCGGAGCGCAATTGTTTTCCAGGAAGCCACAGGGGCTCGTCGCGCCAGCATAAACAAAAGCAAATCATTCAAATACGGCGTACGCGCGCTCGTGTCATCCGCGGCCGCTGTTTGTCCCGGTGTGCGCGATCGAGGGGGAAAACTCCCGAAGACGGGGGCGGCGGTGATCGATTATGTACACGAGGGCGCGCCCGACGTAGAGGACTGCGACTTGTGTCCTTTCGAAGCCGATGTGCAATCACTTCCTCACTTGCTCTGGCGCTCTTATATTTGGAGCGCGCATACACATTACACGGAGGTGCGGTTCGCGCACCGGGAAGTGCTGCTCTGGAACTTTCTACCTGAAATTTCTCGAGTTGCCATTTACAGGAAGAGCCTTTTACCGTGAAAGGATTGTTCCATTAGAATTCAAAATAAAGCGCAATAGAATCAAGCCGGGCGTTCGGATTTTTCGGAATTATACGAGCGTAAACTCGACGCTCGGAGACACAGCGCGTCTTGACTCCGTCGCTCGATTTCAAATCGCACCGACTTTTTTTTTCACCCGGGATAAACGAACAAACGAGCGTACAACGTTTATTTATTAGCGGCAATTTTTCAGAAGACGGCATTAATGTACGGAGCCCGCCGGGCTGTCGTCAACGCCGTGCTTTTAGGACGTAAACTCGACGATTCGCTTTGTTCCGTAAATGAATTTTCCTTTTCCAAGCGCAAGCTGTTGAGCTCCCCCTCTGTATACACATTTTCCAAGTTAAATGTCGTACGGCTTTTTAATAAATATACTACGGAGCCAAGGGCACATGAATTAGGGTAGGTGTACGGCTGCGGGGAGTCGGTGCGCAAGGCAGAGAGGACCGAGCGCAGGCGAAGGTGAATTGCGAAGAGAGCGCGCGCCTCAGTCTGTCGCGCGACGCCGCTTGTCGAACAGCCCGACGGTAAATTGGTTCAACGACGAGGATGGGATTTCTTTAGGAATAAAAAAGCCATTCGTCGTATCTGTCGCGCGGACACCGGCAACAGATGTCGATTCTATCTTTTTATTGAATTCGAGGCTTTATCTCTGCGTTAAATCAAATAAACGCCGGCGCTGTTCCCATTATCGAAGAATATTTCTACTCGCGCATCGATGCGGGTTCAGCCGATTGATAAAGTTTTATCCGCGTCATTTCGCATGTAAGACTCAAAGGTAATAGAGAGCATGCTCCTGCTGGGCTTCCTCCTCGCCAGCGCGTGCAGCCTTGCAGGCGCGAGGCCCTTCGTCAACGTCTCCGGCGACATAATCCTGGGAGCGCTCTTCCCGATTCACCGGAAGGGATCGGGCAGCGAGAACTGCGGCAAAATACAGGTAAACGCCGCGTGCACTGCGCCCCTGCAGCTCGCCTATTTTCACGCATCTCCGAAATTCAGTTGGAGGACGGCATCCAGCCACTCGAAGCGATGCTCTACACGCTCGGTCAGATCAACCGAGACCCCGACATTCTGCCCGGCGTACGGCTCGGCGTCCTGGCCTTCGACTCCTGCGACAATCCGAATTACGCCCTCGAGCAGGCGCTGAATTTCGTGAAAGGTGCGAATCGCGTTCGGCGGCCCCTATACCTCAAATTCATCTTATCTCAAACTCATTGTTTGCCTCGTCTGCGCGAGCAGGTTTCATCGCTCACGTGAACGAGTATCACAAAACCGAGTTCCAATGCCTGGACGGTAGCGTGCCAAAGTTTCTCGGCGGCGGTTTCGACAGGGTCGTCGCGGTCTTGGCGGCCCAATCCAGTTCCGTTACTTTGCAGGTCAGTAATTCTTTTTAGACGATTCCAATTTCGGCTCGAATAAAAGACTTTGCCAACAGGTCGCATCGATGCTGAGGCTGTTCTCGGTGCCGCAGATCTCGTACATGGCGACGACGCCCTCGCTGAGCAGCAAGGAGCGCTTCCCGCACTTCTTCAGGACCGTGCCGAGCGACGTGAACCAGGCTCACGCGATGCTCGAGATTCTCAAGTAAATTGACTTTCTGTCCGTCCAAATAGCAATGATAAAATCCAAAAATCCAGCCCAAGCAATGACCGTCGCTCGATGCAGGCAGTTCGAGTGGACGTACGTGTCGGTGGTCTACTCGGACACGGAGTACGGTAACCACGGCTACGAGACCCTCGTCTCCCTGGCGAGCAAATACTCCATATGCTTCAGTGCGCCGCAGCGCATCGACAAGGAGCGCTTCTCGCGCGAGGACTACGACAAGGTCATCCGCACGATCGCCAACAAGACCCAAGTCCGAGGTAGGCGCGCGCGGGAAACTCGAAATTCGATTATTCTCTAAAAACTCGAATTCCACAGTGGTCGTCCTGTTCGCGGAGAAGGTGACGACGCTGCACGTGATGGACGCGGCCCGGCGGCTGGGCGTCGGCACGCGCTTCGTCTGGATCGGCAGCGACGCCTGGTCGACCAGCAACCACCGCAACTTTCTCAACCCCGGGCGTCGCGACGAGCCCGAGGAAGTGGTGCTCGAAGGCGCCCTGGCGGTCCAGCCCCTGTCGCGGCAGATGTCGGGCTTCGACGACTACTTCACGAGCCTGACGCTCGCGCACGAGGCCGTGAATCCCTGGTTCAGGGAGTTCTGGCGCGAGTTCCACAGGTGCGACGAGAAGAACGCGACGGAGCCCGAGGTGAGCCATCAGAGATCGAAAAGCCGCCGTCAGCCCCCACTGAGTCGCGATCGTTCCAGCAGTACGAGCGCGACGTCGCCTGCTCGGACGAGGCCCGGCAGAGAATAGCCCGGCGCACCGGCTACAAGCAGCAAAAGTTCGTGCACTTTGTGCGCGACGCGGTCTACTCGGCGGCTCACGCCCTGCACGACATGTTCCTCGACAGATGCGGCCAGGACTACCAGGGCATGTGCGAGGCCATGGGGCACATCGACGGCGCCACCCTCAGCAAGTACTTGGCCAACGTCTCCTTCAGAGGTTATTGGCTTATTATACAATGATTATTATTATTATTGTATTAGCGTATTATTATTGTCGACGCAAGAAGCAAGCTTGTTCGCAGACGAGGCCGGCAACAAGTTCAGATTCGTGAACGGCGTGGACGGGCCGCCGAGGTACACCATCCTGAACTACCAGAGGGCCGAGGACGGATCCTACCGCTGGCACGTTGTCGGCAATTACACGCGTGAGTTCGACCCTCTTCCCTCTTATATGTACTCGATTTGACCTATCGATATCGAAGGCGAGATGCAAATAATGTAGAAAAAAGCGCAGAGTCGGAAAGCGGCAGTCCGATGCTGCACCTGGACCAGCGGGTGATCAAGTACCGGAGCGAGGAGGAGGCCGGCCGGCGCTTCTTCCCGAACTCGACGTGCGCCAGCCCCTGCCAGGCCAGCCAGGTGAAGGTGCGCGAGAAGCAGGACCCCTGCTGCTGGCGGTGCCGCAACTGCGGCCTCTACCAGTTCAAGCTGGACGACCACCGCTGCGAGGACTGCGAGTGGGGCACCAGGCCCACCGAGGACAAGACCTCCTGTTCGCCCATCCCGGAGGAGTTCATAGACTACTCGAGCCCCTGGGCGGTCAGCGCCATGGCCGTGGCTACTTGCGGTATCCTGCTGACGATATTCGTGCTCTGCGTGTTCTGGCTGTACAGCGAGACGCCGATAATCAAGGCCTCCGGCCGCGAGCTCTCCTGCCTCCTGCTGCTGGGCACACTGGCCTCCTTCCTCATGACCTTCGCCATCATCGCCCGGCCCAATACCCAGACCTGCGCGATCACGCGATTCGGGATCGGGCTCTGCTACACGCTCTGCTACTCGGCCCTCGTCACCAAGACCAACAGGATCCACCGCATATTCAACAACGCCACCAACAGCCCGCACAAACCGAGGTACGCTCCATCCGAGTTAACTCGATCAAGTTCGATTCTTTTCAAAAATACAAAATTGCAGGTACACCAGTCCAAGGTCTCAGCTGATAATAACGGGCATCCTCACGTTCATCGAGATTCTGATAAACGGCGCGTGGCTACTGAAGGCGCCACCCTCCGCGACCTACACTTTTCCGACGAGGGATACGCGCTTGAGGATTTGCCAGGGCTTCGACGATCGCTCCTACATGATCGGACTGATCTATCCGTTCATCTTAATCGGTAATATTGCCCAGTTGCCCAAAGCCATTATTCGAATGATCTTCAATTGCGCCCGTTTCTAGTGGTATGCACCGTCTACGCGGTGAAAACCCGCAAATGCCCAGAAGGATTCAACGAGACGCGCTACATCGCCTTCACCAATTACACGACCATCATTCTCTGGCTGGCTTTCGTTCCTCTCTACCTGGCCTCGACGAGCAACGCTATTCGCGTTGTTACCCTGGCACTATCGCTCTCCCTCAGCGCATTCGTCCAGCTCGCTTGCCTCTTCTTCCCCAAAGTCTACATCGTCCTTATGAAGCCGGAGAAGAACACCAAGGAGTTGGTGATGGCCCACCACAGAAGCTCGTCCTACCTGCCGACGCCGGCGACTCCGGTGGTCATTTTGAATGGAAATCCCTTTACCTTCAACGTGTCGGCTAGAGATAACAAGTAGAAAAGATACTGCCTCTTATCTCTCTTTATCCTTTCGATTTAGTGCCTTTATTTCATCTCTTCGGCCCTGCGGGAACAAAGACTTTTGAATATGAAATTACCTTGAGACTTGTTTATTTATTTATTTTGTACAATAATTGGTAATCCTAATCAAAACTGATTCTTCTCAAAATTTTCTGTATACAAATCACGCGATTAGAAATAAAATAAACATAATCCATTCATAGTGTAAGAAGACGTCGGTATGATTAATATCATCCTAGTTTATAGAACATAGGACGAGAATCGGCATCAGCATCTATAAAATATTGTAAATAACTGTACAGAGTACCATTCATTGGAAGGTAAATCGAATTTTAAATCATCATACAAAGTAGGGGAAAATAAATACTACGAAAGTTTGGTTAGTTATTTGTAAATATATTATTAAGTAACATCTATAATATAATAATGAAAAACCATCTATATTCATAGGTATCATTGTAATATTTCAATCCGATAATAAAACACTCAGTATGTATAGATTTCCGTAGCTTCCAAGCGTGAGTCCTATATCCGTGTTTGTTTGTGAGTCTGGCTTTTCACAGCAGCTTTGGTGTACCGACTCTTAATATAGATTATTATATAATATTCATGTAAGATTTCTCTTTTATATTTTACAATTTATTTATTTTAACGCTAAGCTGATAACTTCCATTAGCTCAGTAAAAAATCGAAGTATATCGTTAGGCGCTTTTGCTTTACACGCGATTATCTTACAGTCTAGCTTTCATTTTTTCAATACTTTTTTAATTTATCTCGGGAATAATCCTAGCGTGGATTCACCCTTCACGAAGTCGATGAAATTCACCAGGTAATTCGCTATTAGACTAGAGACGGTAATACTCGTTGTGTTGCGTTTTTGTCTTCCACCATGGGAGCTTTAAAGTGAAAGAGAAAGCCTATTAAGTGCTAACTGAACTAATCGGCAAGATTTTTGGACCTTTAAATTTGAAGTGATTGCGATGATCCATTATAATATTGCACAAAGTAAAACAAATGGCAAGCTCTAAGATCGCTTTAAAAGTACACTTTAAAAGTGCAGCTGCAATTCGACTTATTGACTTGACAAAAGATGCCATTAATAACATGTACACATAGAAACAACACATTACCCAAATTTGATGCGCATTAATTAATTAGCAACGTACCATAGTTTTCAAATTATAAAAGCATACATTTAGTGTTCAATAACGAATAACAGGATGCAGTTATAGGTCTTACAATAGCTTTCGCTATCATAATTCAATTTCGTTTAATCGTGAAAAATAAATTGATCTTGCCCAATCTATGAGCAGTTTAAACTTCAGTCCACGCATTTTATAACTGTACTTTAACATTTAGTTCATTACTTTTTACTTATGCAATACCTCATACTTTGAAAATTTGATTCTCGTAAATCTCGAATTATCTATTTCATCACAATAATGATGAGAACCATCGTTTTGTGCAACGTTACGCGCTTACTATATATGTAGATTACATCGAATATTCATTACTTTATACAAATTTTTGAAAATTCATTTAGGTATTGAATAGTTTTTGCGCCCGTTCGCCTTCTATATTATCAAGAGTATAAGGTAACAGATTTTAGTGAAATATTTTAGCTTTGACACTTTGATCAACCCGTGTTACACAAATTTACACAACAATACTTGAACGAATCGAGAAATACAATTTAAACGTGAAGTTAAACAAAAACTGTATGCGTAATTTAATGATAGTCTTGAAATGTATATGAATTTCTCAAATACCCTGAAACTACATTTATAGATCCTTTAGTCTTTCATATATATATATATATATATATTTCACAATGTAATTTATCACGATGACACTGTCACCACAAATCTCTTACTTTTTCCTATATTGACGCGAAACCGGTCAAACATTTTCTCGTATAACTACATAATAATTCTTTGAAATATATTATTTACAGCCTTGACGAGGCAGTCCGTAAAATCTCGACGATAAAGCAGTCATTTACATTGTATTTACACGCTGCAAAAATATAATTTAGGTAGAAAAAACAAACGTTGTAATTGCTTTTTAATTTGCAATTCCTATAAAGCTTTCCAAATCAACCACTTAATCGCTTGGTAACACAACGTTAATCTCTGATAAATTTCAAATAAACGCTGTATTGCGAGATTATCTTAAATTAACACTTTAGGAGTTCACAGTTTTGAGTCAGTTCTTTTTGAATTGCCTTCTGGTTGTCAATAATATTAGGCAATAATTTCAAAATATTCTTGTGCACGGTAAACTGCGGATGTACCTGAGAATCGATTAGATAAAAAAATCATTCGGCAGTCAAACATTTGATGTCAAGATTTCACAGCTAAGTCTAGTTTGAATTCAAGTTACCTAGTAGTGTACAGTTTTGTAGCCAAATACCGAATATTCGTGACTATCGATTACGACTAGACGTGTAGCCCCTTCACTGTTCGTTCCTACGAAAAGACCGGCTTTCATTATTTACTTAAAATAGTCTGGATCAAAAATATTCACGCTTTATCGAGTTCTCGCCATCAAGTGCGGAGCGAATTTTATTTTATTTATTTCTTTAACTATAGTGCGGGGTTAATCGGACGATCTTTACAAGATCGTCGTCGTAGTATAGGTTTCTGCTATTTCCTTTTACTTTTTTTCTTTCTTAGTCTGGGTTCGTCTATTACAATTTGACTTTGCTTCTTTTCTATCTTTATACATGTCTATTTTATTATAATATCTCGATATGTCGTCTCACGTAAGTGAATCATATATAAAAAATGATGGAACAAAAACAGCGCAGGCTCAGGGTTTTCTACACTTCTGTCTTGGTAAAATGACTTGAAGGTGCTAAGAACTATGAGTGTTATTTGTTTTCAGTTTCAACAATGATATCGACCGTCGTTAGATCTAGATTTTGGTAGTGCTCAAATTACAATCTTTCAGAGCCGCTTCACCTCAGCATAGTTTACAGGAAACATTCCGTTCTATACGCTACACATCTCTTGAATCATTCAGCTTTGTATATACATTGTACAACGAACCTCTTGAGGGATACTCGTTAATAGTAGGTTCGGTGTCCGAGCCGCGATCGTTACGCGTGTATACGGAATCCTTGCGAATGTGGCGGAGCAGTTAAAACTTTCTTGATTCCGGCTATCTAAGTTCCTCTCGGCTCGACTCCCGCTTCCGTAGTTTTCTTCTCTCTACCAGCCAGTTGGCCTGTTTTTGTCCTCGAGCTAGATTCAACAAGCGCGAATTAGTGCAATTATTTGGCCCCATCACCCTAATTTTTTGTTACTATACACGTCTTCGTCTTAAGGCACGTTCGCACCGAGAATATTATCCTGCACCCGATGGCCTTTGCTCTTTTCATACTGCGCGTAGCTTTGCTCTGTGCAATCTCTGATATCTAAAATATGGGCATCATAAAGCGCAAAGTTTTGCTCACATCAGACTGGGAGCTGGTACTGCGAAAATGAGAATGAATGAATCAATGTTTGCACAGTCTGCAGGCTGACGGCAGATCTAAAGTTTCGCTATATAAAAGCTCTCAGTTGCCCTCAAGTCGAGGCGAACGCACACGCTAAGCAATAGTTCTGAAACAATGCCTCGGCCCCTCTGGCTTCTTTCCGCTAAACTTGGACGAATGATTCTCTCCGGCTGAATATTGTAGCAGTGCTTTTGATTTCCATCGAAGCGGGTCGGGGGAGAAGCCCGGGCAAAAAAAAAAAAAAAAAAAAAAAAAACAGATCCGCCACATTCGCAAGTGATTTCGCTCTATCCAGCCAGAGCGGTAAAACGTCGGTCGCGAGCTCTTCACGTTCAACAGCGGCTGCATCACCTGCCGAAGTAGCGACTGAGCAGGGCGCCGAGGACGAAGAGCACGTGGGTCGTCAGCGAGGAGCCCGAGGAGCGCCACGTCGAGGCCGACGAGACGTCGTCGCACTGGGCTGCAAGCAGATCGAGGTTCGGGGTTAGCCTGCAGTGCGCCAGCAAGAGAACCAACTGCTAACGAGAATGACTCACCGTAGGCCGTGAGGTTGACTTGCCACTCGTGTTTGTGCAGGTGAGCAGCTCGCGGGCACGAAGCCAGGTGGCCGGTCACCGTGAGCTCTCGACTCGTCGAGCTCGTCGTCGTGCCCGAGGCGCTGTACACGAGGCAGTAGCGATCCGTCTCCGTGCTGGCCACTAGGTAGGCCGTGTCGTTCTCCACCCAAGTTCCGTGACACGAGTACTCTGCAAGGCATTCGAACGCGAGTGAAAAAACCATCAAGAATAACATCCTCAAATCCGTCTCGCGCGGTCGCGCGGCAGATTAACTCCCGGCGAACTTAGCCAGTGCCGCGTATCTGCCAACACAGCGACGCACAGCGAGGAAAGAGCGGGTGCGCTAATGCCTCGCGCGTCTCGAGAATATAAGCGGCTTTGCGGTGCAGGTGCGCCGAGGAAAGGCATAATCTTTAATCAAAGCAGCGGCTGCTCTGCTCTCTCATCTGCGGCCGGCTTATATATACGCGCAAGCTGGCGAAGCCTGTTGTGCCGCCAGGCACTTCCAAGTCGAAGCTCCGAACGCTTCCGCGGCGCGGATGAGATTCCCGCGGCTGCTTGTTTGGATGCTCCCGTTATGAATTTTGCAGAGGGATCGATCGGGCGGACTGAATAATTCCTTTCCTGCGGCTCTAGTCGTTTTTTCAGTGTCAAAAATGGAACTTAAACTTCCAGAGGCGTTGCTATCGATCGTTTTCATCGCTCGAGCCGGAATCAATTAATCGCCTCGTGTCCATCAGCAAACCAAGCGGAAAGCTCGACGACGTCTCGGTCTAGCTCGAAAGCCCGGCCGGCCGCAAACTAACTATTGCGCAGCGCTGGGAGAACTTGGCCCCCAAAGTCGAAGGGTAATCCGATAAGACGTGCAGCCGAGACGTGCCCGACCTCGTCGCCCGGCTGTCGAAGATATCCGGAGACGAGTTGTTTCTTTATTGCGCGGATTGCGATGTAACTGCGTTATCCGCTGAAAATTCAAGTAGCGATCCCAAGAAACTCAATAATTCATAGTCTGATCCACTCACTGAATAGAGCCTTGTCCGTGCAGTCCGTGGCGAACTCCATCAAATCGGGCCTGGTGCAGCCGATGTTGAGCCCCTCGACGCTGGCCTGGTGGCAGCGCGTCGGCTGGGGACTGCTCGTCGTCCTGGCGGAGCGCACCTCCGCCACGTTCTCCGCGTAGCCGTGGCCCGGGGGCCGCGTCACCACCACGACGACGTAGCGGCCGAGGTACGGGCACTGCCTCGTCATTGGCTCCATCGCTGATCGAGACAGGAGATTTGCATTTCTTCCGTCGGACAAATTGTCGTTTTTCCGCGCGGACAGCCTGTCGCTGCGTCGATCATAAATTTCGGATGCGCGCGGCATCTCGATCGGCCCGTCGATGCGGATACTCGTCGCTCGGCTGGAGCGAGCTTTTTTCTCCGGAGCGCTCGAGACCACGCAACTAATACGCGCGGCTTTCCAAGTAGCCGACAGCGATAAAACGTCGACTATCCCCGTTTCGCGTACGAACGCGTGTCTACGAGGCGTTTAATTCGATTAAAATGCGTTTCTCGCGATGTCGAGGACTCAATTTTACGCTCGCGATAAGCCGCTCGACGTACATTCCGGTACGAGCCTTTTCGCGTGTTCACGCGAGAATTTTTAATCGCGGGATTAAAAAGCCAGCGCGCGTTCCGCAGGAGGTATCGATTGTTGAGCGGCGCGGGCCGCCTAGCAGGTCTTTACGAGCGCCGCGAGGCGACGGCGGCGATGAGCACGCGGCGCAGGATCGAGGAGGCGAGTCGGATATATATAATACGCGAGCTAGCTGGAGGCCCGATTTGCGATAACGCGACGTATATGGAGAGCAGCGCCACTTTACGACGGATACGTGACATCTTTCGCCTCTTGTTATACGAGCGCTCGCTCCTTTTTACGAGGGCGGATTTTTTACTCGCGCGCGTTTTGCATAATTTTTTTCCTCGGCGGCGGATAAAGTATCGCTGTTTTCGAGGACTCGCTCCCGCAGTACTTTGCACTCGGCGCGGGGGCAAATAAAACTCGATTTTCCGGCTGGTCGTGCAGGAAGCACGCGAGGGCCTATCGCCCGGCCGGCGACTGCTGATTCGGCACCCGTCGGATATTGTCTCTTCCGCTCTGCCCCGAAAATTCCTGTTTGCGAGGACAAAGACGGAAGGGTCTAAGAAAATCAGTAGACGAACCGGAGGCTATCGATTTATGCGAGAGGAAAACGCGGCGCACAATTAGCCGCCCACGGCAATTACGAGATAAGCGCAATGGGCCCAATTATGGGGGACATTTTTCGCGAGGAGAGAAAGCGTCCCGCGACATGCGACGAAACAATTGCGTCTACTCACTGATGAAGGTCGTGTAGGGGGCCGAGAGCGGCTCGAAAACGCTCGGCTTGCAGGCCTCGTCCTCCTGTTGCGTCCAGTTCTGCGACTGCTGCATCTCGATCACGTGGTCGTCCCGCTTGTGGAACACGACGCACACGAAGCCGTTCGTGCTGCAAAGGATATGGTCATGCGGTTAAACTTCCGGTTCTCCAGAATTTTCCGAGGCCGCACAAAGGCCGAAAAATAAAAAAAAAATCTGCTCTGAAAAAATTATTAGCCTAATGGACGGATGGGGAAAAAGTCTCTTGGAAATCTGGCGAATCCGTCGAGGCATGGCAAAGCCGGCTCACCGGCTCCGGAAAAATAGAGGCGCTCTCGGACGGAGGGAGCGAGCGTCGGGAGAACAAAAGGAGCCGCCTTAAATCTCCGCTCGCCTGCCACCGGAGAGGGAATTAAGATTTTATTTTATCGCGACGACTCCTGCCCGGCAGCTGGCAGCCCCCGCGCGCTTGATACAATTCTTTTACGACGCTCCACTGCGCCGCGCGCGTCTTAACGGCGCGGAGATTCGCATCCCCGCGACTGCCGCGTATCAAGCGATATGCAGTTTACCTCCCTTTGTTTTTGCGCTGCAGCCGCGCACTGCGCGTTTGTATTATCGTAATTAATCCGCGGATGAGTTATTCCGCTTCCACAGCGGCTTCTTTTACCGCCGCCGGAATTCCAGAGCCAGAGAGAAGAGTTGGCTGTTTTACGCCGAGCCGCGGGGATTCCTTTTGTCGGGGCTCGTTCCCTTTTTACCCTTTGTTGCGCGATGAAGCGCCAGATTTCCTCGGCAGACTATAGGAGCAGGACGCGGAACCTGCATCAAGCGAAATGGAGTGCAAACAGTAAGCAATTAATTTCGGGAGATTTTTTTCTCGAAATCCAATCGGGAGGCCAAAAATGAAGCAAACTAAACTCGAGTGGTTAATTAGCGCGCGACTGTCGGACGAGGAGCGATAATGGATAGCTAAAAATTGTCATTAATATTTGTTCGATTCGCTCTACTAATTGTCGTTTAATTGATTTTTCGAAAATGGAAAGTATTCGCCGGCAGCACTTTTCGCTGTATCCGCCGGAGCGCGATGAAATAGGTCGTCCGGAAGGGCTCGGCGTAGCGAAGGTTACGATCGATTAAGTACGCTGATTTATGAAACAAACAAACGAATGCAGCACTTTTTCACGTTTTGCCTGTGAATTATTCGTATGCAGGCGATCGACAACATGTATATTGCATTTTTTAAATGACCTTCCGGTTAACCTCGAGCTACTTGCAGTAATTTCCGCATATTATTGTCGCGAGATAAAACGCCGAGTCGTTATTTAATAATTGAACATCGGCATCGCCTGTCTCGCTCGCTCAGGTTTATTTATTTTAACGAATCGTGTAATTACAATATACTATAAACATCGAACGTTTCGAAACACTCGTTAATTGTAACGTATAAATAATTAGTTGGAAATTTCCGAGTAATAGGCAAAACTCTGGAGCATTACAACTGGCAAACTACTGCCAGGCGAAATGTAAAGCCCGTCAAACGGAATCATTTCGAGACCTTCCCCGGACTCCTTAATTAATTAGATCCAAAGCGCAGAGGCCATTTACATGCGAGCTTTTCCAAAGCGTCGCCGCGACGACGCCGACGCGCCGGTCCGTCCGTCCGCCGTCTTCTTTCCCTCGCCCGAATCTAATCAGCATTAGCACGTCGCCATGTGCGCAACGACGGATTATACGCCAAGTTACATTTGCATTCCATTGCTGCTGGCCTTTGCCGCGGCTTCTTGCGTCGGACTGTCTGCGGGGCTTGATTATTCCGATGTGTGTGTGTGTGTGTGTGTGTGTGTGTGTGTATGTGTGTCGGGGCCGTCGGCAGGGTAAAGTTTTGGCTGCCTCGGTGCCGCTGGGATTGCCGCGATGATGTTCCGAGCTTACGCGTAGCTTTCAGCTGCTATCTCGTGATGGATTGGCTTCTTCGTGATGGAAGAGAGTTTCGGAAATTAGCAGGAGGTATCGAGGAGGGCATTGCAAAGTTACCCGATTCATCATTCTAATGCGGTTCTTTCAATAAATAAACGTACGGTGCGCGCGCATGGAACGGAATAAGGAGCGACGAATGGAGTTTGAGGAAAAGCCCCTTCGGGCATTGTTCAAGCGAACGCGCTGAGAAAAAAATATCGATCGTCCATGTCGAGATCGAAGTAAGAGAGAATAATACGCTGCGCATTGGAGGGAAATTTGAGCGTGCCCAGTGCTCGTAAACGCGAAAATCCTCGGTTACGGCATTTCCGGTGACGGATTCCATTCTCCGTTCGCCCGCCCCTCGCTTTTTCCATCTAATTTACATCGGAGCCATTAAAGCGAATTCGACGTTCGCTCCAGCAGCAGCAGCAGCAGCAGCGTTTTTCCGCAATTTCACTGCATGCTCGAGCCACGAGTGGAGAGTCTGAGGAGCCGGCGTTCGTGAGTCAAATTGTTTTCACGGACTCAACGGCAGGCGCACGCATCCCAGCTTATTTTCGAAAGCGATTTCGCCCCCTGATGAGCCCATCCGAAGTTTCTCGGCTAATCGGACCAGCGAGTCCTTTCTTCCCTTTGCTCCGCGCTGGCCTACGTCGATCGCCCACGCGATAAAATCCTGCCTCTCCGCGAAGTTGCGAAAAAAGCTCTTAATATCCCGTTCTCGTGCAGCGACGCGGTTAGGGGCTTCAGAGGACGAGTGGAAGCGGGCTAGAATATAAAGACTCAGACAGCGCAATAAAGGAATGCAGAGCCGAATTTCTCGTCAATTCTAAATTATATTTTCCAGACTGGGAAAATCGAAAACGCAGCTAGGTACACATAGGTACACGTGCAGCGAGGGCTATGATCCGATTTACGAGTCGACTGCCAGCGGATGTAATGGAAATTCGCCGTTGCGAAATCGAATGAATGGAATATTTGCAGAGATATCGGCTGCGCCGGCCCCGTATGAATATAAGGAATATAAGGAAAGTGTGTACTCGAACGCGACTCGAGCTGCGGCGTCGCCCACTCGTGTCCCGATGGAAATGCGAGCTTGGCCCGCCGGCCTTCGCGCCGATTCCCGAATGAATAAATGCCGAATTTATTCCCGGGACTGGATAATTCTCGCGCACGAGTGCAAGAAATCAAAGTTGATTTTTGTAGCCGAGGGCGATGAAAAACTCGTCCAAGAGCCAGAGACTCGGGGAGGGAAAAAGGACTAAGGCAGTCGGAAAAATAAAACGCCGACGCAGGAGAGTCGGCGCGCGAGTTACTCAAAAAGTTTGCGCGTACGCGAACTTTATATAACCGCATTGGAAAACAGGAGGGACCGGCCCGCTGCGGGAGTTGCGCAAACTTGACGAAGTGGCTGCGGACCTTCCGGACGCTGCGCGAAAAAGGCCGAGGCTGCGGCAGATGTGCTTCTCTTTGCAGAAAAACTACAATTAAAGGGGAAAAAGTCGCGGCGATTCATCAGCGTCGCGCCAACAGTCTCCTCTCGATATATAATTGAAATAAAAAGCCCCGCGTGCCGCCAGCAGCTCGGCAGAACTTTAACGAGCGATATTATTAAAATTATTTCAGCCAGCCGCTCTCTGTCCTCAGCCCCGCGGGCCGTCGTTCTCTCATTTTCTCAACGCGCGACGCCGGCAGAAATTTTAAATGAGTTTGCACACGCGAGATGTCTTGAACACGAAGCGGAGCGGAGCACTGCCAGCCTTTAAATATAGTGCAAGTCACGTTCCGCACACGGAAGCTGGCCGCGCGTGTAATGTGCCGCGGTATTATTCCGTACCGACTCTGCTCCCCGTTTCTTCGGTGATAACGACTTTTCGCGAAATTTTTTCTGCTCTGTTTCGCGCGCCGCCTCGGGATTTTGAGAAGGCCGATCGTTAAAATTAATGCCGCGAGGCCAGCCGAGGAGGGGCATCGGTAATGAATATTTGAAAAAAAAAAAAAAAATTGCTGAATTTAATTGCTGAATTTAATTTTTCATCGCGCGGCAAAAAGGACGAAAGATAAACACGCCAGCTGCATCGCTGAACAATCTCCGAGTGTGTAAGCTCGGAAAAAGTAGCTATATATTCATTACGAGAGATTTACTCCGGCCCCCCGGCAATTAGTCTCTCCCCGCCGGGCGTTTCGCGGCAGAGAGGACCGATAGCGCTGGTGGAGCTGTAAGAATATTATTTCCGTGATTTAGTCCTCGTCCGCTGCAGCCATAATTTTTCCGATTTTTCCTCCGAGACAGGAGACTGAGCGCGTGCAAATAGCTCGGGCTGAAAAACTTTCTGTTTACATGTAGTCGCTCGTCGAATCTTCCGTATACTGTTTTTGCATCGACGATCGATCATGCCCTCGTGCGCGAGTTGCCGCTTCAACTGCTACAGCCAGTTTGAAACTCGCGAGGAATCCCTTCCGACCGAAGAAATCATTTAAAGTTCAGCACTCCGGACTTGAAAACTCTTAATCACAATGGCTTCCTCGAGTTTGACGCGATCGACAGAAGCAAGGACGGAATAATAATCAGCGCAAGGCCGTCGTTACGCGAAACTTGAGTTATAAATAGAAAAAATAAGGATAATCCATTACGTCGCTCAAATTCGTCAAAAATCGAGCAGAAATCAACGGGCGAGGCCATTAAAGCCTTTTTCGGCTCTCGGGCGCGAGAAAATATCCAACGATAAGGAATAATCCAGCGCCAACTGCATCAACTCCGGCGCGGGAGGATCGCTCCTGGAAAGTAGTAATCTGCGATATTTCTCTCGGACGCTTTTTATCAGAGGCGGCGGGGGCAGAACATTCGAAAGGATTTCGAGCGAGCACCGGATAACCGAACGGCTGCAGCACATGCGCGCGCGGCCTCGTAAATATCGCGCGGATAAGGCCACCTGCGCCCGAGCGGGGAATGAGGAACAGGGGGGGATGAAGCCCGGAAACAAAGAGAAACAGAGGAAGAGATTAAGATAAAAGAATTTCGCGGAGGGGGGCAAATGTATGGAATGCTCGCGGCGCGTGTGTTTAGAGCCGCTTATTTTTTTCTCGTAAACTATGGTATTCGAGCGAGCCGATGCTTCCGAAGGCATTAAAGCTAACAGAGGACGAGCTCTTGATTGCGATCTCCGTCTTTATGTTATTCCAACTAACTGTCTCTCGGAATTCCTCGTCACGCAATTACTCGAACAAAATTTAACTAGCTGCCGGCGGCGCGTCGCTGTAAAAACAGCCCGTTCCCGTTTAACGCCGCGGAGCCTGTAGAAAAACATTCTCCCATTATAGAGAGTGTGGCCGGAGCTACGGAGCTACGACTCGTCATATTCCGCTCAGACAATTGTCTAATTGATCTTGGATTCCTCGTCAAGGGCGGAATTAAGAGGATTACGCGCTTCATTGCGTTAGAGGCTCGGGCGGATAGGATAGCGCCGGAATTATACACGGAGGCGGGGCGGGGCAGCAGTCTTGAGAGGCGACGTCTGCGCTTTCACGCAGCAGTCAAACGAACCGCAGCCACGGCGGAGACGTATTAGCGCCGACAGCGCAGTTGACGCACGTTATGCGAGCTGCGCCGGAGCACAAGCTCGTTACCGCGACGAGCAGAACGCCGCTGCAGGCGCGCTCTAATGCCATTGATTTTTCGACTTGCATGTACAAAAACTCGGTCGCTAATTAGGAAAATTGAATCGTTGTTTCTCTCAACCATAAGTACTCGCGCTAGCCTGAAAAATGGCCCTACGTCACGTGAGAATGCGTGTAAACTTGAGGAGAGAAATTGTTTGAATTATTCCCGGCGGCTGTCCCGCCCGCATGCCTTTCGTTATCGCCCCGACCGTTTGGCGGAGCGTCACTGCCGCTGACGCGCTTATCGATAAACAACGAAACTCGAAACGTTTCGACGCGAATTCACTCAAACCGAATAAAATAAGTAATCCGTTAAATTTTGAAAACCAACAAAAGTATCGTGGTAATGTAATTTTTGATACTCTGTAACTAGAATGTTTTCAATTGACGTACTAATTTGCGGGCGGGCCTCGAGCGATATTCCCGGGGGCGTTTTAATTAAAGTGCCGCTAAAAATTCCGCGCACTAACCGCGCGATCGCTAAAAAAATACGCGACATTCGTAGAAAACGCCCATTAGGAATATGACGTTTTAATTATACGCGCTCCGCTTGAGCGCAGCGAGGAATTATTTCTACTTTGAAATTGCACGAAACAAAACAAGTGCATTCGATGCTGTATCGAGAGCGAAATGAATTTCTCGCTTTTTTAGCGCTGGGAGAAACACTAGACGCTCGAGCGCATGCATAATATCGTAATTGGCCAGCTCTTAGCGGGCTGCCCTCCCCTTGTTTTCTTTCGCCGTAAATCAGGATTTGCAAAATGAGTGGACACGCTGCGCTGGCCTTGTTCGCGTACAACGGCCCGTAAATCCGCGTTACCGGCCCAGAGAAGCTTCCCTCGAGCCGGACTTTTCGTTAGAGAGGCTGAATGAAACTCACCATCCCCTGGTCGCCCTGGCGACGATCTGGAACCTGTCGATGGCCTCGGGCTGGCTCTTGAGCTCGCTGTGCTTGTTGGCCCGCACGATGTAATGGCAGGCGAACTGCGTCTCGTGTTGGTCGAGGATCGTGACGTTGTTGAGCCCGGCGAGGAGCCTCGTCGAGGCGGTGCGCTCTAGGGCGACCCACGAGTAGGGCCGGACGAGCCAGCCGGGGAAGGCGCAGCGCGACGACTCCGACTCTGAAAGCGCCAAACGCGAATCGTTTCGATCCACATACACATTCCAGCTCGTTTGTCAATCCGGCTCTCGGGACGAATTATCGGATTAGCTAGCTGCAGTCCCGCATAATATAATGAAATTCGCCGACTGGCCGAGCGCGTCATTCGATAAAGGGGAAGAGCTCCAAGCGAGCCGATACACGCGATATTGAACGCTGTGTTAATATTCCGATCGCCCGTTCAGCAAGGATTTTCGAAAAAAGGACGGAGACTCACTCTGCATCATCTTGAGGGTCTTGGCGCCCTCGGTGGCGCTCGTCAGGCCGTTACAGCTGGCGTCGCCGCTCTGCGCGAGGTTCCACGTGCTGTTGCCCGACTTGGCGTAGGCGAAACAGCGATAGCGGCTCTCGTCGTTGACCAGGCCGGTGCCGTTGAGCCTGGACACGAGGTACTGCGTGCTGCCCTCCTTCCACGTGGCCAGGCACTCCATCTCTACGTCTGCAAGTTCGCAGTTCATTGGTTAAATGATAGTCGCTACTGGTTGCTCGAAATAAAAAGAAAAGACAAAACGGAATGCGGAATTACGCGCGAATCGGGCCGCTTGCTTGCCGCGCAAACATACGTGACGCGCGGGCTGCGCAGGTGCGTCGCGCGATGATAATTGGGCAAAACTGTTTGTTCTGTTTGTCCGGCCGCTCGGCGCCGACAAATGGTAATCGACGAGGCCATTAATCATTCATTGTCGCGCGACGCTGCTACGGGCTGTGGCTTTATCGACCGGTTAGAATAAAAGTCCCATACTCACTGAAGCTCTCGGTGCCGCGGACGTCGGCGCAGGCCATGTAGCGCAGCAGCAGCTTCGAGTCCTGGGTGCAGGCGTCCGCCTGCGACAGCGGGAACATGCAGGTCTTGCGGTCGTCGCCGCGGGTGTAGGTGAACTCGAGCGGCCCGGCGAACGGACAGGAGGACGGCGCGGCGTTCGAGCGGAAGAGCGAGAAGAGCTGTCCGTCGCCCACCAGGTGGGAGCAGATGTCCCAGAATTTGCCGACGGTGCAGAAGGCTGCGGAGGGAGCGAGGCTCGTTCATCGTTATTTATTAGATTATTATTTTAAGACTCTCAGGCGGGCCGCTTACTTTCTTTGTACTGGATGACGTTCGGGTGCTTCTCGTGCATCACCAGGCACCGGGAACACTTCTCCTCCCTGCAACAGGAAGGCGCAAACGTGTTTTTTTCCCCCTGACGCTAATGGAAATGGCTCGAGCCTTTTCTGATTGGTATTTGCTGTGTGTAAATCAAACGGTATGCAATTACGCGACTCGCGCACACACAGACAATAGGCGAAAGTACGGTAATCCCTCCCCCCTAATAACAGCCTCGACGAGACATCGTCTAGGAACAAAGGTAAACTTCGACCTGACTGACGCTAAGTAAGCGAAGAGACTGGAGACGTCGTCGGCAAGGAGCGCGAGCTTGCCAAGTTTTAAGTAGCTGCGCCGCGATACGCGAGGGGGGTCGCGCGCAACTTTCTCCAATACGGCTTTTAGCTGAGCGAATTCCTGGAATTATTCGCTTTTTCCGCGTGATCGTCCGTCATCAATTATAGATCCTATCGATCTGGTATCGCCTGATCTAATTCAATCGTCAAGTAATCAATCGTAATCTCGCCGGGCTGATTAATTGGAGAGCCCGTAATTTTACCTCGGCATGCTCGTATGATAAGCTACGACGGAAAACTGACGTGTCTCGGGCAAATATTCATCGGCAGTCGTCTCTGAAATTCGAGAGCCGCGCTCGTGACCAGCCAATTCGACTGGAGACGAGCTTCTCCGCGCTTCGAGGAAAATCAAATTTGTCGCGAGTCCAGAGTCGAGAAAAGGCTAAAAACTGTTTGTTGAAAATGGAAGCAATGAGGCAAAAAGCTCGCGCGCAATCATCGATACAGCCGGCGGCGAAAGGCGAAAGGCGCGTAGGAAGGACGTAATCTCGTTGACCCAATTTTCCTTGTTATCGTCGAGCGGAGCCCTATATATACACGTACACTGCACTATCTCTCGCTCCAGCTTAACCCGAGAATACCTCGTGAAATCTCGCGTTAAATTAAGCAATCCCGCCGCTACGGTCATCTCTGTGCCTTATTACTGCTGCTGGGGCCGGTCCGCCGGTATACCGCTCCGGAATATTAACGCTGAAACATTCAGTGTCTATCTGCGCCCGAGCAGCTTCCGGATACTGCACCCTCGTACTGGACTCGAGAGTACTGCGCGCGGATCGGCGTGAAAAGTTGTCAGGGATCCGAAAAGTGCCTCTTTTTCTCGCTAACCTCCTGTCCTGTGTAAAAGCCCTCTGCAAGTTCCGCGCGCAATTAGCCGCGACAACGCGAAAAATCCATCAAAAGCCGACAGCTCGACGATCTCTCGCGACATCGTTTTTCAATCGCGAGCGGCATGCGTGTGTGCGTGGCGTTAACGCCTGCACCGCGGCGCCGTAAATCATGCGGCCGCTGCCTATCTGGCCGTTATGATCAGTCTGCAGCGCGTGTCTATATAATATGCTCGAGGCTCGTGTTACTCGCAAGTGCAATCGCAACGACGGAGAGACGAGACTTTTCTTCCGAGCTGGGCCATTAATCACCGGCATAATCGAACGAGCTCCGGAGGGATCAAGAGCCTGCGCAATTAATTCGATCGTTCTGCGGGCCGTCGAAAGCACTCGCGGCTGCGCTTCATCCTCGACTGCGGTGCAAAAAGCGCCGAGTCGTTACGTCAACTCTTTGCCAGTCTTCCGAGGACACATCGCTTCATTGCGTCGAGCACACGTGTATCGGCAATATCGCGAGAGAAGACGTGACGCGCGACATGTGCGCATTCTAATTTTGTCGACTTGCGGCTGACAAGCGACGGCAGCAGCTTTATGTGAAACGTACTATTCCTGCGCAGAAAGGTCGACAAATTCATCAAGCGAAAACCATTACGTCGCGTTCTCGTATTTATTTAAGCGTGAGCGAATTGCTTACGTCAAGCCGAGTATTCGCATTTTAACGAGATCCGGCCCGCAGTCATTTTCCTCCTCCTCGCTCTCTCCGCTTCTCTTTCCGGTAATTTCTAATGCCCAGGCGATCGACAATGCCTCGACATAATTATGCGCCCCGATGCTTTTCGAAATGTAACCGCTACACTTTCGCAGAAACAGGAGAAAAGAAGTCGCAGGTCGCGTCGCGTCGTCAGACTCGCAGCTCACGTAGCGCGCATAACTCGCTCGCCGCGTTCGGAGGGACGGATATTAGTCATTTTTTCTCCCCGTCATTTTTTCTCCATTTTCGGCTTCTACTTTTGAAAGCTGCCGAGATTTTTCCGTTTGGTCATCATAGCTTGCGCGAGCTTGCAAAAGTCGTCCCGTATTCTCGCATGCATTGGAGCTCGATAACCGGGCTTCACAACGGAAGCAATAACGAGGCATTTAGAATTACAAAAGCCCGCTGTGGATTCCCCGAAGCCCGTCGCGCGGATTATTAATGGCGGGGTGAAATTATTATACACGGACGTGGCAATGCTGGGGGGGGGGGGGGGGGGAGCGCACGCAACGGCGTAATGCATATCAATCCGTTTGCGCGGCGGAGAGATTCATTACTCTCGCGCGGACGCGCGCCGGGAGTAACATTAGCGATGATTCCGGAGCGCGCTACAGGAACGCGAGCCGCGCGTATCTGATTTCGTTTAATGAAGCCGGGCAGTCATCGTCGCTGTCGGCACTTTTCCAGCGGCGAATCGCGACTCCCGACTTTCGACTTGCACACTTTCGTGCACGAGCGCGCTTGATGTTTATTCGGTGCCGTCGAATTATCCGACAAACATTTTCCAAATTGCGCAGAACGGCCAAGATTACGCGCCTTTCCTAACGGACAAGTTTGCGAGGTCCATTCCGAGTATAAAAATGCTGCGCGTTATCGCGCTCTCGTGGATCCCTTTGTACCCCTCTCTCGGCTCGCGGCTCGCTCGAGCCCTTTGTCCGGCAATCCACATATCGGCGGCGGACTGGACGGGCACGGGCGTTTGTTGTGTTTGCGGCCGACGAACTCCTCGCCCTCTGTCTCTCTATAATACTCGCTCGAGCCAGATCCCGACGGAGCGCCGGCCGGCACGCATCTCATATTAGCCGCTTAATTGTCTCTATTTGTCGAGGCGGCGGTCAGCGCTGCACGATCGTGACTGACTAGGCTTTCTGGATCGTTTGTAATACGCGCGTCGACGTGCACAAAGCGGCCGAGTGATGGAAACTCGAGCTGCGACGTTTTAAAAACAAAATATTCAAATTTCAACCTAGCGATTCGGAAAAAGCGCATGAATTCCTTTGTGCTCGCGAGGAGGCAGAAGTCGCATTTTTCGAGCTAATTAACACGCAATCTACTTTGTCGTTATTGCGCACGCGCGAGCGCCCCTGCGACTATTATTGGTTTTGCATTAGCGGGGAGAGTATAATTCCATTCGGATTAAGAACATCGGGAAATGCGCGCCTCCTGCCGGCCTCGCGATACAGCGGAGGAGCAGACTAGACGCAACTTTTTAATCGAATGAGCCGCGGCGGGAGAAACTTCTGCCAAAGACGACGTCGCGACATTTTCGTAATGATCGCTGATTGAATTTCGCCGCGCGCCAAGGGCTCGCTGCTCTCAGTGCTCACGCAGCCGAAATTTTCGACTAATGGACTGTATTTTGGAGGGTTGACTTGGCGGGGGTGGTCTTTTTTGCCGGATTCAACTTTTCATTGAATTCCCGAGAGTAATCATAGCTGTAACCCGCGATTTCAGCATCAATTCAGCCACGCGTTTATGCGCGTATAACAGCTCTGCACCTTTTCACCCAAAGATCCTTTAAACTATTGCAAACTGAAGAGAAGCGCTCGACCACTTGCTCTGTCTCTCTTTCTCTCGGGCCGCTTTTACCTGGAAATTAGAAACCTCCCGCGAACTTCATCCCGTCACATCCGAATTAATCCAAAGTCCCGAGCGACTTGTCACAAAAATGTCAAGCATAACCCCTCAGTCTGCACCGCACGCTGGATCCTCTTTCTAGCTCCCCCGCTTTCGACACAGTAGCTCTCGCGCATTGCGTAGACTGTCTGCCTGCGCCGAAGGCGCCGTCGCCGTCGCCGTCGCAGAGAAGAGATGACGTATTGAATTAGCCAAGTCTCTCGGAATTTCGTTTTGCGTTAGAGACTTTCTCTCGCTCGAGCGGGAGCGAGGAAAATTGTTTCATTGCAGCATAGCGCGCGCGCAGCTATGTATTCGAATTGTATTCGAAAAATCGAACGAACCAGCAAGGAAAATAGAAATGTAAATACGATAGGCCGTCTTTTGTCGCAGCTAAAGTTGTTGTTAGTGCGACGAATAACGGCTACCAATTTATAATTGATACGCTGATTTCAACGGTTGTTCTAGTTTGGCTGTCAGGCCCGTGAAAATTCGAATCGCGATTATAACGTTCGGAATTCCGGCTTTCTTCAAATTTCACGACGGGACGGTATCTTTGTAGGCAGAGTATTTGGAAATTTCGAGACCGCCTGCTCTATAGGTATATCAGCAGTGGGCGCACAAATTGTAACGAGGAAAGCAGAAAAGTGCCCATGCGCCATCTATGTAGGCACCTGCAGGTCAAAGAGGGGATACGTGCAAACGTCGAAGCCGGCGTCGGCCGCAGTCTTCGAGAGTTCGCCAGTCGGACGATAAGGTCGCATTTTACGAGCAATATGGCATGGTCGACTAGCTGTGCCTCGACCTCGGGTACGAATACGATCGGTAAGACAAGAAGACCTCTAGCCTACTACTTCCCGTCCTTTTCAACGGCCGAGAGCTACGAAACCATACTGCAATCCAGCTCTCTGGCCAGCCTCGACCTTGAACAGGACGCTTCATCGCTTATCTACTGTATAACGGGAGCTCAAAGTCCAGTGGCTGCCGTCGCCGACACTTTTGCTACAACGTCAAGTAAGAAATCCAAGTCGCCAATTATTCGAGTACATTATACACACCGCGGGAAGAAAGTGGGCCCAACCCCACTCTAGTCTCGTAATATACCTACTAATGGACACTGCCTGCGTAACCAACGGTTATTTTTCGTACTGCAGATCCAGCTCACGCCGTCAAGCCATATGGCTCAGATGGTCCCGCCAGTTTTGCTGCGTCGAAGAAGCACGCCTTCGAGAGCGAGAAAAGGGACTACTACAACAGCGAGTCCGTGAGTATGTCCCCAAGTTTCGAAAAGCAGAGTCAGAGTGCTTCGCCGGAGACGCCGAGTGAAGCGAACAGCCCTGAGCCTCCGAGCTCTTGGGGCTCCTTGAGCACTAACGTTCCAGCTCTGAAGATCCCCGCGAGTATGACTGCGGAGCGGGAGCAGAGCAGCAGAAAATCGAATCGCGGCCATCAGCTGGCCTACGTCGTGGCGCTGGGTAAGGAGCCGAAGCGCCATGGCAAGAAGGACTCTGCTGGCGCAGCGCATCATCAGCGTGTTCTCAGAAGTTCCAGTCGATCACGCAACGCTCGTAAAAACTGCTCCAGACATTTCAACAACTCGCCAGCGCAACACGGTCTTTACTCGCCGAGTCCCGAGCCCGAATCGACGGATTCGACAATGAGTACCGATACGATACCACATCTGTCGAAGAAAAGAAAAACGAAGCAGTGTAAAAAGGTACAGCAGGCAGCCGAAACAAGCGGGGCGCTGCACTACGTTCCTCCGTCGAGAGGACCGCCGACCATTTATGACTATGAACATTATTCAGAACTGCAACAATACGTGAGTACGCACGCCCCTCCGTTTTTGGATCAACTGCGCCAATATTTTAATCGAATGCCTCATTTTACCTAGCTCGCGCAAAGAAGGAAAAATATAGTTCCAGTTTCGTATGCAGCTCCCAAACTTTACGAGAGCTTTTCCATGAATCTACGTACTTATAAACTAGCCGGCAACGCGAGTGTGCAAGCAAACGTCAGTCCACCGCCGAGTCTGATGGGTTCGATGAAAGACTTGTACGTCGAGCAAGAAGAAGACCGACGTGACTTGAGAATGCGGCACATCGTGGAGATGGAGAAACTAGCCTTGTCAGTAGAGCAGGAAATCCTTAGGGTTCATAACAGAACTGCTAGACTTGCTGCAAATCAGTCGAAGCCTTATTCCTTTTGTACGTTTCTTCAAGACAAAGAGGTTTACAGTATCGTACTAAAGCAGCCAAAAACAGATGGAGACTCGAGAAACGGAAGTGTAAATAGACGATTAGTGTTCGGCTGGCTGCAAGAATTAGATGACAAGTGGCACAAGACCAAGGCTCGTATAATCTTCTTTGTGCTAAATCAGCCGACTGAATGTTAATAATTACACTATTAATATAATTTCAGGTAAGCATATTGCAGAGGCACCGTAACGAAGCACAGACTTTACAAAGTAGACAGCGCCTGGAATGGGAATGGCAGTTAAACGAACTTAAGCTCAATGTCTTGAACGATTTACCTCAACTGGACGATATTCATGTACCGATAGTACACGTTCCTGACATCGTGGAAATCAACGGAATTTAGGATGGATTCTTCCATTGAACATATTAGATTTCGATACCACAGTTTTCCACGCAAATGTAGCACACGAATGAATTAAAAAAGTACTCGGCTTTCATTGTAAATAAAAAAAAGGAAACTCGAAGAAAATCCATCCACGATTGGCTACGTAGCGCTGGGGGGAACCCTACTCATTCGAAATCGATAGCCTAGTTATTATGCCCGTGGCCGATAAGCGATTAAGCGATAATCCAGTTGCGCACCTCAATTTCATTCCACACGCGTGGCGGAAAAAGCCCGACCAGAGCAGCCACAGGGAAGTACACGGACGGAAGAGAAAAATAATTAGTCGGGTATAACTCGAAGGGAAAGGTATAAGTCGGGCTGATCGATCGGCGCGGTGTATCGACGAGTAGAGCCCTGATTGATCGAGGCTGGAGCGAAAAAAGCTCGAACAAGGATGGATCATAGACTGTAGGAAGAATTTTTCAAGTTGCCTAATCAGCGCCGAAGTCAAACGATAGTTGCGCGCGAACGAGCTTCGGAAAGTTTTCCAGCCGGTTTAAGCCATTTCAATGAGCAATATTTTCTTTCCATGGACTTTGCTCGTCCGAGACCGGGAGCGAGAAAGAGGCCGAAAGATGAAAAAATAGACTCGAGAGAGAGAGAGAGAGGGGGGGGGGGAGAGAAAATTTAAGTTCGCCAAGTTCACGTCGGTCGACTTCTGCTCGCGAACATTGAAAAAAGAGGCTCGCGCGCGGAGGCTTTTAAGCACTTTGCGCTGACTTTTCCGTCCCGGGGAGAAGAACGAAGGAACTGCGTGCGAGATGGAAAAGGAGAGGGAATCAATGGGAGCGAGAAAGAAAAATACAGGGACGCGCGAACTTTCAATTTCATATCCCGTAATCATCTTAACGCGCGATGATGCTGCACTTTAATCATTGCAATTATTATATATAATAAAGCAAAATAGCGCAGCGCTCGGATTAACAGCAGTATCGAATTCGTTAGCTTCCATTTGTGCAGCGCAACGCGACGATGTCGACCTATTTCGAAAGTCCATTAAGCAGCAAGCGAACAATGAATACAGATAAAGTCGCTTCGACAGCGCGCAGTTTCACGTTTCTTGGCGGGCATCAAGCAAAGAAGGAGAGCTGGAGCATCATAACGATTTTCCGCTTCCATTCGGAGCGCAGTCGTTTCCATTTTGCCTTTTTGCAGCGTCTTCTTTTCCGGCCGATTCGAATCCAATCAGCGGAGCACTAGTCTGCGGTCCGCTCGATATTATTCATATGCCCCGAACAGCCTGTCTCTCTCCCTCAGCCCGCGGACGCAGAGGCAATATACCTTTTCACCCTGTCCGTCTCTTTTTCGCGTTTAATCGCTCGACAACGGAAATGACACCGGACGAGTGCCAGCGGCGGGACATCGGGTGTATATATATATATATATATATATATATATATATATATATATATATGTGTGTGTAGACTTTTCAGAAGAGCGAGCTTCAAAGTTTGAAAGAGGGAACCGCTCGCGGCAGCAGAGAGGCGGAAAGAGTGGGAGCGCGGGATATATTGATTGATTGACTGGAAGGCATTACTTTGATGCGGGGGGATGATAGTATTGTCGATGTGCGTCCGGCCTCGGCATCTCAACACGCGATGGACAAAGTAGAATTGATGCGATATACGCGCGCGTGGAAAGAAAAATTATTGGACGCGCTCTGCTGCTCAAAGCTTTGCCCCGTTACGTTTCAAGTTCCTTCTGAAAGCCGAGGCAGCCCACCTTGAGCCGAAGACAAGCATACACGTCAATGCGAGCAGCTCAACAGCGTTTTCATGCATTCAGATGTTCGTTCCGTTTCGCTAATTAACTTTGCCCTCGCTCTGCGGGAAAATATGCGTCGAGTGCAGCCAAGTGCGCCTATAATTCCTGCGTCCGTCGAGCTCACACGTCTCCCTCGACTTTTTCCCTCGGCCCTTGCTTCTCTTCCAGACACTGCGAACTCAGCTCGTTGCTCTTCTTGCGCCGCGCGGACATGTTTTACGCGGTTCTCCTCAGTTCTCCGCGAATAATAGAATCCGCAATTAAAACAGTTTACGAATTGCGCAAGAGGGAAAAGTGAAAGCAGCAGCGAGTATAGTTGCGCGGAGAGGGAGAAATGACGAATGTCGAGTGGCCCTTAACCTCCTTCTCTAATTAAATAGCTTGAACGCTCGAAAGTGTGCTGCATTCTCGCGCGACGTTTTTTCCATCGCACTTTGTTTACAATAATATAATAGTTCCCCGTGAATAGGCAATCTTCGCGCTGCGAATACAACATACAAGTACGTTATATGTACACCTAGCTATGTGTATACGTATAAAGCGAATATCATAATGCGCCAAGCCTTTTTATAGGAATAAGATCGGAGACTCACGTGTCGTAGATGAGAAACATGTCGCCATCGGCCTCGGTGCACTGGCCCTTGTTCGATATGCGCGTGCCGTTGATCGCGATCAGGGTGTTTTCGCCCGACTGGAACCAGCTTCCTCTCCACTGCTCCGGGAACTCGCACCGCGGTCCTGCAACAGACAAGAGCACGCGTTATTATTCTTGCAATTAATGAGCGCGGCTTCTTGAACTCGTATCGGCCAGACGGGAATAAAGAGGGGGCAAAAAATATATATAAATTATAAAAGCGGAAGGAGCCCGGTTCGGGGAACTTTGTTCTTATGGCTTTTCCAAAGTTTTCCGCGAGCCGGGAAAAAAGGAAAGAACTGCTGGAGGAAAAAGAAAATAAGCGAGAGCAAGTTGGCTTTGGTACCGCCGCGCGCCGGAGGGGGAGGGGGCGAGAAATAAGACGAGAGTCCATCCGGCCTGGCACGAAACTAGACGCTTACTCCTCCTGCCCAGGCAAATCTTGACTCCCTGATTGATTGTTTCAGAAATTAAGAAAGTTGGCGACTTTTTAATACTCGCGGGGGTTGTCGATGCCATTCGATTCTCCTTTCGCTCGGAAGTGGTAAGCCCCGTGTTTTCAATTAACATTGCAAACATTGTAAACATCCCGAATGCTGCGATTCTTCCTCCCGAAAGCAAAGACGGACGCTCGTTATTTAGCTTTCTCGGCTTTTCCACCCCGCCGGAAACCCCGACCCTCGGCTGTTTTTCCTCCAGCCTCGGATTCCGTTTCGCGCAGCGCTTCATTTGTTTTTCAAATTTCCCCGAGACCCGGCCGTCATGCAAAACCGTCCATCTTCGCGTCTGCCTCTCTTATTTTCCCATCGGCCAGAAGCTTCTCTCTCTCTCTCTGTCCCGCTCGAGCGAAATCCCCCAGATAAATCCTCGGGGCCATCGCAGCGTGACGTTATCGCATATAGTCGCCGAATGGACATGCAAACCGAGAGAGTGCACTGCTGCAATACGGGTAAAAAGCGCTAACTAGAAATTCGAGACGACCGTGAGTGTGAATCGGGCCACTGTTCCTCGATGTTATTCGAGCGACAACATTCGCGACTTTCTATTACTGAATGGCCGGCCGGCCTCCAAATTACGGGCAATTTCTCCGTTCATTTTCATCTGAAAACCAGACGATTCGAGTGTTCGCGCAATTAGTCGACATTGGAGTTGGAAGCAAAGTTCCCTCGCGACCAGCTTGACTAAAGAAGCCGATATGTAATTGCTGATTAATTACTTTGGCGCAGTCTCGTCGGAGAATAGAGAGAAAAAGCTCGCGACGCCTTTTTTCGACTCGAGAATAGAGATCAAGCGCGCTGAAAAGTTTTCTTATTGAGTTTCGTCGCACAAAGAGCGCCGCTCCCTGATGAAAATTAATGAAAATTCGCCGGCTCATAATTATTGCGATGACGCGAGGCCGAAGGCGTGTTCTCTCCTCTCTGTATCTTTTACAGCTCGAATCGATTGAATGGCAATCTTGATGATCCTCGTAAAAGCCGAACGCTCTGCTCGAGAAGGACGGCGAAATACGAGTGCGAGATGGAGATAAAGAGCGAGAAGAGGGACTCGGAGTACGTACGTGCCGAGCACCAAGTTCCGGAAAACGCGCCTTCTCCGTCTTTGCCGTCTTTGTCTCCTGGCCACGCGGCCACACACTCGCGTCTCGGTAAAATCCCTGCCCGAGCTCCCAGTCGTCGAATTGCCGTGTTTGCGCAGACGAGATTATCCATGAAAAACGTGAAACAGAGAGCAAATCGCAAACCTGAGATTTGGAGCTTGGTCTAAGGCTAGAGTCGAGAAAGGTATATAACTTTGCGTAACTTTGCGTAACTCTGTGTAACGGGCACGCAGGGCCATTGGGAGCCAACAGCTCAAGCTGAAGATGGACAACGGGGATGGCTCGCGCGCATATAACCGGCGATGGAAATTTAAATTGTTCATTTACATCGAGGCCGCGCGTACAGCCCTCTCGCGAGCGAGGAGCTGGAGGGGCAACTTTATCGCTTCGATAGACTTTTAATGGTCTGCGCGAATAAAAAGGCTGCTGCAGCGGCCCCGTTAGCTTTTAATTAAGTGCCGCATCGGTGTTGCGGGATCGATGGCTCGACCCTCTCTCTCTCTCTATCTATCTCTCGCTTTTTTCTTTATTGTTTTCCCGACGCGACGATAGCCCCAGCTGCAGCGAATTTTTTTCATTTCCGCGTACGAATCGCGAATAGCGGCTCGCGCATGAATTAGTCGCGGAAAATGATGGACTGGACGCACGGATCGGTGTACTTGCGGGCCGAAGCGTCAATCAGCGGGGAGCAGCAGAAAACTAATTTTCGCCTTGTCGAAGGGAGTGGATTGCAGTAGTCGGCCTCAGAGTCGGATTAAAATAATCCATCATCCGCGTCGAGTGACAGGCGCTTTTAACGTCGTTTGGGCCTCCCCGCGTAATGAAGCGTACACCTGAGCGACTCGGCGCTCTATTCTCAGATTTTTCAGTCGAGCGAAATTCTTCTCGCCGCGGACGGAAAAAATCGAGCTTCTTTTCGAATTCAATTACTCGCGCGTCCGTTCCTCCGCCCGTCGGCGTCGCGCATCCGGAGCGAAGCGAGTTAATTGATCGGTCATACCTGCGCCTCCATCGCGCAGCAACCTTTTTCGACGGATCCATATCGCAGCCCTGTCCTGCGGCGACGTGCGCTGATGGATTCGAACGTTCGCTCTCGTTTCGAGAGCGAGCCAATCGCAGAATGGTTAATTTTCCGCGAGACTCTTATGCGAGCGGCAAGCCAGTTTTGATTACCGACTTTTTTTCATCGAGGATATTAGAGTCGAGTGTGCCGGTTGATGTAGGGTTCTAGAGTCGGTTATTGCAACAGTAGCAGCAGGGCTTTCGAGAGCGGGGTATTTCACTTTTTCAAACAAAGTCCATCTGCGACTGACGCTTGAGAATCTTCGCGTAATAGTTCGCCAATACGAAATGTCAAATCCATGTCAAGCGACTCGCTTACTCGAATCGATAGCTCGATAGTGTACGCAACCGAACGAACCTGACACGCACACGCGCGCGCGCGCGCGCAAGAACGAGAGAAAGAGAGAGAGAAACTGCTTTGAAAGGACCAGTGCGGCCAAAAGGGAATATCTCCGGGTGGTATAGCAGCAGTTCATTTCGCGGGCGCAAACAATTTGTGGCATTACGCTACGTCGATCAAAGCCGCGGTCGAAAAATGAATTACGCAGAAGAATTTTCAATTTCAAGGTCCACGTAGTATGAATTTACATTTTTCACCGGTCAAGTGAAAACGCGAGTTCGCTGCGGCCCGGGGGCATTTGTGTTTGAACAGCTGGATCGCGGACGGCTATAAATAGGAAAGATAAAAGCTGGCCCCTGCACGTCGCGCAGGGCGCCTGAAACAAATGCAGTAATTAAGCGAAAAAGAAGCGAATCGCAATCGAGCAATATCCTCGTTCTCTTTCGCAGCAGCGCCGCGGGCCGAACGCGCAGAACAAACGGTGCAGGAGACAGGAGCGAGAGAGGCACGAAAAATATTTCAGTCCATTTGCGGAAAACGAGCTCGCTCTGGCATTTAATTAAACGCGGAGCTTTGTATCACGAGAAGTTTAGCGCTGCGCAGCGCCGATGATTCTGCCCCCGCCGCCTTTGTGCGAAAAAGGATTAACAATCCTAGTCCGATTCCCCGATGTCCAGGTGGAGCTGACGATTCTCGCCTCCTCGGAAAGGTCGGCGCGACGGAGGAGGATATTAAAGTCGAGAATTTTCGAGGATAGCGCGGGATATAAAAGTTGCGTAGAACCTGGCTACACCTGCCAAGGAAAAGCCGGGATGAAAGTGGCAGCGAAGGAGGGACGACGCCGGCTGAGCAAGCGTCGAAAGACGGCGGAAATTTGCTGATATTGAAAATACCGTCGCATATACTCTCCCTCTGCAGACGTGGCCCGCCGGGCTCCGCCTCACACAATTCGCCTTTCGCCCGGGCGTATCTTTTGAACCGCCTCGCCGTCGATGCATACCGAATGCGTATACCTATACCTGATTCGAGAGAAGTTGCGTAAGCTAGAGCTGCTTTTTTCAATTGCCCGGCGGACTTGGCTCGGGCCCGATCGTCAGCTACAAACGCCCGTAAATTATGGAGCAGCGCGCCGGGCAAGAGAGGCGAAAATCCAGTCCGGAGGAGAATCAGGAGAAGATCAGGCTGCGTTGCAGCAGCTTAATAGTTAATCGGCGACTTGATGCACTTCCGGCTTTTATTTTTCAAGTTGCGTCACGCTATTCGGATTCGCAAAATTCGGTAAAATCGCGCGAATTCCGGCGAGAAATGTACGGGATATTTGCTTTCCAGAATACTTTGAAAAATGCTTTATGCCACGCGCGCGCGGCTTACGTGCGAGATTGATACGCAGTCGTTTCGGGATTTCTGATATTCCTCCCGAATTTTATTGCCCGCCGCAGCCCGCGGGCTTGTAAAATACAGCCACTCTTTCTTTTCTCCGAGGCCCGTTCGCTGTTAACGGAATTCCCAGCTCCGCCATTCTCAGGCTGCGGCGGGCTGTTTTATTTTTGCGTGCCGCGTTTGATGAAAAGGAAACAGCTGCTGCGCGGGAGCTTTTTTGAAATAGGTCACGCAAGCAGCCAGTCGGCGGAAGGCAGGACCGAATTTCCGACAGGCTTTCCGATTATCCGATTGCGTAGCTGTCGATACCCGCTACTCCCGAGCGAGTTTTCGTTTTGTCTGCAGACATCTCGGATTCGGATAGCTCGCGAAACTTTTCCCGCGAAAGAAGCCTGGGAGCGTCAAAATTTCCGAAATCGGCCGGAGGTGTAATTGTTGCCGAAGATTCCGCGTACCGATGTGACGCGTGTGACGGGGAGCGATAAAAGTGCCACTGCAGGTGGCGCAAAGTCCCCGGGGGCTGCCGGCAAAGACAAAGACAGGCTCTTCTTCTCCGCTCCGCAATCTCCGATTCTCCGGGAATCGAAATCTCGGCGGGCCGCGTCGAGGCACGCTTTCCATTGCTCCGCGCACTCGAGCTCCGGGGATTTCCCTCCTCCGACGACTCTTGTCAATAATAAATATTTTTCTGAATTTTTATCCAAGCTTTGGATCCGAAGGAAACTGCACTCGGACGGCCCGCGGCAGCGATTAATAAACCGAATTCCGGGAGGGAAGAAAATCCGAGCATCGAACACATCGACACCGAGAATGAATAAGACAAAGTGAGGGACAGAGCAAGATGGATAGAGATGGAAGCGGAGGGCGGAGACGGATCGATCCGAGTCCATCCCGTTCGCGTGATTATGAGCCGAGCCCGCGCACGTATTTTATTACAAGGAAGGCTGGGCGAATGTAAATTGGCCCAAGTGCCGGCGATAATTGCAGTTTCACGATTACGGCCGGTACGCGGCCGCGTCGACGGCGCTTTTTGCGAAGCGCGGAGGAGGAGCGCGGGGCATTAATATTCCGATTGCCAGACCGGATTTAGCAGCTCGTACAGTTGCGAGATATAAAAAGCGGTAAATCCTATTGGCCGAATTTGACGAGCGCCCCCGCTTCGAGGATTTATGCTTCGCTCGCGAATGTTTTCACCTCGGGCGCGTTCCGATCGCGGAATTCCACTTGGCTCGGATAGGCAAGGAGTCATTACTTGTACGCGTATATACGAGCAAGAGATGCGCCAGCTCACAGGCCCCCTACTTATTAGCATGTCACGAGTAAAAGCCCGTGGCGATATAACCAGCCGCGGCATAAATCAAAACGTCGTTAGCCGCGGCGTAGGGGGCACACGGCGGCCGCCGCACGCGATTTGGATTGCAATTAAGCTATTTGCGCGCGGGCCGCTTTTTACAACTGCGCTCTCGTAAAATCTCGGCCGCCTTGCGAACATGCCGAAAGCAGCCGAATCCCAATTGAAAATTAGCTCTGATCGCAAAACATTCTCCGCATTTATCCGTGAAAAATTAATTTTCCAACTTTTAATGCCCCGGGTTTAAAGCGCTTTGAGCTCGCGACTTTTTCACTATTTCGTATTCGTTCTTCGCTGAAAGCGTCGATGCGATGACCGGGCGGTTCGCGCGGGCGGTAAATATTCGAGGAGAGACTTCTGAATTTTCGAGCGGTGTGTAATTTTAATTCGCCGCGAGCGCAGCCGGCTGAATGCGTAAGTTACGTTTCAACGTGTGTATTTGCATGTGGCAGCCGCTCTGCGGGATTCGCGCGCACGATTTGCTACGGTTAGAGCCTGAATGATGAAGCAGCGGAATCTTTTGGCTCTTTGCACTGCTGATATTTCGCTGAAATTTCGCTGTAAACGAGAGCACCAGGCATCGCGTCTTAAAATAAACATCGCCCCGTCAACTCGATAAAAAACGTCGCATCCCCGCATGAGGGGGTGGCTGTAAATTAAAAATTCCGGCATGAGAAACGACTGTTGGACAAGTATCGCGGCGTATTTCATTCCTGTTTACTTTTATTTTCCAGCAGCGTCGGATAAGCGAGACGAGAAATTATCCAAGTTTGCCGAGGTCGACTGATGGACGTTGTGTTAACCAGCGAGGGCGAATTAATTGGATGTATCGTCGGGCGAGTGGCGTGCCGATGACACGTTTCGCGGCCTGACAGGACTCGCGGCGCCTAATGCGCACAGCCGCACAGCGCTCTATTTTTCCGCTCCAGTCTTCCCGAGCGACAATGACGAGGCTCGTGATTTTCTATTTTTCCTTGGACAATAAATCACATTCATATGACTGACTGTTGTGAGAGGAGCGGAGATGGCTCGAAAAGAAAGGAATACCCTCTAGCTGGGCTCGCGGAAAAACACGAACAACGGAGCCCGGGAGATGGAGAAAAAGACTCGACTGCATAACTGGAGTAGCGGCGCTCCCTTCCACTTCCAGGCGGCCTCTTCATATTTCCCCATAAAAATTCACTTATTCCCGGCCCCGTTATTTCTCCCCTCATTTTTCAGTCGTCTCTCGCGAGCGAGCGGTGTGAAAATTATCTCCGGGAGAACGCCGGCTGATTCCGATTAAAATGAATGTCAACGGCCCTGCAGCGGTCACATTATGGTTTATCATCGCCGGCGGTGCAGGCGGCGTACGCCCCCACGGCCTAGATCAAGAGAGAGAGAGAGAGAGAGAGAGAGAGAGCAGCGCCGGGAGCTGCGGTACATATATACCGATGTTTGTTTCGGGCTAAGGATTTTTTCGAGATTTTTACTGCAGCTTGCAAAGGCTTTTTTCTCCGCTAAGTCTCCGGCGGCTATTTCGAGACTCGGCTCAATTAAAAGAATCTACGAATTATTATATATGCCAATATAATTGGTCGCGAACGTTCAACCAGCAGGGAAGAATGTAATATAACGAGCAGAGCGAGTAATTAAGTAGAACAAGCGGCTTTTCGTCAGACGTCGCGAGATCGCGAGCTGCTTATCGCGCGTCGAAAAATACAGTGTCCTTCGCAGCTTTAATTAAAAACTAGCTCCGCCGAGTAACCTACATTTTAATAATCACGGAGCGAGTGCGATCGAGCTATAAAAAGGAAGCGAGTGTGTAATTTATATCAGAGAGAAAGTGCGGCCCGGGAATAACTTGTAATTATTTTACATGAATTTTCTCAAGTCAATTTGAACTCGCGGCCGCGCAAGTTCGAGCGCGAGTTTCGTCAAGTTTTAACAAGTCCGTATCGCTGGTTAAGCGAGTTAATTTTTTTATACCGGCTCTACTCAATTAAGAGCCCGTGCAGCTAGCTATCTCGATTAATAATTCCAAGTTTTGCGCAGCAGCCGCAGCCTCGGCAACTCCGCCGGCGCCGCTGACAAAAGCAAAAATATACATAGGTATAGAGGCGTGCGGGATAAAAGTGTCTCGCTGCAAACAAAACCATTTGCCAGAATCCGAGGCACGAAACAACGACTCGAAACTTTAGCGTTAATTACATTCAAGTTACCTGACGATAAATCCATTATGCGCACGTTAATGCTGTTATCATGTTACCGGTTTCGCTTGCTCTCTCCTCTTCGTCTTGCGTTTCTCCGTTTCCCGTCTGGCTTCCCGTAAGTTGCTCTCATCTATTCGTTATATCGCGCGAGAGCATCGCAGCGCATTTCGAAAATTTCCTCGGAACCGGATGAGCGCGATGAGCGCGCGCGCGAAAAACAAGCCCGGAAGAGAAGCCGATTATACCGTACGGCTGGGAACGGGAAACTCGATACTCGATACTCGATACTCGAGCGAGGCGGAGAGGAAAAAGTTGGCGCAGCGACACGGGCAATAACATCGCATACCAGCGGCGAATATTCATAGGATTCCGCTCGTAGCGGGAGAGGGGCGAGTTTAAAAAATTAATTTTCCCGCAGGCAAAAAGAGTCGTCGGTCGAGCAAGAGGCGGGCGCACCGGCAACTCGGAACTAGTCGACTGCGGCCCGGCACTTGGAAAAAGATCGCGGAGCGCTGCAACTGATGGCCGAGCTGATGGAAGGCAAAAACGCCGCCTAATGAATATTTCAGCGACGACGGCGCCCGAGGCTTTTACCGTAATGCGCTCGATATCGCAGGGATGTTTCTCTTTTGCGCGCGCGTTCGATTGTACACGAATTTTGCTTTCCCGATTTTCCAGAAAGCCGAGCCTAAGAGATAAGCGGACTTTGCGAGCTAATGATTCGAAACGCACCCAGTATACATCTGCTTACACGTCGGCCTCATTAATAAACTGCTCGCTCATTCCTGACGGATTGCAAACATAATTAAAGACCTCGTAATCATAATTATCGGCGACTGACGGGAGTGTCCGCGTCGGACATCGACAGGCAAGAACGGGAAGACACAATTTCGGCGGTAAGATGATTCGTTGATTTCGTGCTAGCCCCTCGGGCCATTATTTTTCTGGCGCGGGGCAGCACTCGACGGTGCCTGGAACGCGGCTCGAGAGTATAATCGAGCGTCCGGGACTGCTTGGCCGCTTACTTTTCGAGCTCTCGGCAGAGGCGAAAGATTGTCCTCCTTTGAGTTTCTCGCGAAAACCGGGTGCGCGTGCGCGCCAGGCATTATGTTTTCTCGGGCGAAAATTATTCAAAGGAGAAACGCGCACTGCACGAATCTTTGTTCTCCTTTGGGGCTCAAAGGCCGGGAGGGCGAAAGACGAGCTCGGAAAATGAAGCTGCGGGGATTCGAGAAAAATGGAAGAGTAATCTTTGAGTCTGCGAGGCGGGCGACGATTTTCCGAGGCTGTGCGCGCGCATCTGTTTGTTCTCTGCCTTTGTGCGAGCTCGCGGCTTTCAGCTCTGATTTCGGCCTCGCACGCTTAGAAATACAAAATACAAGTATTGAAAGTTCCCGCGCAGTAGCCGAGTAGCCGAAGCTGTCGCGCGCTTTATCTCTGATGGTCATCGTTAATGGCCACTTGGTCGTCGAGCTCCCCCGACCCAGAGATTATTCCGAAGCGGGAGAGAGAGAGAGAGAGAGAGAGAGAACGTGGCCATTACCGCGCGCGCGGCCTCTTCGCCGCTTTACATCCGGCTTAGAGTCGAGAGGCAAGTTCCGAGTCGGAAATTGAATCGGATGAAAGATTCCTGAAGTTAATGCTCCCGAGAGCTCGGCGTTATATCGCCATTGGCTGAGAAGAACTTGCAAGAGTTGCGTGTGTGCGCGCGGGTAGGAGCTTTCGGGGACGAGATGACAATGCCCTTGGCACTCGACATCGGAAGAGAATGCATCTCACAGCGGCGTCAAAATTATTATTCGACCAGACCACTATTTTCCCGCGCTCCCTGAAATATTAAAATTATTTCGATTTTCCGGAGGGAGAGAGAGAGAGAGTTCCCGAGTAATGCACTTGTCATTCCGGTCTCGGTCGGACCGATGCTCGCGCGCGAGCGGAAGGCCTTTAATTATTCATAAGGAGGTATCCGTCTTCGTTGCGCCGCGGTGCGCGCCTGAGCACGAGGAAAAACGAGCGACGGAAAATAGCAAGGACAAGGAGAAAAGAGCGGCTGAATGATGAAAAAACCACTCAAGAAAATAAGGAACGAAAAGTAAGGAAAAATTGTAAATTACGCTGGCCCGTACATAAATTGGCCCTCGCGCGATGTACTTTCCACCCCTCTCTCTCTCTCTCTCTCTCTCTCTCTCTCGGAGTGGGGAAAATTACCTGATCAGCCAGCCCGCCGCACAAGCAATCAAATTTTGCGTCCTCGACATCGAGCACAAAGCGCAGACGGAGAGGAAAGGGAGAAAAAGGAGCGAACGAAACGCAATACTCGGTTACTCGCGGAAATGGAGAAAAATCCAGCAGTGCATTGTATATGCACACGCGAGTCCGGAATGAAAATGTGCGCTGTCCCCACCCCAGCTGCGTACGTAGATGCGCACGAGCAGCCGCACAATGCAGCAGGTGGAGGAGGAGAGACGAGGGAAGGAGGAAAAAGAGCACGATCAACTTGTTTCGTGCAGCGGCTGAATTCGCTTATTAAAAATCCTGCTCGCTAATCTCGTTTCCCTGCCAGCCGAGGCTCTGATATGGTCAGTTGTTTTTGCAGAGCTGAGCTTGAGAATCCCGAAAGAAGGATGAAAAATTGACCGCCTGAATTGTTGAGGAGGCTCCCGCTGGAATATACCTAGGCCAATATCGAAGCAGCGAGTCAAACATTAATTCGGGCTTTGCGCAGCAGCGATTCCTCATTACGTCAGCGGAAACGCTGGTATAAGGAGGCCAGCGGCGCGAGATTCGCCGAGTGGTCCTTAATTTAGCAATTTGCGCGCCCCCTCGGTCTCTCCGTACATCGGCTCTCCCCCTCGGCCGCCGCGCGCCGGCGTACGCGGAAGAGACGAGTTAGGCGGCTGCTACGCGAGTAATTCTTTCTTTGGCAGTCTAAATCTTTATTATTATTTATGCCGACGAAATACTCAAAGCCAGCGGGCGCGCTCCGTTTATTCGAGGTGAAATGCACTTTTTGCGCTCCCGGCCCGGCGGGCTTTATGAATATTGATGATGCATCTTCAATGAAGCTCGTCGCTCGCCGAGCGTCCAAAAATACATTTTAGCACGCTCTAAACAGCGTCGAGAGGCTTTTGAGCTTTCGATTCGTTAAATAAAATAACAATTTTCCCGGAAAATTGAAACATTGAGGCTGCCGAAGGGGCTTTTTCGAAATTTTTCCTGCAGAGTCAAAGACTCCGGCAAACCAAGTTGCGAGGCATTACTCAATTTGAAAAAAGCCTGAGAAATCAGAGGCGCTGCGGAGACGGAAGCGAACGTCTCTGCGCGTTCCGGCATGTATAGCGTGTAGCCACTAGTGCCAGCCGAGCTTTCCACCTCGCTTTCCACCTCGCTTTCCACGACTCGCAGACGGAGCGAAACGAGGTTAGAGCGCGCCAGCCGAGTCGCATTTCTCCTCCGCCGGCCTGGCCGCGGCTCTGAAAGACGCATCGGCTTGCTTTTATTTTGAAAATTGTCTGCGACGCGAAATTTGAGCGAGGCACTTTCGGCTTATTACGCAATAGCGGAGGAGCCGCATCCCTCAAACTCTTAAACTCTTCCCAGCTCGCTAGGGGAACAGGTGCGAGAGCGCGCGAGAATGCCATCGCGGTTATTGCCTGGGATTACCCGCTCTGATGATGAATATTCGAGAAATATTTCGGGCTCGCTTTTTCTTTTGACTTTATATAAACGCCGATCGTTTGGCTCTCCCTTTGAAATTTCACTCGAGTCGGGCCGCGGCGCCATTCGTCTTGCTACTGCGCGGATCCGAAAAATTCGCGGCGGCAAATCCACTACGTTTAGAGCACAACGGATGGTCCGTCGCGACTCTAATTTTCAAAGCCCCGCTCTAGCCGCGCCGGCGGACGATTAATGTAGCGGGCGCCGCCGGAGAGATAGAAAAGCAGAAAAGTCGCTGGCGCAGTGGCGCTACGCGCTCGTGACGTGACAAAAATCCCTTCGGAAATCCTTTCGCAGAAATTGCGACAATCCCGGGCCAGACACGCAAAGACCTCACGTACGCCGGATTTCGAGTGCGGCTCCGAGGGGAAAGGATCGCGCAGCGCCAAATATAAAGAATATAACAGTAGAGGGAACGGGATGTATCCCTCGCCTCAAAGTAATGACCGACTCTAACGCAATAACTCTTCCGATTGGCTCGCCCGCGGTCGAGCCATGTGCCATTTCCATGCAGAAATAGAGTTAGCATAGTTCCGCGGGACGCTGCGCGAGAGTACTCTCCTCTAATCAGGCCCGCCTTCGTTATGACTCGATGAATGGATCGGATTCGAAAATTTCACGAGCAATCGATCTAAACAATCACGCGATTCAGTATAATCTTCATTTTCGTAGTATTTCCGTTCTTTGCGAAATCACGCGGAATAACCCAACAACCAATTCCGCGCGAGCGTATGTGCGCAGAGTAAATTTCGACTTTCGACGCCGAATGTCAATAGACGGAAAACAGCGGAGAGCTGGGGAATGAAATATCCACAGTAAAATCGGCCCTGTCTCTTTTCGGCTGCGTTTGCCCGGGCGCAAAGCGACTTTGATTGCTTTCGGAAAAGTGCCACGACACGATCGGCCGTGATTCAGTATTAATAGGCAAACTCCAAGCCAGCGCGGGTCGGCGCATTCCGTGCGAGGCGTCGGAGGCGCGCAAGCTCAATAGAAGCTGCAGGGATATACAGTTGGCCGCATTGTTGGCGAGAGTCTATTTTTGGCCGACCTCGGAATGAGCTCGAGCCTCGACGTGACAATGCGAAAGAATGATCAGCCCACTGAGAAGGCCAGGGCTGCGTACGCAGTCTGCAGTGCACACAAGGCGCGTTGCAACCGCGAGATATGCAGCGGACCCTTGTTCGCGAAAGATAATCGCGATTCTCTGCGAACAATGAGCGGAATTTCCGCGCGTTCTCGGCAGGAGGCAGCTTTTCGCGCTTTTTCTAGGGCCTTCGAAAATAAGCAGGGAGAACGCGCACTGGTATTCCGAACTCCGAATCGTTTGCGCGACATTTTCCAGCGATAACGAATTGAACGTGTGCGCTGCGGCTCTCAAATGCAGCTCATACAGTCCGGGCCGATAATGGAATTGAAAATTCGCCCGAGCGAGCCCCTTTAAAATATTGCAAAAGCAACGCCGAATCCGGTCGATGGCTGGAAAAATGTTGGATTTAATCACCTCGGGCGATCGCGCCGACGTAATTAAAATATAAAGCGCGCAAGCTGCAGTCTCCCTATAGCGAAACGAGGCGTGCAGGGATTGAAGGCATATCGCCAGTTTTCTCGACGCGACGACTGGACGGACAGGCCGGCGACTCGTCCCTTGAAAAGCTCGCGGCAGCTCGAGCGCGGAATCCACTTTAACGCTCCTTACTAATTACCGGGGGGTCGTGCGCTCGTTTGCTTTAACTTTGATTAACTTCCTCCTCTCGAGCTGCTTTTCGCGACCCTCCTCCATTCCGACTGCTGGCTCGGATCGACGCTCCGGCAAATCGGCCCGATGCTCTTCGCCGAACAGTTTCGACTGGGCGATTCGCGAGCTATAGCGCAGAGATAATAGCGTTAATATCCGAAACAACAACGGCGTGCGACGGAGCCCTGTTGCTAAATCCAAGATTTACCGACAGATTTGTTTGGCTGGCGTTTTTCGCCAACGTTATATACTTCTGCCGGTGCGCGCGCCAGCGGATAACTCTTTTTTCAGCGAGCGCTCGCCCGACAAAAATTCGCGATCCGCTCTCTTTTTGCTAAGTATCTGGTCCGTGAGCCGCTCGCGTGTATACACGTGCTCGTAGGCGTTAAAATCGACGAGTCGTGCAGATCGCCGCTCGAACGGTTCGTTTCTTTCTCGTCGCTCTTTCCGCCGCACCGTGCGAACGCGCTCGTTGTTTGTTCTCTCGTTTTGGCGGGATTCGGGCGATGATTTTTTACACTCGACGAAGGATGCCGAATATTTCCGGCAAAAATAACGGCCAACTGCGTGCGGAATGATATTCCTCCCTGTGCCTCTGGAAAACAGTTTCCATCTATCTTCGTCTGCTTCAGCATTAGTTTGAGAGGGTTTGTTCGCAGGGAGAACAATCGGCCTAGCGCGCGCAAGCGATTCCTACAATTCCGATGGGGAAAGCCGCGAAACTCTGTCGACGAAACTCGAGGAGAACTCGAGACTCCCTCTCGCCTGGACTATAGTAAATATACATACGCTCTGCACGGAGCGGGAGCGAACTTTGCGCATCTGCTGCTTTTTAAATTTTTGCTCAACGGAGCCATGGGCCGTGGACGAAGACGGAGGCAGTAGGCTAGAGCGCTAACCAAGAGGAATCTAAAGGCCGAGGCAGTGGTCCCCTAAGTACCTAATCGCGTGCCGCGCCGGGGATCGGCTAATTTCTTTTTCTAACTTTCGAGACGATTGCCGCAGAGCCAGGCACCCACACTTGGGAGAAGCTTGTTAATGCGTTTTTAAATCGCCGCCGTTCGAAATAATTCTTGCAATACTTACTTGAATCCGGGGCTCCGAAAATGCAGGAATGCGGCAGTAGGAAGCACGTCAGCATCAGTGGCCACTTCATCTTTGATCTGCAAGCACATCGATAATTTCCGTTATTGACCTACGTATAAACAAATCAAGAGAGAGAGAGAAAGAGAGACGAACTGAGGGAAAAATCGGACGAGCCAAAGGTACCAGGCCGGTATCATTAATCCAATCATGACAAGAATATCCAGTGCTCTAATTGAATCCGGCAGCCGACGGCTACTCCGAGTGTATCCCTCCTCCCCTCTGCCGCACGGCTCCTCTCTCGTTACGTGCCAGAAGCTAATATCCGCGCGGGGTGCGAGTGCCGAGAGAGCTTTATTTTCCGATGAGAGTGAGCTGAGTCAAACATCTCGAATTCATTAGACAAAAGAGTTTTTTATCTGCATTTCCCTGCAGCTGCAGCGGCGTAAATTAGCTAGCCAAAACTAAGTTTTTCGCCGCCGCGTATCTTCATCAGCAAAGTTAAAATTTCATACACGCGCCTAATTACTGAAACACCATCCGCCGCGAGGGGGCGTCGTTCCCGGAATTACGAGGACTGCTCCGGCCGTGTTCCCTAATGTGCGAGCCGGAAAATATGCGCGTCGCTGCGGCGAAATGAATCATGGCTAGCGAAGAGAAAAACAATTTCGAGTTGCGGCGCTCTCCGGCTGATCGATCCGCAGGAGATTTCGCCGGCGCAGACATCGAGGCAAGACGTCGAGTAAGATTGGAACGTCTGCGAATAATGGACACGAGAGAGCACGAGAGCGCGCATATCCGCCTCGACATTACGGGCAGATGTCTGGCGATGCAAATGCGCGGGACTGATCCGCATAGTTCGGCTTCTTGCCGAGGAGGCGATTAAAGCCCGGCCGCAGCGATCGCCGCGGATAAGCGCAGATGAATGGGAAAATTGTTTCTTGCGCCTCCGATCCAGCGGCTGCAGTCGATTCGCCCGCGCCGAGTTTTCAATGTGCATGGACGCCCCGAGTAATCCAGTTATCGAGCAACTTGGGCGCCGGCTCATTAGCATATTTTCAGGGCGAAATCGGGCTAGTAAGCGATAATGCCTAACTAGCTGCTCGCTTGCCTCGTACGAGGTTCGGGAATAATTGATAGGCGACAGGCTGCTGGGTAAATAAATTGTTCTCTCTCTCTCTCTCTCTCTCTCTCTCTCTCGAAATTTAACACCGGCATCGAGAGCGCCGCTAAAGTAAAGTTTTATCGTTCCCGCGGCCATAAAGTGTTTTACATGCAATTTTAGAGCCCTACGGCTGTGCGAAGACATTCGTTTCTCGACGGCGCATCGATCCGACCTGACTTTTTCTCCGTCTCCCGCTCTCGAAACACTGCGGATTTACGAGTGTCGCCGAGGGCGTCTTCAGCCCCCGGGCCGAGGTGATTACTGCCGAGTTCGACTCGAAAATGCGCGTCGCGCGGGACTCGTAAATTTCTGCCTACTCCGCGGATGATCAGACGTCGCAGTCGCAGGGCAAAGTCCGAGGATTAAAAGCCAAAGCGATATCGCGGACAGCAGCGCAGCGGCGGCGTGATAAACGATCCCCGATGCCCATTATGCGCTAGATTTGAGCACACACACACACACACACACACACACACACACGTACAGCCAGCGTAAACATGCAGCGCGCAGAGAGTGACGAGTAATAGTTCTGTCGTACATTGTTGTGGAGATAAGGGCCCGGGGCTGATTTATCGTCGCCGCCGGAGGCTGCGCGCCATTGTAATAAACCGAATCGCCATTGATGTAATTGGACGCGGATTAAGGCGCTCGGCGCGACTGGATAAATATGACAGAGTCTGCGGAGGCCCAGGGATTTTCCGGGCCCGGATCGATTCTGTACAGCGGCTTAATTAAGAAAGTGCTGGCTGGCTGGGGGGCGGCGAAAAAGGGACGAGTCGGACAATTACAATGCCGTAGTGCCAAAGGGAAACGGTCTTTCCCGAGCTTCTCAGCGAGGCTGATCGCAGTTGATGCAGGTTGCCACAAGGTGGACCGCGGGAAAATCAATTTCTCACAATTTAATGAAAAATGATCGCCGCTTGTAATTGTGCGTCCGAGCTTCTTCACTCTGATCTCCCGCATCAGTTTTGCAATAAAGGCGCGCCGGCGTTGTCTGCGCTCCGCAGCCTCGGTCAGGATCACTTCCGTCTTTCGTCCTTTCAGCGAGAGCGTCGCCTGGCAACCGCAAGCAACCCTCGCCCTCGGGCTTCCCTCCCTCCCTCCGCCTCCCCCCTGTGTACATACCCATACGTACACATTCGAAGGTGTGTGTACGCGCCAGTAGTACAGCAGCGCCCGGACTGCCGGCTCGGCTTTCTCTTTTGGGCTATTTCGCGTCAAATCGAGCGTATTTCGCAGCGCGCCCGCGTTGTTCAATTTCGTAACGGGCGGGCCGATCGCTGGGATTGATTAGATTTGTTTTGGCCGAGTGTGCTGTAATCAAGTTTTCGAATTCTGAATTATTCCAATTCTGAATTAAATAACGCGCTCCGAGTCCCGGCGACTCCCGGGAGCATTCGACGAGCAACGGGAGAGTTCTTCGTTCGCCGCAGCGGCTCGGATTTTCGAATCATCCGGAGAGAAATTGTAAGTGGAAAAAAGGCCCGACACGCGTCTCCGCATCCAGCGGACGGGAGATGGGCAGCGCTCACTTTTACTGCGCGTAAAAATTCCAAACGAGCCGCACCTCGCGCCAGTTATAACGAGAATGAAGACATCTCCGCCTCGGAAATTCATCAACCGCGCTCGCCTGCCCTATCTGCCTTTATCGCCAGCTGCGAGTATTTTCGCTCCTCGAAATCACTTTTCACACTAGCATCCGCAGCACTGAATTCATACGCGCGCACTGGCCAAAGCTGCGACTCCGCTCGCGACTGAAGCCTAAGTGGAGCTGGGGGACTGCGGCAGCGGAGTTTCAAGTCAATCAGCGGTTAACTCGAGAGTGGGCTCATCAATTAGCTAGCGAGTCGAGCTCGTTGAGATATCGGCGGGCTCCGCGGCGCTGCAACCGGAAACGCGATTACGAGCCCGGGGACTTTATCGAGGAAATAAAGCGAGGCCGCGATTATGCACTCCAAGTCGCGGCTGATCGGGCCACCAGCGGATGGACAGTGATCGATCGCGCCGCAGAAAGACAGAGGAAGCGCGCGTCCCATTAGGCTCGCGCACCGCTGTACTGATGGATTACTATTACTCTCTTTCGGGCTCCCGAGATTTAATAGTGATTCATGGGAGCGCGAGAAATCGCGAGACTCCTTCGTTTTGTACGTGCGCGCGCGCGCGCGCGCTTATGAAGGAAAAGCGGAAAAGGAACAGTAGCGAGAGTTGTGCCGCTGCAGTCTGCCGCCGAGTTGATTTACGGCCGCGGCACGACCCTATCCTTTCCTCGACCATCGGCCTCTTCGTCGTGCGTGGACGCGCACTTTGCAAACCGAGCAGTTGGGAAGCGATCCGGCCAATTGCGCGAGCTGTGGCGCGTTTTGACACCAAAATTCGGTTTAACTTTTTGAACAGTGAAAATATGACTGTGAACAAATGAGAGGAGCAATCCTAAAACTGAAACTCTTAAACCCAAATTCACCGCCTGCAGCAAAGTTTTAATAGGAAACAATTTTTTGTTAATACGTTTGAAAATTGGGGGGATATAATATTTATTAAAGGAGTTCTCTCGAAACTGATCCCTGCAAATAGATGATTTCAGTATTTTACACGGAGTGAGTAGGGCCTCGAAATCTCATCTGTTCACTCCGCCGGGCTGATCGGCTCTCGCGTTACAAATGCTGCGCGCACTCCATTTATATTTATACATAGAACTTGTCGATTGAGCGTATTTCGTTCCCAGCGCTTCTATTGACAATACAACATACTGCAGATGGAAGTAGAATAGATCGACGGACCTCGGAGCTAATTGGATTGAGAAATTGATTCCTCTCGTGGCAAATAGGCGATCGGCTGCAGTTCAGGCTGCGTTAGCGTCTGCACGCGTGCGTGTATCTTGGCGGAGACGACTATTTGAGCTCCAAAATTTCTCTCTCCCGCCCGGCGCTCTCGAGCTCATGAATATTTAAAATGGATATTAAAGGAGCAAAATCGCCGGCGAGCACTGGAGGCGTCACTGATGGCTGCGGACCACGTTTTTCTGGCGTAACCGAGGCTTCTTAATTCCGCCTTCTATTTTAGAAGTGAGCGCGGTGTTGCACGGAGGATGAAGAATTTGCGCGAATTATCAGCGGCGAACCTGCACTTGGAAGTAGAAATCCCTCTGGCCGCACAGCGATCCATCGCGCGCCTCTTCGAAACAGTCGACGATTAATCAAGATTATACAAAAGGCACAGCTGAACCTGCGCACTCGGAGCTCGCCGACGCCGATATCCATCAGCTGGCAGTAGCCTAGCAGTAGCGGCTGCACGACGTCGCGAAATCATCGATCGCGAACTCGCGGTAATTAATGGCCCGCGGCGGCCGAACGAAATACCGCCAGCGCGATTTTCATCGGGGAATGATGTATCGACGGAGTTGACGCGGCGCCCGTGCGAATTAAGACTTTGCACTTTTGCGCTCTGATTCGCAGCGCCGATTTATCTCCAGAGATTGATGATAGCATCGATGTGGCTTTGTTCGATCTCCTCTTATTTTTAGCACATTCCAGATTCATCAGCCCCTTTTACGAGGTTTGCGGTGCAGCGTAATCGGCCGACTCGCAGGCGCGCGAGATAATTACACCCACCGAGCGAGTCGAAAGTCAACCGGCACTCATTAACGAGTGCTCCGCGCGCGAGACACACTACGGGCGGCAGAGAGAATAACAGCCCCGAGAGATAGGCGAAGAGGCGGAAGAAGTCGAGCAAAGTTACGAGGCCCTCTCTCCAGCCGCTCTCGGCTCACTCGGAAAGTTTGCGCCTCGTCTTGGCCGGGCTCGTAACTTTCGCCAGGCACTGCGGGGCCGCGGTAATGTGACAAACATCTCTTGCGCGAGCTCTGCGCATATATACTCGGCCATGCGCGAGTGCACATCGCGCGGCAAACGTGTGAGTAGACGTGCAGGCCAGGCAGTGGAGGAGCGGCAGCTGGAGAGGAAAGGGCCAGATAGCGCGGGACAGGGAGATGAGGCGTTAAGTAATGAGACTGAGCTCGATCGTTTCTCAGCAACGCAGGCCGGCCAATCGATCGCTGGGCAGACGGAACGAAATAGAGGCAACTAGGGAGGGGGCTGGCGGGCAAAGTTTTAATAAAACAATCTCTGGAGCAGCCTGCCAGGCACTTGAAAATTCTAATTCAACGTGTGTCTTATGCGATGATCATGTTCATCTCTCGTCCGAAGCGCCGGCAGATTAGAATATCGACAGCGAGCATGATGCATCGAGCTATTACACTGTCATATCTGCGAGCGCGTTAGCGTGCGTTCGGTTTCATTTAGCGGGAGCCGGGGAACAAGGCGAAACGAAGCCCCGAAAAAGGAAAGCAAACGGAGGTATCCCCCCCGAAAAAATGTTCGCCCATGTCCCCTTGGAGCCTCGAGCACCTGTGTACACACTGCAGGAATCGTCCCGACCGATATATTTCATTGAATACCTGCGTCTCCGAGCCGCCGAATCAGCTACTCTCCTTCTCAAACGAAAAAGTATACACCGCGAGTAATCGTCGGGGCCGATATGTTACGGATATTTATAACCTGGAAAAGGCCGTAAAAGTTCCTGTGCCTTTCATTACGGCCCGAAAAGAGGCCGAGCGAGTTTTTAATCCCGGAAGCCCGGCCGTAAAAGCGCAGCGAGCCGCGTTTACACGCGCGTCGTACAGTGACCTTGCGAAGCGCGGTGCCAATGACCAGCAGGGCGGAAAAAATATCTGCCCCTATTGCTTCTGTTGGCTTCAGTCGAGACCGGCTATAGAGCTGAAAAAGGCCGTCCTCCCGAAAGCAAGCTGCCAATAGCTAATTTCGGCAATAGCACTCGCTCGGGGCAGTATCGTTGGCCCAACGAGCGGCCATTTGCAAACTTACAAAGTACACCCCGGCCGAAAAAGCCAACGGCGCAGTCGTTACCTTTTACAGCGGCTCGCGATCGTCCTTATAGAAGCGCGATCTATTTGCTGCCTTAAAGTAAGGGCAGTAACGGTAAAGCTGGAAATAGAACGAAGCGAATTCGAGCCCGGAATTAATCGGAGGTACGAAACAGAAAACGCGCGAGTCCCGCGGTCTTTCTTAATTCGCCGGCGACGATGACCCCTTGCGCGGGAGAAGCCGGAGCTAGGGGCCACTCTGGCACACTGCGCGATCGATATCTTCGCCGCTGTCTGCTATTCTAATTTCTGAATACATCAGCCGGCGCCACTGCGCCGCTTATTGAACCTTGCAGGGGGAAAACTGGAAATGAACAAGGCGGGCATTCTCCTTGCCAAGGTTGTCCAAGGGCAACCAGCGCGCTATTCGCGTTGCAGGCCACAATCGATTTTCCGCGAAACCGCATTGTCCCGCCGCGTCGGCGTTTCTCGTCTCATTATCGCGCGCGGCGCGAAATCCACAAAGGCGAAATTTCAGGATCCAAGCGTCGCTATTGCGCGCACGGAGTTTAGTGCAATTGGCGCGCCGGCGCGGAAAATCAATTGAATGATTCGTAAACGCACTCTGGCTAATTGCGCCGGAATCCGATTCTTCTGCGAGCACTTGGCGTCGAATCGAAATACGGCGCCCTCTCGGAAAAGCCGAAAATGAGCGAGCAAAGAGACGCGGGCTGACAAACGTTTTTATTATTTTTCTGCTCTGAATTCGGGACGTCGGCAATGCTGAAGCAGTTTCCACTAATTTTACACGCTCGAAACATTTGCAGAGCCTTGCCCCGAACAAAAAGCCGAGGAAAAACATCGCGGCTCGGCCAAGAGAGAGAGAGAGAGAGAGCAGCGCCGGACAAAGTACGCGAGGCAACGCAAAAAACACAGCGGCGGCGCAAGACGGAAAGAAACAAAAATAGAATCGGGCTGAGAGAGGGAGGGAAAAGCGCAAAGTTTACCGTGCGCTCGAACAAAACCTTTCGTCGCTTCAACGCCGGGCAGAATACACACACACACACACACACACACACACACACACACATACGCGGCCCGCGAGAGTATAAAGTTTAATTGGCACATCCGCGCCCGCGCGCGCCTCTTTCTCCTCCCCGCGCCCAGCACTCGCTCTGCAAATAATTATACGCCCCCGCACATCCGTTTTAATTATGGATTCCGAATTCCGAAGGGAAGAGCGATATCGCTCGGCGTATACGCGTGATTCGATTTTTCCAATCGGCTTTGCTCCCGTGTTTTGCGTAATCGCCCGCTCCCGCCGTTTACAACTGCGCTCCGAGTAATTCGCCAGGGGATTTATTTACAGGGGCGAGCAGGAAAAGCTTCCGAAGAAACGGGAACACACATTTGCATCAAGCGGCTGGAAGCCGTTCCTTTGCTGCAGGAAATTCCGAAAAATGGAAACGATTGTAGCCGAGCTGAATAAACGCCTTAAAGCTTAGCACGAGTGCGGGCTGGTAGTAGTGAATTATCGTTAAAACAATTTCGGCCCTAACGAAGTCGAGAAGCCATTTACATCGCCGGCTTTACGAGTGCCCCGCAATTCGCCTTCTCTCTGTCTATCTCGTTCCCTCGTTACTCTCTCTCTCTCTCTCTCCCTCTCGAGGGAGCGAACGAAGCTGCAGCTCGTCGTCGATTATTATCGAAAAATGACTAATGTCCCCTTGCTATCGCGCAGAATCCTGCCCCAGTAGTACTGGCGGAATATAGTCAGACTGAAAAAGTGACCCCCCCCCGCTAATTTTACACCTTTCCAAATCATTGTTTTTGGGCGAAAATTCAAAAGCTGGGCGCGAATCTCGTCCGCATCGATCCGGTGCGCGGAGGACCGTGTGATTCGATCATTGCTTCGTTTCCAGCAGCTCTTTTCGGTTTCGCGATTTTTCATTTTTCCTTTTCGCACCTCAGCTCGTTCGAATAGACGCGATTCCGAATCGCGATTGGCTATTATACAAGCGTCAAGCGGTGCAAAGAAATTGGCGGCGTATACTACGATCGATATATCAAGCCAGGCCCAAATAGCTCCAACCGCGCGGATGAAGAGCTCGAATAATAGCGAATGGAAAAATCTTTGCTTGGACGAAGCTCAAAGCCGCAGCCGCGGTCAGAAATATTATGAAACGGCTGCAGCGTGCGGGCTGCGCATCCGGGAGGAAAAGCGTTTAAAATACACGAGAGAGCCGCGTGCGCCTATGTCTCTGCGGCCCGATTGGCAATTAGTCGGCAATTCTGCGAAGCGGCGGGCTCTCCACGTTCTATAACAGCAGTATTATTGTCATGTGTGTCACACACGCTCACACATGACAATGCTATAATGGCCTTAATTTTGATTATTTACAACTCTGTGCATAGCCCGTTTTCTCAGCAACTGCCGCACTACGATTGTTATGTTATATTAATTATTATTACGCGGCTTAATTAGTCTAATTTTGATTTTCGGAATCCAAACAAATCTATATCGATCTCTTCACGCCGGTGGGCCACGGTTTTATTATTGGCTGCACGCGTGATTCCGCTCAAATTTTCGCGGCCGAGCGAAATTGAAAATTCACTCGTCTGCATTAATGATCGGGGCAATACACGGGAGAACGGCGAGCCACGGAATAGAAATTAATTATGCGCTGTATGCGCGCCGAGTTCGCGCCGGGCATAGCGTTCGATTATGTTCGCCGATCGGCAGAGACGCTACTGTATAGCCCGCTAATCCGAAATGCCGCGATGATCATGAATAAATGATTTGCTTTATTTCCTAAAAGGCGGCCGCAGCCTTTCGGAAAATGAAATTCCGGAGTTAGGGGAGGGAAGGAAAAAAGCATCCGGGCGATGCGCGTAACACAACGCGGCAGACAAGTGTCCCGGGAGTACCCGGCCGGCGATTGTTTTTCACCCTGCCGTCCGCCCCGCGTGTCTTTTCGCTCCTTTTCTCTTGCGCAACGCAGAAACGTGGAGGTTCGTTGCGCAACCGAGTCGTCCCTATTCCCAGGACTGAGGCGTATTTTCGCGGCCAGGCTAGATTAGAAATTAGATAATTAGATAAAGATTCATCCGCGAGCCTCGATAAACGGCTGTAGGCCAATGGCCCGCGAGAGCCGCGTGAGGGAAGAGGCCAGCGCTTCCGTGAAATACTCCGCTTTGAACCGATGTTTAATTCACTTATTCGAGGCGGGCCGCAGATACGCGGAAATTAATGCGCGTTTTATCTCGCGGTCGAATTAATTGCGCGTACGCATACGCTGGTTTATCAAAATTTGCTCGAGTAGCCTCCTGCCCGGGGAAACAAAACTTTTCTACGGGAATTATCGCGAGAAACAATCCGCGAGCATTCAAAGGAGAGCATTTTCCTTTGCGCAAAATCACATTACTCCGCAATCTCCCACTGACATTCCACTTTCATTTTTGCCCCTCTTTTGCTTTCCTTGCCCGCGGAGGAAAAAAAGCAGCTGCGAAAGGGAGCTCTAGCTCGCGCGCGTTAACGAGTTTTCCCGCGTTGATTGGCCCCGCGCGATTATGCGCGGCTGGGAAACAATCGCGTAACAATCGCGAAAGAATCGGCTCCTGAAAAATTGGCCCGAGAGCACGGAGCCGGAATTACAAACTGTCAGCTCGGAAAAGGTATCGAGGCGCGCCGAGTCTCGCGACAGAATTAAGGAGCAAGCAAACTTTATAATACCCCTATATATTAACTTTCCCGGGCGCGGCGTTTGCACAAGGCTTCCGCGGGAGTTAAAGTTCGAGATCGTGTGCGCGAAATCCGTTCGAAATGAGAGACGAGCGCGTAGAGCTGCCTGGCAGGAACTAAAATAAGATTCCGGACTGGCTTATTATGGCGTTTTCGCTGATGCGACAATTTTCGGAATTTCCGGAATTGCCGCGGGAGCTTCATTAGCGGCGGCATCGAAAAAGCGCGCTTTCGGGTTCTTCCTTACTTTTCCGAGTAAACATGTCGTCATCTCCCAGGAACTTGTCCCGAAACGAGTGAACGCATCGAAAAGTCATCGGTCATCGGAACGCGTTGAGCGCGTCGTGAAACAAAGGGCCGCACTGGCGAGTCGAGGGAAATAAAAGAAAAAACGCGCCCGGCTGCGGGGCTTCTCCGTTTTGCGAAGCGATAGGCGCTCGGAGGGGAGGTCGTAACGGCCCCCGGCAATTTTCCACCGGTCGGCCGCTGAAAATCAAAATCGAGCTCGAGTTTTACGACTCGCGCGACATCGGGCCAATCGATTGCGCCTGCGACGTTAAAACGGCGTTAAAACTGCGTTAAAAAAAGTCGACATCTCTTGAAAAGCTCGCGAATATCGCAAACGAGAGTCGCCGTAAAAAAGGGCGCGCGAGGCCAATGAAGCCACTACATTGAGAGATGAGCATTGTGTCGGCAGCCTGCCGTCTCGGAGGCGCTAATTGCAATTTGTATCGCAGCTAGCACTCATTAGTCATGCCCCCGGCGCACGTATCCGGCCACGACAGCCGGCGATTGTTAAAATTACTCCGAGTTTGCCTGACGCGAGCTGTAGCGCCGGGGCAAACTTTCGGCATTGTGTTTCGGCGATTTTTCGATGAGCTGGGACCGTAACTGCGCTTCGTTACATTCAATCGGCTGCTGCAGCTCTCTTTTCATTCGTTAAAAGTCAAAGGCGTCGATTTTCCAGCAGCTTCCGGGGACTGCTAATCTAATCTAGAATAACTGAAATTCAAATCTCGAAATCTCCCTCGGCTTGTCCTGTGCCGGGCGCCAGCCTCTTTTCCTCCGTTGCCGCAGAAAAGTTTCCGCAACCTCGGAACTCGGATGAATTTGCTCCCGAGAGCTTCGAGCGGAAATCGGCATACGAGGCGTTTGCTCCCCGTCCTTTCTCCCTCGGCTCCCTCGGCTCTTTCCCTTCTTATACTGCTCTGCAGCCGAGCCCCGAAGAAATGGATTGTTCGGCGCACGTAGAATACGACTGGATTTTTATGGCGACGATCCGACTTTATGCGAGTCGTCCGAGCCTCGGGGCCATGTTCGCCGCCGATTAAAATTTCGCAGAGAAAAGAAGATAATCGTCGAGACTCGAGTTAATTTCGAGCATGCAGCTAAGAAAAATGTGCGCGTAAGAGCGAGCTGTTGTCGAACCTCAAACTGGCTCTTACTACTTGTATACTGCCGTCTTTTACTACTCGAAGCACTATTACGGGCCGTTACTTTAGTGGCAGTAAGTCTCGTCGGTAAAATGGGCTTATTGAAAAACATGGGGATGACGAATTATCTGCAGGACGTTTACAGCCTCTTCGCGGACTGATCGATCGCGGCGCGAGTGTGGGTCAAAGAAGAAACGCGCAAACAAACCGATTCAACGGGCAATCCTCGGCCATTCAGGCTCGCCCCCGCAGGCGGAAAAAACAAGCGCCAATCAATCGAACCGCCCGTCTCAATTTGGAATTCCGGCGCCAGAGCCGTAGACAATGGGAGGAAAGAGCCGGTATCGGCGGAAATCCCCTCGAGGTTCGCACAAAAGCGCGACACGGGCTCTCGCGGAAAAACGCTTGCCGGCTCGCCGCGAGACTAAAGACTCGAGAGCGCGCGCCGGCCGAGTCTTTGTTGCCGCGCGGACAATGCGGCTTCCTCCTGCGCGAATCGTCTCCGCGAGCTGGCGTCGATGCTAATCTGCTTTCGAGGCCAATCGGAAAAACTGCGACGGCCGCAGCTTAAGGAGCTAGGAGACGAAAAAAGGCCAATTTGCAGCGGCACTAGGAAAACACGCAGCGGCGATTGCTTTCGGAAATTGCGCTCGTTGCGCCGGACAATGGATTCGACTGTTTCGGAGGGCTCGATATCTATAAATTGAGTCGAGAACGCTCGCGAGCTGTGATTTCGAGCCGACTCGGTAGAACGGAAAAACGGGCGAGAAAGTTTCGCACCTCCAACTTTCTCGGGTTCTCCCTCTCTCTCTCTCTCTCTCTCGATCGGGCGCTAATAGAGGTCTGGATCGGCGGCTCGGCGTGAGCACTGAGCTCGTTACCGAAAGGGCCCGCCAGCCTGGGGCTCGACAGCGGAACGTAATTAACTTTCTTGCATAATAATGTGTGCGCGCGCGTCTATGTGGCAAGTGTCTCCCGGGAAATCCGATAAGCTCCGCGCGCAAGCAGCCCAGGCCCCTCGCTAAAGCCCGGCGGAATCGATGCGTCGTGTATCGCGTTAGGGCGGCCGCCGCATCCTTATATGCGGCAAGTGCATCAGGTGCGCGGCGGTTAGTTGCGATTGGCCTGATTTACGATCCGACTTCCCCGGCCCGTTCCCCGCTAAATCAGCCGATAGACGCAGCCGCGACTGCAGTTGGAAAGTTGGCAGTACGCAATGGACGCGTAGGACACTATCTTTGTCCCGCGCGCGCAGCTGCGTGTACATAGTCTCGTCATTAGTAACGCGCGCGCGCGATACTAACAAGAGCAATCAAGCCCTCACGTGTCCGTGCGCTGCCCGCTAATCAGCGGCTGGGGCTCCCTCGCAGCTATATATACGCGGCAGCTTGTTTTGGCATCGATTACGTGCTCCGCTTGATCCGGCGCGAATTAAAAGGCTGCGCCATCGATTAAACGACATCGTGGATTCCGGTCGGAGAGCCGAAGAAAAGCGGAATTCGATTGAGAGCCCGCCGCTCACGCATCGTCGCGTCCACATTTTCCTCCTCTCCGATCTTCTTATCATAATGCTATCGCGCGAGCTACGTGACGGGAAAGATGTATTATCGCTCGCTCTGCCTGCCCCTCCTCTAAAGCCCTCTCCGCGGCGGGATGCGAATTAGCGCCGTTTTCACCCCCGCGAGCAGGGCCCCCTTTCTCCCTCTGTTGCTCGCGAGGGAGAAAAAAAGCCCTCAACCGAAGCGAAGCGCGGGGACCGTCCGCAAAATCGGATACGCTCCGGAATCCCGTCGGACTTGGCCCGGCGCCAAAGCGGCGCTGGAAGGGGCTCGCAGTTCTTCTTTCGCCGGGCGGCAGAAATCGTAATAATCCTAACTTCCGGGTTAGTCCGGGCTTAATTAGAACAGGGGTTAGCGACTCGCGAGCCCAGGCCTCTTGCAAAAATTCCAACGTGTCCGTCCGCCGATAATCCCGCGCGCTCTCTCTTTCTCTCAAATAGAATCTTAATCTAAATCACGCGCCCTTATCTCCCACTCTCCCTTGCCTTTCCAATCCCATCGGGCCGGCTCTATCTTCCGCTGCACTTTACTTCTCCTCCGCTCTTCCGCGAAATTGTTCCCTCCCTCCCGCTGCCGCCGCTCATGATTCTTTCGATCCCTTCTTGTCCCCGGCGATTCCCTGCCCAGCCAAGTCCTAGCGAGTTCGCCAGTTCCAGACAAACGAAGCCGCTGCAGGCTGCAAATTAACGCGGCGGAGCTCTCGCCAACGCTTCTTTCGGCTCTTACACCGGTGTACGGGAAACGGACTTCCGGCGGCGACAAATCAATCGAAGGACACTGCTGCCCTCGTCCTAATGCGGCGGAATAGCAAAGTCGGACAAAGCGGGGCGGCGAAGGGGCGCGCAAAGGGGACGAAGACAGAGAGAGAGAGAGAGCGGCGAGTCAAGTGCTAGGATTCCGAGACCCGAGCCGAGCCAGCTCTCTCCGCGGTGCAAATCCGAATTTCCTTGCCCTCCTCTTGGCCGTTCCCTGCAGTTGGGCCGGCGAAATTGGCTCGAGCGACTTTATCGTCGAGATCACGCGAGAAGTCGTGTTCACGCGGCGGGCCGGACTTTGTCGGCCTCGATGCTCTTTGCCTGATTGACCGGGCCCGAGGAGATTCGTCTGCGTGCATTGGCAGAAGATACAGAAGACGCGTCGGTTCTTTCGACGAGGCGCGATATCACGCGATGTCCATTAACGCCCGACGCATCATTACTGCTTGCCCTGATGGGCTAGGGAGTGGCGAAATCGAAAACGATTAACTAGGAGCTGAAATTCAACGAAAATACAGGCACCCCGTCGCGAATGAAACAAGCAAAACCACTGCGGAATCCCCAAGCTCATCCTCGAGCGCGTCAGCAACAGCAGCCAGCGCGAGCGCATACGCATACAGGGGCGCAAGCAAGCAAGCCTCGAGACAAAGAAAGTAATCCGTTGCACGCAGAGAGCCTGCATGGCATTCATACGCAGCTGCGCAGCTCAATATCGCTTTGTGCTTCACACGCAAGTGTAGCTGCAGCTCTGATTAGGAGCCCTGCAGAGGAATTCGCCGGAAAAGATCTGTTTATCCTTGTTATCCAACGAACCTACCTGACCGGCTCGCGAGAGTTTTCGAAATTCTTGCGATTCCCGGCGGGGGTAAATTTAATTGAAAAATTGTTGAAAAAATTTCCCGGTGAAAACGTTGAGAATAACCGGCGCGAGCGCGAGGCAAAAAAGCCAGTAAAGCAAGTCCCCCGTCGCGCATTCTTCCGCTACTTCCGGCACTGCGGACTCGGATAATTCGAAAAATGTCCCCGCTGCAGTGCGAGAAATAAAAAAAGTAAAAACCTCATAAGGAATTTCCAGCGGAGCTATGTGGAAGCCGATGATGGGGGCTTTTTCAAAGGTCTGCTCGGCTTGTCAGTGTTTCTTCAAATTAAGTCGATCGAATATCCCGACCGCTCTCGGAAAAGCCCATCAGCTCTAGGTACGTACGCGCGAGTCAAACTGCCGCGCATGTCATTAACGACGGCTTAAAACACATACTCGGCGAGAGATTCTTTGTGGAACCCGGCTAATCCGCTCTACCTCTCTCGCTCGCTCCTCGAAAAGGCCACTCCAGCAGGCCTACTTACTCTTTCTCGCTTCTTACTTACGGCCGAGCACTTTTTCCCCTGCAGCGGCTTTTCTCTCTGCTCGGCCGGCTTCTCGGAAAATGTTATTTAGCCGCCGAGCGAGGAGTAAGCCTTTGGTTTAGACTCGTTTACGGCAGAACAATTCCTCGGTATAATGTAGTACAGTGTATACGCGTCTCCGCGCACTTTCTTTACCGCGTTTTCGTTTCGAGGAGCTCTCGGCTCCGCGGCGCACTCGATAATTCAAGCGCTTCGCCCCGGCTAATAACGGCGGCTCCCTGCAGCATCTGCCTGCGAATCCCCGCGGAAAGTAAGAGCCAATCGAGAGCGCGCCACTATCGGGCGAAATATCGGCCCACTTGGCGGCGCTCTCCGAACAGCTTACGGGCTAATAACGGCAAGCTTTCGTTTTCTCGAGCAATCTGAATAGTTCAGATAGTAGCCTTTTTCTCATTGTCGTCTACTAAACTCTCGCCCGTGGCCATTGTATCGCTGCGCCAGCAGCTGTGCGGCTGTAAATCAAATTTGCCGCGCGCCGTTATCGAAAAAGTTCTTCGCTTCTCTCTCTCTCTCATCAGCCGGCCTTGTTATTGAATTCGATTTGGCTCGAGACAGCCTTTTTCGGTTCAAAGTTCCGACACGGGATCGGAGACGGAGAAAGCACTTTGGCCGCTGTTTACCGTTGACACACTGATATGATCGCCCGGTCCGCGGTAATGCAGGAGCTAGGTGGATGCCTGCGCGTGAATACTGGAATCGCGCATTTTGATCCTACATCCGGCTTGTCAACACTCTGCAGCAAAGTAGTCCTTGCCTCCGTGGGAACGGACTCTCGGAGCGGCCAATAAACTTCCAGGAGACAGAAGCAGTGCAGCCTCCATCTTCCTCGTACAAGCGGTACTTGGTCGTAAAAGGTAAACTCACTTCCGAGTTAATATTATCGCCGCTCCAATTATTTCTCGCGTGCGACTACAGACTAGTGATTTTTCTTCCCCTTGGCCGAAGCCCGCGAGGCCCGCTCTGCAGCGCGGCTTCAAATCTTGAAAAATGACTCCTCAAAAAATATCGCAGTCGCGCACGTGAGCCGCCTGCGAGACTTGCCAGCCCTTAATAATCATCCGGCGTTCGTCTCTTTCGCACTTTTGATTGCGGCCATATTTCGTGAGGCGCCGTCGTCGACGTGTGCGAAAGCGAGGACGAGCGAGGGCATAAATTATTCAGGACGCGGAGGGGGCGCCCCTTCGATTATCAAGTCTGCTGTTCTGAAAAAAACGCCGCGAAAGCAGCTTTGTGTGCGAAGCCTCGCGGCTGCAGATAACACTGCAGCGCATTAATGCGCAGGGAAGATAAATAAAACCCCCGGGACGTCCTAAAATATACGTTGTACGTATACGCAAACGCCGCGCGCCTCTTTTTAATTGGCAACAAACAGAAAGAGGCGGACGCTCGACGCTCGAGGTTAAACCTGATTTATCGGCCCGCAAAGTTCAAACATACGCGTTTTCATTATTTTTTTTTTTTTTTTTTTTTTTTCTGAATTTTGCTGAAAGACACGGCTAAAATCTACCGAGCAGAGTCGATAATTAGTTTATTAATTAAAACGAAGCAAGTTTTGGAAGCCAGAAGCAAGAGACGGCAACTGTAGCTGTATCACTGCGCTCGTCCGCATTAGAACGAAGAGCGCAGACGAAGCTCAAGAGTAGGAGTTAAGTTTTCGAGAGCGCGAGCTGCAATTATTTGCGTAATTGTGCGCCTCGGTGACAGGGACGCGGACAATACGAGCTGTGTCGGAATCGAAAAGTTCGCGCAAGGCATTGTTCCGCCAGTTCGATTCGGAGAAGCGAGCAAAGAAGTGGAAGGAGGCTGCACTTTCAATTTTGCCCATTTAGGGCTTGATGCGAAGGCCCGTTGGCGGACGTTCTCGCCTTGCGCTCCTCTCTCGAGGCATCAATTTTACTCGAAATTCGGCGCGTAAGTCTTTTTCCGATTTCAGGGCTCTATCGACTCACCGGCTGATTTATGCCGGCGCGAAATCACTGCAATGACCATTAGCAAAGAGCCCGACCAAGGCCTCCGCTGCCGAAACAATCTAAATCTCGCCCGAGTCGGGGAGGGGGGGGGGGGCTTCAAATGCAAGAATCCGCAAGGGGGAAAAAGGCGAGCGGCCAGCGCGGCCGAGACACATTGTTGCGCGCCGTCGTCATCTCGCGTTCCCCCCAAAGGCCCGCACGCGAATTTCCCATGGCGGCTTATGCAACGCTGCCCGACGCTCCAGGAATTTCGAGATTGCTCTGAGCAGACCGTGCCGGCTTTGTTTGCTCGCGTTAGCCTCGTTCGCTCGCTACGGGCTAATGAGAGCTTATCGGGAAGAATTTCGATTAATTCTAAAATTTTTCCTAGCCCGACGGATTCGCGCGACAAAGGCGCTTCACTCGGGATGAAAGACGCATATGTGCGCCCAGATGAAAAAAGAGAGCGGGAGGGCTTTACATTTCTCGCGGCCAAGATACTGCTGAAACGGGGGACGCGTGTCGTAAACGTCATTTATGGCGCGAGAGGAATCTCGGTTTATTAGGCGGCGCCCGCGGAAATTTTACGATTCCGGGTATAATATTGCAGCCCGCGGCAGCGTGTGTTACTGCTCTTAAAATTGCATGAATTTATGGATTACCCGATGACTCGATGAACTCGGCGGGCGTTAATTATACTGCTTGCTCGCTGACAAGCGTTTTTTTTTTTTCCCCGTTTTTGTGAGTCGCGCCCACAATTAGATGCAGCAGCTCGGCTCTTCGACTCGAGAGGGGCCGCGCACTCGAGAGAGGGAGTAGTGAAAAATCAGCGAAATAGCTATACTCATAACGCGCGCCGGCTCAAGCGATCGAGCGTGAAGCGTTTCATGAAAAGCCTACTCGAGGGCAATTTATTAAAAGTGCATTCGTTGTCGCTGACGGCGCGAGACTTTGAAGCCGCTCGAGGGGCGTGCTTTATTAAGGCGGAAATGCTTAAAACAGGAAATGAAATTCTCGAGCTAGTCGAGTGCAGCGGAGCTGTATCGGGCCCGCGAAAAAGCCTCGCTATGCGACAAAGGGCCGCTTTATCGTCGAGCATTAACAAGCCAAGTTGGCGCCGTCGACAATGAACGCGGCCGCAATGGAGCTTCGCTACTGTACGGCTGGTGTGCAACGTGCATGCGGCGGCCAAGTTTCGACAAAAGCTGCCGCCGCTGCAATGGCAATACTTAATTAAATTCAAATTCAAATCGGCTTCGTTAAATTGGCTAATTATCACGTCGCATTTTCCTTCGAGTTTCCCTTATATCATAAGCCTGAAAAAGTCAGTCGCGACCGAGTCAACAATAAAACACAATTACCGCGGATCCTGCGCGCGAGTGGCTCCGGCGGAGGGAGAGAGAGAGAGAGAGATTACCCATTTTATGGCCCCGGCGCAGGAGCCCCCCTCGGATATATGTATAAATCTCTCCCGGCCCTCTTGCTTCTAGCTCTCGTTTCTCCCTCCTTCTTCATATTTCCGCGCTTATGATTTTATAACGCGGCGCGTTCGCTTGAAAAACTCAACTGATCAGCACGCGAAAGACAAGTCGAAGCGTCCAATGAACACTTTGGCGCGGATCTCGAAGTGCGTTTAAAAATATTATTATCATCGCTGCCAGTTTTTTTTTTTTTTTTCAAGCTGCGCTTAGATGCCCCGCTTAGATTCTCGCCGGCGTGAAAAACGCGCTCCTATATTTGGGAGAAGACGAGGGAAAGTACACACGAGGAGGTAAGATTGCCATTTTAGCTTGACAAATGCGCTTTCGAGGCTCTTTAAATGGTAATCCCCCCGCGCGGAGATATGAACGTTCTTACTCTGCATAAAATAAAATAAAGTCGCTCCAAGCGACTTTAGAGCTAGAGGCTACTAAAACTGAAGCACTGGCTCGCGTGAACAACATTCGTAATTCCGATTGGTCGAGCGTCGTTAACAAGAGCCGTTTATACGAGGCGAATAACGCCAGGCAATCTCTCTAATTGCGCGCACTCGCAGCCGGAGAAATGAAAAAGAAGTGGGAAGCCGGCCTCCGCATACACAGGTAATTTTCCGGGAAATTAAGGTCACGCGCGGGCACCCCGTGGAAATGATCGAGGAGCAGCGAGATTGCAAAATTGGAGGGGGGCTTTAGCGCACTCTGCAGCGGGCAGTGGTGCGAGGCCGCGTTTAGTCGGACGCCCGGCGAGTGGCTCGCGGAATCGGCCGCGATCGGACGCCGAAGGAGGAAATTCGCTCGGCGCGCAGACAACATAGCGAGAAAGGGGAGGGGGAAATGAGCGGAGCGAGTTTTTAGCGAGCCGGCGTCGGCGGGCTTGGCGGGTCGATAGGGCGTCAGAACGGCAGAACGGCAGAACGGCACAAAGCGCAGTCCCGCTGGGGCTGAAAAATTGGACGTGCGATTAGAGAGAAAGGGCCACCAACCTCTTGGCGCTGCGTCGAGCTCGGAGCGAGGGCAGCTCGGCTTGGCGGCCGCTGCAGCGGGAGCACTCGGTGAGGTCGTCCCCGCGGCCGGCGGGAGGCTCTGACATATCCCGCTGCGGACGCGACAACTACAACTGCGGCCCTCGCACTCGTGCACAGTGCGTCGGCGGCATCACTCGCTCTCGCGCTCCACACGGAGGCTCTGCATGGGCTGCTGCGGCGAGTTCGGCGGCGGCTGGATGCTGGACGTGCTGGCTCTCTCGCGGCTCGCCGGCAACTGCCGACTGCCCCGTCCTGGCCGCGCGCAGGCGCGCCGCGGCCCGACGCTCCCCATTCATCCCTCTCCGCCCGGTGTGCGCGCGTTTCGGCGCCGAGCTACTCATCCCCCATTATCCGCGGCCGAACAAATCTACGCGTGTTCCGCAGCCGCCGAGCGCGGGATTATCCCCCGACGACGAGAGGGCCGCCTCGAATTAAACTTTGATAGCCGATAGCTCGTCGGCCAAGTCCGATGCATCGGGCGTTGAAGAGTGCGAAATCGCGCGCGACGCAGCGCTCCGAGCACGTTCCGGCGATAAAGGCGCCGTGTACATAATATCGAACGACGCCTTTCTTTCCCAGCGCATAAAAGAGAATGGATTTTCCCGATAATCCTGCTGCAGGAGCGTAGAGTCGAGCGCTATGCGCTCTAATGAAATTCGCTTGTAATTGGGCCTGTCGAGATAGGAGACGCGCTCGAATTCTCAATGCGTAACACGTGTCAGCGAGCTGTTAACTCGCATCAAACGGAACTAGCTCTTAGCGCTAATGCGCCGCGCGGTGTTCCCATTAGGCCCGTTAGCCTCCTGCCTAGGTACATAGGCGCCCCTATAGGGATGACTGATCAATTAGACAGTCGGCGGGTAATTGCAAAAGATCGGCTGATTATAAGAGGAAACGAAAGAATTACCAAGTTTTGATCCAACGACTGTGTAGCGACTCTCTGCGCCTCTCTCTGCAATCGACACTAGCGCGCACAACGAACGTCAATCCGGGAAGCAGCTATTTGTGCAGCGCCGTCCGCGATCCATAAATTCAATTAATTCAACTGTCAATCCGTCCCTCCCTCAACAAAAATTCCGAGTCGCACCACTCGCGCACGCAGTGACACGCGCGTAATTGCCGGGATCGACATAAGCGGAAGGAAACCGGACAGATGTACCACTCTCTACCTATATATATATCTATAACTAATACTTACTTGCACTGGCCGGTGTCCTCGGCTCCGTCTGCAGCGAGAAAAAGTTCATGCTCAACAAATTAATAAAAAATTAATAATGCGATATAATAGGAGGGGCTAGGATGGGGCTAGATTGACCAACTTCTGCTCGACGCTCCGAGATGCCACTTATATATATGCATATTATAATAGTAGTACAAGTTGCAACTGCCCCCTGTGACAATGTAGCCCCATCCTCCCCCAGTGGCCAGTGGCTGAAACATTGAAATTCATAACCTAGACAAAACTTTATTCGTACAAATGCGAATCACTATTCACTCGAGCTATACATGCATTGCATCTCACTATACTCGGCTATCTCTCATTATAATTACTGCGAGTCTATGAATTGATAAACAAGAGAGACTATTTTATCGCGAATATACATATATATATATATACGGATTAACGGATCCCAATTCCCAAGCCAACTGTTGCACTTTCCTTCTTTTACTTATACTATATCATAAATAGGCACTGCTTCGCGCTTATTGTATCTACATACCTATATATATATCTCGACTTGACTCTGGTCTCTGACTGCTTACTGTTATACTGCACGTCGCTAACAAGGGTATTACATCCGCATATGCGCCGAGTCGAAACTCAAACGTCAGGTGACAGCACGAACCGGAGTAACAAAGTGCGTGTGTCAGTCGAGAGACCGCATCAACGCCAGCTGCTCTCGAGAAACTGTAACGTAACAACGCTAAAACAGCTGCATTCCCCGCGACCCCGCGGGACTGCACTTGGTCAAAAGGTCGACGAATCGACGATAGAGATCCGACTTACCTATAGGCATAATAAACCCATAACCCCAAAAAGGAGGGCCAAGCAGTCATCAGCAGTTGAGCAGTGTTGGCAGATTACAGCGTTACCATGTTAGGTTAGAATACTCGTACACGGCTCATACTTACGGCAGAAATAGGTATTAGGTATAGGTACGTACATCGGAGAGGAGCTCTGTGAAAAACACACAGAGCAAGAGAAAAGCGGAAGCAACCTCCTCTCCTCTCGTCATGGCAGCGATCAAGAGCTTCGGCAGGGACATCCCCTATCTGCGCCAGCAGTTCGCCGCTCTACTGGGCAACACCAGCACCAGCGTCAAATTCATCTGCATCGTCGTGCTCTTTTCCTACGCGCTCTCTTTCTCCGAGAACGCGGTTCTCGTGCTCAGCGTAACCCCGGGCTACCTGCTGCCCCCGGCCTTCTGGATCTGGACGGCCTTCACCTTCTGCTTCCTCGAGATTCACTTCTGGGAGGTGGTCGTGGATGTGGTTACAGTTGGACTCTGCGGCAAGCTCATTGAGCCACTCTGGGGGGCAATGGAGATGATGACCTTCTTTGCTATCGTTAACTTTGGAGTAGCCGTACTCTCCTCTATGTTTTACCTGGTGCTGTACTTTTGCACTGGAGATACTGACCTACTCTTTGACATACACATCCATGGACTAACCGGATACATCGCAGGTTTGCACGCGTTCCAGCACTCGACTCTTGTATGCTTCTTAAGCTTTTACAAGCACGCGCTGACTAATTCTCTTCTACTTTGCACAGGTGTCACTGTTGCAGTTAAGCAAATCATGCCCGATCATATCTTGATCAAAACACCAATAGGTAAAATAACTAATAGAAATATACCTCTGATGGTGTGGATAGGATATTTATTGCTCTGGCTTTGCCGATTATTGGAGGGCACGCATCCAACAATGTTCTTGAGTGGCTTGTTAATATCCTGGATGTACCTCAGATTTTATCAGAGGCATAATAATGGCTCCAAGGGTGATATGGCTGACAATTTTACATTTGCAAGGTGAAGATACATCCAAGAAAGGCAATAACTTGTCATTCTATTCCTACTGCCATCTTTATCTATTCTTTTTTCTCCCTGCAGCTTCTTTCCAAATGTGTTGCAACCTCCGATTGCACTAGTTGGTAACACGGTTCATGGCTTTCTCGTAAGAATTGGTCTCTGCAGAAAAGTTGTACGCAGATTTGACATGTCTAATGCGCCACCTGGATTAGTCATCAATTTACCTGGAATTGATCCACATGACAGCGAACGACGCAGGTTTGTGCATCCACTCAAATTGCTCTTATACTTCATCCATACATGCATTCTAATATTTATTAAACATTTATTCAAAACATGAATTTACAGACAAATTGCTTTAAAAGCCCTCAGTGAAAGGTTAAGTAAGGACCACGCTAAACCCTGGCAACAAGATAGAAGTAAAAAGCACTCGCCCGTGCCCTCTGCCGTATCCGTTCAAATTCCGGAACCCGCGATACCGAAACCTCTGCCCTCGCCCCTCATACCGCAGATCAGCGTTAACATTCACAATCATCCGTCGACAAGTAACAGCACGTGATCCGCAGCCCAAGACTCGTCGACGAATCCCGACGAGTCTTGCGTCCAAGAATAAAAGTGCGTGAACGATCAGAACGACAGAGAGCTTTTTACGAATATGAAAAAGAGGAAAGCGTTCCTAAGCGAGCTAATCATAATCATGGCAATATTCGATAAGACGACCGAGTTTTGCGACTTTTATAATATGTTCTTGCTTGAAAAACGGTCATTTATTTTTAATGTTTTGTTTAAAAACAGTACCGGGAGCATTAGGTTCAAAGCGACGACTTATTGAATATCATCCCATATTATATTTAATCCCCAACTGCGTTTGTCAAGTTAACTGTGTGTAGAGAGAAAGAGCTAGTAAAATGTTGTTGTTGTAATTATGAATAATGGTTATTGGTTTCCACTGCAAGATTTACAAAGTTTAAAATGTGTAATGAAACTGTCGCAAGTTGATTCTATTTTTATTTTTATTTTAAATATATTATATGTATCAAAAGCATTAATATATGCTTTGCTCAAGATACTTCAGATAAACTTCATTCAGAGGCTGTGCATTAGTCTCATTATTTGTAAAAAAAAGTAGAAAAACAAAGCTGTACAAACTCATAACGAATGTAACTATTGAAAAAAAGTGTCAAGTGTATCAGAAAATCAGAGTTATTGATGTTTTGATATTACATTTGTTCTATAAAAGTTCAAAATTAGGCCAAAATCAATTTCAAATACATACATAATATTTGTAGATTGAATTTAAATATAATTTTGAGTATGTTTTAACATAATCAAGGCATCAATAAAATTTGATTTCTTAAGCGATTTACTTGAGCATGTTGGAACAGATAGTATCAGTAAATTGAAAGGGCAATCTGTTATGGCTTTCAACTCATTCGCGTGTTTTTAATACATTGTACAAAATTGTTCAATTGTACGAATAATAATGATACAATATATACATATATAAAGATAGATTTTAAAAGTTATAATTTAGACGAAAATACTTTATTCGCAGTTAAACGAATGAGATAGTTTATATATTATACATATTAAAACCAAAAAAGCTTGGAAGAAATCATGATATAAATAAATAAATAAAATAAATAAATATATATATATATATATATATATAAATATATATATTTAAAATATAAAAGAATGATGAAACAATTAACAATTTTTATGCACTGTACAAATTTCCTTGATGAAAAGCATTGTGTATATACTTTGTCGGTTTGGTCTTGAGTATAGTTTATGTACATACATCCTATCATTTTCTTGGTTTATTTATTTAAATCAATGAATCGATTTTGAACCTTGCAAGTAATACTTAATTCCAATGAATATCGTGTGTTATAAAATTGTATTACGATCAGGATATTAGATATAAGTCTCTAGCAACTCGCTGAATTTAATGATTTCGAATTTCTAAAAACTCGTGAATTATTAATTTTAAATTTTATGCACGAATGAGTTGCAAGCACATGAATACGCGCTGTCATGGGATCAACAGTATAGTGACTGAAAGTTGCTAACACGTGTATGCAGTGTGTGCGTGTGTGTACAAAGTTAAACGATAAATTACAAGTAGGATAATAATAAACTACGAATTCAAACTAAGAGAATACCTATTTTCATGTGTAATGTATGATGCGATCAAGAAATTCTTGAAATATTTAAATGTACATTCGTTTATGTAGATCGTCTTGGCTTCGTACTTTGAGCAACGCCATTACTTTATTGTCAATTAACAACGTAAAAGACAATAAGACGAAAAACTATCGAAAATATAATCAGCATTTATACCACAAGATATTAATTTTTGTAACCGGCTGTCGCCTTGGCTTATACAGCTCTGCGACGTAAATCATTGTTGCGTTGAAATTTACGAAATCGAAATCGATCAATACCGATAAAAATTAACTTTGTTAAAAATGATATATCCTAGTAATACAAATTAGCCACTATTATTACTGTATTAATGACGCTAATAATAATACTTTTGTACATATGTGATGGTCCATGCAATTTGAATTATAATAGATATTTTAATTTATCCGCATTTTGTATTTTATTTACGTATAAAATTCTCATTTCTTCATTTGTCGTTAATTGAATAATAACATTATTTCAACGACCAACAAAAGAAAAACATAATATCAAGGTTTTAAAAAATTCTATTTATTGCTCTACAAGCACGACTCGGGCTTGGTCACCTTCGTTTGATGAAAAATATAAAATATGCCAACAATATTATTCTGTTTATCTGAAATTTTTGGACAGCGATACTCTGTTCTCCAACTTTCTTCCCATATAAAAAACACAAATCATTCGTTATAAATTTCTTGATACATCCAATGCTCATTTGATCGTTATTCAAGTTTATTATTTACTTGAGTAATCTCTGTAGTTAGAATGTAAAACAATAATTTTATTAATATATAATAATTTCATTTTGATTTGTTTCAGCTGAAAGATGATTTTTTGTAAAAATATATTTCTATCCAATGTAATTAGCTACATAATCAAGATATTTTATAATTGATTTTCAAGTTTATACCAAGTAAATTTTCAAGGTATAATAAAATACTGGCATCTGGGGGAATTCATTAACTACTATTACTGCACTAAAAACTTGTGAACTTGCTGATTTTCGTGTACTTGGCTACCAAATTAGATTAAATTTGAAATACATTCGTCGAAAAAGAAGAATATTTTTTCCAAGATAAAGTTAACCAAGTACAAACGTGCTAAGTACATGAAACTAACTTGGCAATAAATACTAGTAATTCCCATTTTGCGTTTATATTTATGATATATACATGTTTTTTTTATTTCATGGAATCTAACGGTGTCAAGACGTACTTTCCCGAGTTATTCGTTATGTAATTTCAATATATACCTCCCCCCCCCCCTCTTGATAAACAGTAAACTTGTTTGGTCATGCTGATAATTGTTCCATTATTAATTCATACTTTATGTTTAAGACGGTTGGATTGTTACTCATTAAACGTTACATGTATAATACACAATAATATAATATATAAATATAATATATCAATGGATATCAGTACACAAAAATCAGAGTATAAGGTATCCAAAAAAACTTTCTAGTTCAACTGCCAACTAGAACGAAATGACGAAGATCCAAGTGAAATTTATTATAATTTGAAAAATGAAAAAATGATGCAACCATAGGATCGATCAAAAAGGTACTTTTACCTGCTACGGCTTTAATGCATCAGTATGTTTCCCAGTTTTTTTTTCACACTAATTGAACGTCTATTAAAAGTTAATAGAGCAACAAGTACTAAAGCTAATACTTCTGTACAACAATTAATCCGAGTCACATCCGATTCGAGTTCCCGTAATAGTCGGATGAATTTTTGTGCTTAATCTGTACAAATTCCAATTTTTCACAAGTCGACTCAACACAAGATTAACACGAGTGCCGTAGGTCCATTTGTTTGCTTGCAGCAGTTATAAATAATTCACGGCAGAGCACTTTTTCTCTGTCTTACTTCGCGCAAATCAATCGGCTTATCTCTAATTTAACATCTCTATCTGAAAAACTGCTGCTGATGTTGGGCCCACTGTTGTTGCTGCGTTTGTGGCGGCTGTTGCGCCTGAGCTACGGTGTACTGTGTTTCCTGGACATAAGCAGAGCGTGCCTGAGAAGGTCCCGAAGCACCGTATTGTTGTTGCTGCTGTTGCTGGGCCGTCACGTAGGCTATCTGCGAGGGGTGTCCGTGTTGAGCTCCATAGTACTGCTGTGTTTGCGAAGGTGGCGGTGGAGGTGGCCCGACACTGACTCCGTAGCCACCGTAGCTGACTTGAGGTGGAGGTGGTGGTGCTTGACCCGAGAGTACGACGTGTCTGCAAAAGTAAATTAACCACTTGAAGAAAGTCTTGAATCTCTAAATGATATCGAGATGAAAATAGATTAATTCTGTCTTACCTTGCCGTCAAACTAGCATTGACGTGATTATCCGGATGGTAATAATGATGACTTGGCTGCTGCAATTCGTGTGAGCTGATGGTGGTAGTGGTATCCTGTATCGGTACCGTAATCAAATTCGATCTCATTTGCGCGCTGCTAGCCTGCTGCTGCTGCTGCACTGCAGCCGAGTTCTGGGAGTAATGTCTATGCTGAGGAGGCTGCCTATGATCTAACGACGAAGACTGCTGGCCGACCGAGTTGACGCGCGGGTCGTTACCCATCACTACACCCGGCACCATGTGACTTGCGGCCATGGCCTTCATGCGATTATTTGGCCCGCCACCCTTGGCCATAAGCTGCGCCTCTAGCAGCAACTCCGCGTTTTTTGGATGACCCGCGTAACTCTGCCCACCGTCCACGTGCATGTTCTGAACCACTTGAGACGCCGGTGTTGAAACGTGCCGATGGTTTATGTGGGCCTAGATGATGAAAAACAATGCAGGATAAAGTAACTTTTGTAAATGCAAAAATTGGAAAAAGTGCACAAGAAAATGTGAATACCTGCAGATCCCTTTGACTAAGATAGGTTCTTCGGCAACCAGCATTACCATATCTAGTTCCTCCATGTGTACACATGAATACTGTACCCAAGCCAGTCTGTTCTACTCTGGAAACCTTTTCCATACATCTTGGACACACTTTGTCTTCTCTTTTGGCACAGGACAAACAAAATACATGTTTGCAGGGAATCTGTGAAGCAAACAGGCACATAACTGTGAATACAAGATTATTCAGTTTCTAGATTTCTGGTTTTTTTATAATTATCTCAAGCACAGGCAGCTCCAAAACTTGGGAGATTTCTCACCATTCGACCATAGATGAGAATAGGCTTCAAACACTTGTCACAGCAATGGATCATTGGATTTAAAACTTTTTCACCAATCAAATTTACGCGATGGTCCCATCTTAACCTGAGCATTGGTTCTGGAGGACCTCTGTTAATTGTGGTAAATGTGGGTGCTTCCAATTGAGAAATATCTGCTTCTAAATCAAACTGGGGTTCCAGTGTGGACTGGTGAATGGGCGTCACTTGCAGCAGCACTTGTGGCACTGGCTGTACTTGCTGTGCATGTGGTACCGAATGTATCTGCTGCATTGATTGGTGCACTTGCTCCTGTGCTGGCTCTGATTCAGGTACACTTGTATCCATTGCATTTTCTTCCGATGATTGAGGAATATCCTCGTCATCACTTTCAATGACCTACAAAATAATAAACAAATCCACAATCGCAGAACTGAAACGAGTACATGAAATGAGTAGATTCAGATGAATTACCTTGACAGCTTTTTTAGTACGACCCCTTGCTCGTCCTCTGCCCCTGCCTCTTACACGGCCTCTATTTCTGCCTCTGCTTCTCTTGCCATTCTCTTCCTCCATGTCCATTGACTAGCAAAAGATGAAAACAGAAATCGTTCATGTTTTATCTTGAAAATGTCATCCAATATTAATAAAAAATGAATGGTAATTAATTGCGAGATGAAAAGCTTGAACGTGAAAAGACAAAAAAATTTCATCCTAGTCTAGTCAAAAACCATGGAATTTTTCAGGCATATGCATAAATCCAGAAAAATAACCAGGTTATGTCCAAGACTCCAATTTAGAAGCGGTCGCAGTAAACAACGCCCAATATACGCGTTCAAGTGATTCAAGTAACATTCGCAGACAAGCGCAAAACTTACGCTCGACTCTCTTCTCCGAGCGGAGCTCGTTAATACTATTAGGTTTTCCAACGCAGCAGCACACGGATCGTCCCGGATTATAGACACTCAGAATCCACGAAAATGCTGCTCTGCCCCGTGCCCGTCAGGCCGCTACCCGCCCGCTACTGCTATACAGTCCTCTGCAGCCTGTGTAGTGTGTACTATAAATTATAATGTAACAGATGATAGACCTCCGAGTTGTACTATACACAATATAGTACAACACACATGACTACATGCGAGCCGTGCTGAGATGCGCGGGCTATAAGTATATACTTATGGGCTAAGTAGAAGAACTGCAGGGAAATAAATAATAATTCGCAAGAAGGCATTCTTACGGAAGCGCCTATACGCCACCTATACGAAATAGGCTAAAACGCGTTTTAGACTAGGAAAGGGAAAGGCCTTGTGGCCAGTTGATTCACATTTCACATTTCACTCACCACGTATTACCAGCTATTACCTATATATATATAGTCCCAGCGGACCGACGCTGATAATTAATTCGAGCTCGTAATTCTATTATTTTATTCACTATAACCTTGAAACCATTTCGCGACTGTAGAGAGTATTTCAATGGGATCGTTCGAATAACCCGCGATTAATGTATTTTGTGCTCCTAAAGACATCGCCTAGGGTTTTGCGCGACGTCACACATAGGTAGGTATATGTATATATATATATATATATATATATTGCCGGACTACGGGCTCCCCTCTTATACTCGCGCGCAACGTCATGGCTCTCGGCGAGAGTATAAAAAGGGCCGACAAAGCCCTCTCCCCAGCATTATTCTACTACTTAGAACTCTCGCAGTTCTCGATTCATTATACTCGAGTATATATCAAGCGAAGCGCTCATCGTCTCCTGTCCTCTCGGTCTAGCCAAATTTTGTCAACATGTCCGGACGTGGAAAAGGAGGTAAAGCCAAGGCCAAGTCCAAGACCCGTTCCAACCGTGCTGGTCTGCAGTTCCCCGTCGGTCGTATCCACCGTCTCCTGCGTAAAGGCAATTACGCCGAACGAGTCGGTGCCGGGGCTCCGGTCTACCTCGCCGCTGTCATGGAGTACCTGGCCGCTGAGGTTCTCGAGTTGGCTGGCAATGCCGCTCGCGACAACAAGAAAACCAGGATCATCCCTCGCCATCTCCAACTGGCCATACGCAACGACGAGGAGCTGAACAAGCTACTCTCCGGGGTCACCATCGCTCAGGGCGGCGTTTTGCCCAACATCCAGGCTGTCCTCCTGCCGAAGAAGACCGAGACTTCCAAATCTTCGTCTCAGGCAACCAAGAGTTCTCAAGAATATTAGGCTCGAAAAGTTTTTAACTTGCAACTAGACTCTCGCACAATCGGCCCTTTTCAGGGCCACTATTTAAACTATTTAACTATATACATTTTCTTCTCTCAAGTGCTACTTGAAGTGTAATTTTTTTTCATAATAAATCATAGCAGTGCATAAAGGTAACATTGCGTGCATTTATTTCACCAAAACCGAATATGAATATACATGTATTCATATACGGAATTTCGTCCTTCTAGAGTTTGCTTGAGGTAACGGTTTCTGTGATTCTATACAAGTTCAAAATCTCGTGTATATTATACACTTGACATCCCTATACAACTATTGTTCGAATCATTTATGATCAAGTATTTGTTTTTCATTTCACGCTCTAGATCATGAAGCGTCAATAAAATAATACAATTACAAGCCGTGCTCCATTTCGCGCCTTTTTCGCACACACATGCGCGCACACCTATAATATACACAGGTACACACATGTGTGTGTGTGTGTGTGTGTGTGTGTCATGTTGTTAAAAAAAATTGATTTGCTTTGCGCTAAGAAATGTGTAATTATCAATATCTCGTATGTTGGTTGTGAATATTAGCTGGATATAATATATTATCTCACACACAAGTGGTCGAAACATATTTGACTCGAAGTAAACAATATGGCTCGCGCACAAGTATATGGTATATTAAGAAGCAGAGTAATAAATTATCGAGGCGTGAGAATGCGAAGATCATGACGACGTGCTTCACATTCGTTTAATGTTCAAAACGGTACAAATTTTCAAGCCAGTATTGTATAATTTCAAATGAATTGACAATTTAATAGCAATATAAGCAATGTCGCAGTCTATACATATTATGAGCACCGTTCATCAGACAGCTGGAACGCGGAATACGAAAGAGCCGATAGGACGAGCTGCCCGAGTGCGGAGGTATAAAAGTTGGTATAAGTATACATGTATAAGGATTTCACATTATCAATTTCAAGTATATATAATAATGAACGATTATTGCAAATGTATTGCAACACGCAGCAGCCATCAAGAATTGGTATTTCAAGTTTTGAAGGCTAGAAAAATTATTAGTTTTTGGCCCAAGTCACAAGATTGATCATACCTATTTTTGTTTATTAAAAAAAATTCTTAATTATAACCCGAGGCGGGGAGCATCATATAAAAGTAAAATGAAATGAAATTTATAAGGGAAGGGCCGGTAGGAAGCTGCTCTGAGTAGCAGTCCTGCAGTTTATAGTGTGTACTGGCCTCGCTACTGGCTGAACAGTCTCTGCCTGCGAGTATGTTCGTGTATATACATACCACACTGGTGGCCGCGGCGCCGCGGCCCGCGAGCGGCGACTGGAGTTGAACGCGAGTTTAAGAACGCGAGTATAATAATGTAGTTGCATGGAACGACGCGCGACGCGCTACATCTACATCGTTATATAGTTGTATGCTATTTCTGTCACGTACGTGTTGGGTCGCTGGGTGCAGTGCATCTGTGCATTACGCAGTTTTACTGTTCGTCGTTAGCATCAAGCATCGACTGAATAATTCTCCACACATCAGTAGCTATAGCGTTGAGATAAAAGAGTAGGAGCTGGCTCGAGACTCGAAACAACAAAGAGGAGAGGAATCGGACGAGAAAGATAGCGCAAGAGCAGAGGAAAAGTGTGTGTTGTATACCGTTTTTCCCCTGTGCTAATTCAACTTGGCCAGAGCGTTTTCTCTTTGACATCAAGGACTGGGCTCTTCCTTTGTTCGTCATGATGTTCGCGATCATGGATTGTTTTCTGCATTAGCAGGCCGAGTTTTCGTGTTGCGCATTTTTTCTCTTGTCGCACTTGCGCGAAAAAGAGACAAAGCAGAGAGAGAGAGAGAGAGAGGAAGACAGAAAGAGGGACGGAAAATCATTGTCCTAGCGAGTATTACTCTTAATCTGACTGTGTATACTTCTATTATATTGTGTGAGTGCGCGAGTGTGTGTGCGTGTGAACAGAGGTGCGCGCGCGAATTGCGTCGCGGACTAGTGCAAACAAATCTTGTGCCGTTTTATATCAATTATCAGCCTGCAACCTGATCGTCGTGGCTCTTGTCACAATAGGCCACAAGGGCGCCAAGATCCAGAAGCAGTCGGACACCGAGTGTTGACTCGGTCATAGCCAAGTTTTTATACGGACGCGCTCCCAGTAGTCCGCGTCTCTGTCTCTCAACTGTGCCTGCGACTTGATACTTGCGGGCGCTGCGTCTCTTAGCCAAGTGAACATCAGTTCTACAATCTGCAGAAACAATTTCTAGATAACACCACACGCCCATACACAGTTCCATTGACTACTGACATCCTTCTTGACTTTTGGTTTATTCAATTTGCCATATTGTGATGTACCCCAAGTGTAACCTTCAGGGAATTAACGTTGAGTCGTCGATTAATTTTGTCCATTCAAAGAGAAAAGGCATCTTCATACAGAAGAAAAAAATGTTTAAAGACCCAATAAGCTTACGAAATCGTATAAGTTTTTTGCTTCTTCGTCGCTATTGAAAAGCCTGACAGCTTATGCTCTGATTCTTTTACAAGAGCACTGGTATTAATTACTCGATACTTGGAGGTCAAAAGTATGGCTTTGTACTAGGATGCAATTCCAGTAGACTTTCTCAGGAGATTCTCTTTTGATTCTGTTTATAAAAGTCCAAGCAATCTGCTACAACAATGAAGCTACTGGAAAGTACACGCTTTGAGGCAATAAACAATGCCTTGTCCATAACAACGGGAGATAGTAAAATCATCGGAAGGTAAATGCCATATACCTACTTTTACTCAAATCACCATACTATATTGTTGATATTAATATTTCATGATAATTTCACTGATTCAAGGATCGAGAGTTACTCTTGCAAAATGGCTGGTAATGATAAACAGCTATACAAACGTTTTAATTCTGAACAAGGAGTCACACCACATGATTTTCAGGCTTTATCGCCACCTCAGACTTGTCTTGGTACATCTCCAGCTCAAAGCTACTTGAGGTAATTATAATATTTCCTATTTACATTCTTATTATTTATTATTATTAGCAAGATATACATTAAATTATAAAATTTATCACATATTCTAGTCGTAGCATTTCTGGTGATGAAGATGGTCCTTTATGTGACACAATCAGTCGAAAAACACTCTTTTACTTGATAGCAACACTAAACTCGGCATTTCATCCAGACTATGACTTTTCTGATGCTAAAAGCCATGAATTTAGTAAAGAGCCAAGTTTACAATGGGTGATGAATGCTGTTGACAGTAACTTAAGTGCAACTGCAGGAGATCATTACCGTACTTTACGTGCTGCACTTTGGGCAACAATTGAAGATGAAATATCTATGAGTGAATGCGATATTTACAGGTAATATTGATTATGTTGATGCAATTTATGTATGCTGTACTTGGCAAATAATTCAAATTCCTTTTTTCTAGTTACAATCCTGATTTAGCATCTGATCCTTTTGGAGAAGATGGATGTTTGTGGTCCTTTAATTACTTTTTCTACAATAAAAAACTTAAAAGAATAGTGTTTTTTACATGTAGAGCAATAAAGTGAGTTAATCTGCATTAGTATTATAAAATATGTTGCATGCATTGAACATGATTAAGATTAATATAAAATGTATGATTTTCCAGCCCACTCTATGCATTGGATTCGGGTATTGGAAGTGATTTCACAATGGATGAAGATGATGAAGATACTTACTAATTTTAATTTACCCTCTGGTTACAGATATTAAATCACTTTACTTTTTTTTCCTTTAAATGTGCACTTGATAAAATTCATATGGCATCAATTAAATGAATACAGTGGTTCAATTGTATCAAACATTTTGTCAATAATATAGATATTTCAATACATTGTAAAATTTATTTTTTGTCAACACTTATTTTTAGTGTAATATTAGAAAAATGTTTGATTGGGTACCTATAAATATAAGAAAGCAAACAATATATTAATATTTGTAGAAATGAAAAATTCTGTCATAAATTATTACTATGTAATGAATTTATACATTATCATTTTATAACTCATTATTAATAATTTAAAAGTGTATTTTTAGAATCATGCCACCATTATGTGGGGGTAATAAATTGAAAATTCAAAATCTACATTTGACGCATATGACTAGAAAATACGTTTCAAAGAAATCGTATATTACGTACCTAGGCTGGGAATAGTACATTGTACAAAAAGGGGTGAAAATGGGCTTTTCCAAGCGAGGATGATGTTTGAGCACGAGTGGTAGTCAAGGGCGCCCGAGACGGACACGAGTGCTCAAACATTATCCGAGTCTGGAAAAGCACATTCGCCCCTCGTTGTTCACCGTGCTTTTTGTAACAAGTGTATAAGGAAGACCACTTTTGTCGCCTATGAAATTGATCGAGAATAGAGTTTTTCGAGTCGTCCACTACGGTGTGCGTGCATAGATGCATATATATATATATATATATATATATATATATATATATATATATATATATATATATATATAAATTAAAATTTAAAAAAATTTGAAAATTTTGGAAATTGTTTCAAAAGTTTTTAACAATTTAAAGCTTTAGTAAGGAGATGGAATAAAATAAATCAAGAGGAGCGAAAATGGCCGTTTGCGCCCTTAGAGGCGTAAACGATCATTTTCTCTCCTCTTGATTTTCGATTCTCAAATTATTGTAGGCTTGTTCTACCTTATAGGGAGCCTAAATGGGTTAATTTATACATGTATTATGACCAGGGACTCTTGCTCTACATTTTATCTGACGCTTGGAAAACCCTGTTTTCGGTCCACTTTATAGGCGCCGAAAATGGTCTTTTTTATGCACGTGTTATAAAAAATAAAAAATGTCTCAGATCGCATTCTTTATTTTCGGCCGTGGTGCATACGCTATTTTACGTGCCAGAGCGATCGAAGAAGATTACATACCTATAGACCAGTAAAATAATAAATGTCTCAAAACACATGTAATTGTCGGTCAATAAAGAGGTAATCTGAGGCTTTCTTTTTTACTGGCCCAGGTCCGTATACTGTTTTTCTACTCGACGGTGCCGGAAAGCGGCAACTTCGTTTCACGCAGCGGCTAGAAAGTTGGCGCTTTCCGGCCGCTCTGGCACATGCAATTTATAATTAATGTTCTAGATTTTAGACTATTTTTAGTTAAATAATAACAGAAAATTAATCTTAAAAACGTAGTAGTATTGATCTTGTTGAAATAATTACTGTATAGGAGTTATATAAGAATAAAAAGAATTGTGAGTAAATAAATTTACTTACTGTATACAATCAAATAAATTGAATATAAATTGTTTTTCTTGCTCCGCAAGTTGAAATAAATAACTGAGAAAAAATTCTCCTAACTAATAAAACCCCAGCAGTCCGCTATTCAACGGAACAGACTTAGTTAATTAATCAGTTTTATATGTAACACGCGAACGATTCTCGCGTTTTTTGTACCTAGTCATAAAGTCTAAAGTGATTCTTTTTTTGGTGATTTTGTTTTTTTTTTTCGTGATTTTGTTCTTTTTTTGAGTTTTTGTAATGCTTGTATTGATTTCTGTGCTTTTTTGTATACCGATAAGCGGCATATATAATTTTTATTTAACACGGCACCTCACAGAAAAAAAAAATTAAGTGTTACGTAAGTGTAGTTTAACAAGAGTAGATGATTTTTTAATAAAAGATGTAAAAACAATTAAATTTATCATAAATTGTTTTCTTCAAAACTTCATATAAGTACAAATTTATTTTCATTCTGATTCGAATTTTTTTTCAAATCTAATTATAAAATCTCTTTGAACAACTAATGCATACCAGATTTTCTGAATATTTCTTGTATCATTTTTTCTGTATAAATTCGGGATAAAATAATCTAGAAGTTTTGCGATATGCGGCGTTAACAACTCGAAATCAATTTAAATTTCTCAGTATTGTTGCATTTGAAACTGAAAGGGTTAATAGACCTATAAGATTATACGATTTAAAAAAAAACGAGCTGTATTAATTGTTCAACAAAACATAGAAAAATTCAAATCCAAGTCGTAAATAATCCAATTTTTCTTCTGTAACAGTGCCTTCAATAAGAGAGTGGATTAACTCTTTTTTCTCGTATGTATGTACAATAAGAAATTTTTACCAAAAATTCCAATTCTAAAAATGTTGATAATTTTCAAGCATTTTTAATCTGCAATTCAAAATTTAAAAAATGTTTCTTAGGGTTACATTACTCGCTACTGACTTTTATCAACTACTAATTGGTAAACCCTATTACTTTTGTCCCAGTACTTAAATCAAGAAGATGCAAAAGTCATGCATATATTACAAACAATCGTATGCCCTAACAGATTATATTAGTTAAATATTTTAAGCTTTTTCGGTTGGTTTAAAAGTATCATAAAACAATTTAGAAATAATTTTTATCAACTTGACCAATAGATTTTAACAAAAAATCTATTAAAATACTTTGTTTCTTTGTACATATACATTTAAACGATAAAATTTTAAATGAAAAGAAAAAAAGTAATTTGCTATTACCTTATCTCAAAATAAAAAAAGGGATTTGTTACATTAATTTCGTATATATAGCTAAAAATAATTGTTAATTCACTGATACATCATAACGTCAGGCGATTGATACATACACATATATGCATCACACAAAAGTCTTTTGGCATGTTCTGGAAGCGAACGATCATCTTTCAGTGTACTTAAATAACTAGCTCCCTCTTCACTCAACCAATATGGAAAATCTGGACATGGAACCATTTCTGGTATATTGTAACCATCTTGTTCTCCTAAAAAACATCCAATAAACGTTAAGTATTATTATTGATATGTAAAAATCGAAACATTTTCAAGTAAAAATAACAACCCTTTCTATCTGCCATAGAATCGAAAAAACACCAAGGTGCGTCTGAGCCAGGTGCACATTTTACAAATGATACATAATGAGATGTTTCGATGCATACAACAGCCAGCAGTTCCAAATACAAGCGCGGCACTGAACAATGCTCTTGTAAAATGTCATATTCTATTGGTACAGTAAGAGTTTTAGGCTCATGATTGGTTCTTCTTTCGTGACAATGTGCCTGTAATGGAACTCAAGTTGAAGGTCTAAGTTTATTGAGTTGATTACATATGACAACTATTTGAAATACCTTTTCAAGACATTCTTGGCAGAAAGCTATACTCTCTAATCCTTCTCCACATTGTCCATAACACTCCTTACACTCAAATTTTGCCAGTTTACCACAAACTGTGCACTGTCTTGGAGCTGCAGTAATATTTGTAATCAAGTGAAAGAACAGGAGTAGCTTATATTTATCGAGAATAGGTACTTACAATCTTGTATAATGTCAGTTACATCAAGCAACAATGTTGGTTGTATTTTAGAATACATTTTGTAAGATTTTCCAAAGCGTGGCATCTGTAAAATCAAGCATGCAGGTACCTCTTTCAACCTAATATTGCTAGTCAAAAAACTTTGTTCAAGTAGTTGCTGCACTGTAGGTAAAGTAAGCTTATCATCTTTTTCTACAAAAAGTTGATAGTGATAAGCATCTTGTCCAGAGCTTAACTTTAAAAATGGTTCAGCATTTAAAGTTTGAGCCACTAACGACGTTAGAAATTCTTCTGGATCTAGGATAAAACAATATTTTTTAATGATTCATTTCTATAAATTAATCATTTATAATAATGAAATCCAACTTTCAACCTTTTTCTTCACTGGTTAAACCTGAAACAGAAGATAATTTTTCCAACAAAGTTCTTAATTTCATAACACGATCAGCCTTTACAAATAACTCTTTTCTGAGAGGATTTACAATTTCTTCCCGTAAGACCCTTTGAACTTCTTCATATTGTGGACAGTCTTTTTCATAAGGTGGCCTGAATATAAAGCAACATTAGTGGTTAGATTTTAATTTTAGTTAAAAATATGCATAAACATACTCACCTAAATAAAAGACTATCAAATACACACGTAAAAGCAAACATGCTAAAAAGTGTAGCGTCTAAATAGCACGAGTTGTGATGGCCTTGTATACCTCGGTATTGTCCACATATTTCTTCAAGATCTCCTTTCACAGATATAGGAGGCACAGCTTGATTCGTATTTAGACTTTCAAGGAATTTAGAATCATGCAATGCTTTTGAATTATAATAGCAGCTGCTTGCCTTAAAAGTATATGTATACATAAAATTATCAATGTATAATAAATAAAAACAAATATCCTTGCATTTAAACCTACTTACTGCCATATCATATTGGTGACAATCTTTTAGATTAGTAAACCAAGCTTTTTGTTGATTGCATTGAAAATATCTTACATTTTCGTGAGTACCATCAGTAGCCAAGGGATGAATACCATCCTGAATTTAAAATATAGAATCATTAGCAAAATTTTTAGTTGGATTTGACCAAAAAAAAAAAAAACCATAACAAAATAATGGATATTACTAGTTCAATGGCTGCCATTAATTTTTCTGAATTAGAGTTGGTATGCGATCCTATCCAACGTATAATACCATAATGTGTATCCTTATCCACGAGAACTTTGACGCTTGAACCAACACTCAAATCACCAGTATTGATAGGATGTTGAATATTTTTGGCATGTTTATCCACCTCATCCATTTCATCATCTGCACATAAATCATATAAAGTAATAATTGTATTTAAAATAATAAATTTGTTGGATTTTAAATTTGCACTGAATGCTTAAAGCTTGGATATACTTTGTATGTTTAAAATATTGTCACTGCTCCACTTATGCTCTAATGCAAATACTGGTATATCATGTAAAGATGTAGCCATTTCATAAAGAAATTTAAAAATCAACCAATTTATAGAGTATTGCTTGAAGCTCTAAGAGCTCCCTGCAACGTGACAGTCTAATTTTAAACTGTCTACCAGTAGGTTATTATTACCCCACCCAAAGATGTATACATATTTATCTAACAAGCTTCTCTCATTAAAATATCAACTTATAATTTTAAATTAAAATAGAAGCATTAATTTAGCAAAAAACATATTATTACCAGAATTCAAAGGATCAAAGCTCTTTAAATTCCTGTACAATTTTTTATGTTCATTAATCTCTTCATGTGGTAAACCTTTTCCTACATTGAAGGTAGTTGCTTGTTGGAAGCCAGTTGCTTGATTGTTATTGTCATTATCTGCAAGTAACGAGTATTTATCCTTTTTTGAAGAGACTGCATTTCTTTTGTTGTCAGCATAGTCACTAGTACCTTTATTATTTTTGATAAAAAAATTGTCAGTTTTCTTGGGTTGTAGTATATCATTGGATAAGAAATCTATTAAAAATGAGTATGAATATTAAAAATGTGGTAAAAAATATGTTTAGTTAGAATTAGTATTTTTAAAAATAATAAATACTTTTTTCGAAATTTTTAATAGCTTCTAAGGCAGCAGTCTTTTTTGGTTCTATGTTGCTGATTGTTGCAAAAGTTCCTGGGGAATTGTAAGTTTTAAAGTAGGTATTAGATAATGGTGACGATTTGCAAATATCTGGATTATCCTGCAAAACAATGGCTATGAGAAAAATTCTTTTTTCATGAAAAATATCAATGACAAAAATAAATCTTACAAGAAGGTCCAAGCCAAAATAATATCCATCTCCAAGCTCTGGTACAGGACCAACAAATTTAACATTTGCTAAATATGATACAGGATTCTGGGAATCTTGACAATACCAAACTTGGCTATTAGGTCCAATATCCTCAACATTCTTGCAGAACTGTTTATTAGTTGCTAAGCGTATCCTTTCTTGCAAACTTGATACAGAGCACAAAAGCCTCCAAATTAATGGGGATACAGATAGCAGATCAATTGGATGGCATCTCCATTCTGTTTGGTGCCAGATTTCATCTTGGCTTGAACTATATATTTTCACTCTCAATGCTTCATTGCTCTCATTTCCAATTACCTCGACTAGCATACCTGGAACGACTTTGCCAATGTTTGCGGCACATTTGCCTTTTAGATGGCTCAAAATAGTTGCTTTAATGACAATATAGTAAGCAGTCGAATGATGCTCTTGAATACTCAACTGACTCAAGTTGTACCACTTTTCTTCCATTTTACTAAATATATTATGAATAATGAACAACAGAGGTTTGCGTGTTGATTTACAATGCCCTACATTGTGCGTACAAGAGCTAATTTTTCACTAGGATTCATAATTTTGTCTTTACCACTTGTTTACGATACCTAGCGCGTCTTTCTTTTTGATTTCCAAAAAATTAGTTCTGTCAACATGATGGCTAGCTGGATTTATAATTTGAATCTTGCAAAATTATCATTCCACACCCGAGAAATCAAGCACACTTTTTGTTGGAAAATACTAATAGTTTTGTTAGACAATTGCCTCGTTAATATGCCTACACTCACTCTCAATTCTCGATTGAACTCAACACTTAACATCAACGCTGCCACAACTTGTAAACAGCTGATGCTGATGATGGGCGAGATGATGTAGTCATTTGTTATATGTATATATATATATATGCACATATGAACGCAGATATGACGCTTGCAGAACACCGGGTGATGGCAGCACGAGTTTTACTCATTAGTCATTGCCCCCGCAGTAAACACTATAGAATGACGCTAGCATTTACCCGTCAGAGGGCGCCATTATGAAAAACTATAATCATATAATACAAGATATAATGGATTACTGATATATTTTCAAGCGTTTAATTTGCCCTGTTCGACTGACTTTTATTTTACTTTCATGGCACCTCCGTGTGTGCAATATATATAATGAAAAAAAAAACAATTCTAGCATTAACATACCAAAAACTGGCCATCAGTGCTACCGATTCGACAAGGGACGGTTTGTGGTGCTACTATATAGGGAAAAATTGTCATTCTTTCAAAATAACTGGGATATAGAATTTCTGGTTGGTTATAATAGGTATATGGCTACAAGAGAAAAGCATCGTTTTCAAGACTGGGGATCATCACGATTGTCAATTATTTTTCACGGTGAAAAATACTCACATATCACATCCGGGTGAGCTAAATATATTGTATACGTAATTAGTAGGGTAGGTGTGCATGCTATTAAAAATTATGGTCAAGCTGCAGAAGAGAAAATAGTAAAAATTGATGAACGGAGTATTTATCAGTATATTTAAATGTTATTAGTAACCTTTATTCAAGGAAATTCATAACAGAATGTCGAGTTGCGGTGAAACGTGAAACGTCGGCACGGTTTTTTACGATTTTTTACGGTCGGATACTCTTGTGTATAATAATTATTGAATTAATTAATAATGCGTTGTCTTTCCCCTAATAATACGTCATAGGTATAATAAACATCCGGTCTCTAGCGAGAATTGTCGTGTCTCGAAAATGAACAGCGCGCTTCTCGCCCACGACGCTAAGTTGCGCACACGCGCTCGTATATAGGTATAAACAACATGACGCTCTTTTAAATTAGTTTAAATCGCACCATTATTTTTTCATCTTGAAAACAACTGGCTTATGTATATATTTCGAAAACAACAATCGGTACAATGGCTACATCACATCGCGTACGTCGTCATTGCTTTTTTTTTGTCACCCTGCAAATGCCGTGTATAGGTCTGATGTCGATTCAATTCCGAGACGCAAATTAATACTACGCTATATACGTTATGTTTTATTATTTATTATATTAGCTTCGAGCCGATGCTTTTGTTTATTCTCGTCACATGCGTATACACGCTGGCAATATACATTGCGAAATCTCATTCTGGAGCATCGAAATTTTTATACGACAACATTATATTCTGCGCAAACTATACGTTAAAAAGAAATCAGGATAATACCTTTATTCATAATACTTTAAAAACCATGTAACTTTAGGCGGAATGGCCCAGAGCAACTGGCAAGAGTATGGGCATTCGCGCTCTTGGATTATACTGAAACCGCCAAATATATTTATACTGAACTTTTTTTAAGGAACGAATCACTTCTCCGTTTAGTCTCAATTATGTAAGTATTTATACACACGTCTTTTTATTTTTATTCAACGTCGAGCTACCGCGAATATTCTTTTTTCAAATATATAAGGAAAATCATACGAGCGAATCACGTATGTAGGTGTACTTAATTTGACTCGAGGCTATTGCCTTCATCTTAGGTGTGTAGGAAATTCGTTTCGTCCGCGCCTCACTGCATCAACGCAAACCGACTCGGGCGATGCTGTGCTTCATTCTAAAAATGTTTAACCGAATTTTTTCTCTGTCTTGCCGCACGCCTCGTTTGGATTACAATCTATTCGCTGTTATAGCTACGTATGTACCACATAAGAAGACAGTACAAGAGGCGATTAATAATACAAGGTGACAAATTAAAAAATAATTCAATTTCGTCATTCTTGAATCTCATACAACCATCATTTACTATCTTTCATCGTATTGGAAGCCTCGTACATTTCATATAATGGTTTTAGAAAGTCGCAATTTCAATTTGAAATTTTCGTCAACGATAAAATTGATTAATTTTGTTCTACGCAAATAAATTTCAAACGTTTTTAACGCCGACGAGTTTTAAATTGCAGCTAATAAAACAGTTCGTAATTTATCGTTTTTCTTTATAAACAGGCAATTTTCCTTTTTATAAACCTTTTAACGAGTCGATAAACTTGATTTCATATTATGTGCGTATATTATTTATGTATATATGTAATATATACAACCTTTATTATATATAACTTTTTTCAAGAACGTTGTACGCTTGTGTTACACATAAACTTAATACAATGATATATTGAATATACGCACTTTAATTTCTTAAAACTATAACAATAATCAATAAACGAAGGAGGGCATCACAAGTATAATAACGTTTTAATAATGTATAACTATAGCTGGAGTTCTGGCGAACTCTTCAAAAGCTGTAATCAATTATTTTTATGCGATTATCAATGGCAACATTGCTTTTTCCGATACCGTTTTTCCTAAAAATAATCGATATATAACAAATAGTTGTATAAATTATTTTATTTTCTTAAAATTTACTACAAAATATGAATAAGAACAAATAACAGATATAATACACAATAATTTATAGTGTGTGTCGTGATGAATTTCGAAGTAACTTTATATACTTATGTATATATAACAAAATTCAAGCATACGGAATTCACTCCAAGATTCATTTGAAGAGTTCGCGCTACTCGTAGTTTTTCACGAAAATTAACGCTATAATATATAATTACTTTGCAGTTCTCTTTTCTATACAATTGCACAGATATTTACATAAACAGTAATGACGTATGCTACATCGTACGGTGCCTTTTGAGCGCGTTTTGAACTATCCAAGTCCCTTTGTTTGGCACATTTGTATATATATATATATATATATATGTGTGTGTGTGTGTGTGTCTGTCTGTCTGTCTGACTGTGTCTGTGCGCGCGCGCGTGTTTATTATTAATAATTTATTTATTTATTTATTTATTTTTTCCTAATTCGCAGTCGTTTTTCTGGCTTAGACGACGGTTTATTTTATTGGCACATCGAGTCTTCTTATTTACCTGTTTGCTTTTAGCTTTTGCTTCAATTAATCCAATAATTTATGCCTAGAACTGTTATCTACAGTCGATTGGAGATTTTTCACTAAAATTTCTAGTATTCACCTTTACACAATAAATTACCAAGTGTACGTAAAAATGTATCTGCAAAAGTCGATCCATCTTGTAGCAAATGATCGGATTATGCACTGCAAAACAATTTCTACGACGTCATTTACCGACGAATCGCGAGTATTATTGTTCTTTTAGTACGCAGAGCAATCATTATTCGCACTTTTCATTAACGCTTAACAATGTATAAAATCGCTCCGGTAAACTTGTACACTTTTCTGTTTCACAGTACAAAATTCGATCGTTTTAAAAAATATGAAATTTCTTGGAAAACCAAACAGCACCTTTGGTATGCGATATATTTTAACCACTTATTTTGAATCAAAAAAGTTAGTAATTCTTAAAAACGATGGACAAAGTGGACGTATTATATCGGTGATAATTAACAGCGATGAAAGTATTTTCGCACCATTCGAAGAAAGGAGTCATTATTTACGCTCAGTAAGACTATTTATCGTTTTTATATCATACCCACTTAGGAAACAAGTAATGCACAGCTTTATCATGCGCTTGATCAAGTCTAATTTTTTTTACACATTATCATAAGTCAGCATGGTCTCGAATACACTCCTCGAGATATGATTAATGCATTAACGAGTCTATATTTATTTTTAGATTAATTTTTCTGAGAAACACGAGTTACTTCTTTATTTTTTCTAAACAAACGCAAGTTACCCTACATCATGCTCAAGTTGTTGGTTTCGATTATTTTTGTCCATCACGTTTTACTTGATTGATGCTTCACACTTGACACTGTGTCTTAATGGAATTCAAGTATTTGTTGGTTAAAATTAAAAAAAAACCTTATTCAAGATTTTGTTTATAAACTCTAGCAAGTGCGATCATGTTAAAAACATTGAGAAATTAATTTCGCAATTTTAAAGAACATATGTAATAATGAAATTATTATTCTTAATGGCGTAGAATTAATGTTTCATTTAGGATTTGTGAGCTTAAATGCATATCACGTACCAATTCGTCGTTGCGGGCGTGCGTTCAAATTGATTTTCTAGATTGGTACTATCCAATAAATAATTCCACAGAGTCAAATAACTAACATTTAACGCGAATTGTAATAAAAAAATAAATAAATAATCTAGTCCATCAGTTGATTCATGAAAGTATACACGTATTTGACGGAATTTAATGGTGAAAAAAATATAATGTACATATACACGCGCGCTCAGGCGACGATGTCGCTCTCAATGCTATCGGCACCGTAGAATCATTCGAGTGTCTTAAACCTGGCTGTGGGCAGGGGCTATTGCACCCAGGTTGCTGGCACCCACTGAGGTTCTCTTTCGAGCGAATTTATTTCTGTAAGCAGCTGATTGTACGCACGATCCGTGTCGTTGTTAATGATGATCATATCGAAAAGATGACCATATTTGTCCTCCATTTCTCTGGCCTTTTCTATTATGTCCTTGAGCTCCTCTTCCTTGTAAGTCTCATTATTTTTTATTCTTTTTTGTTTGAGCTTTTCAAGACTTGGTGGCGCGACAAAGACGACGTAGGGCTTGAGGTCCGAGTTCCGTAAGATTTTCAGGGACTGTGGATGAAGATTAAGAACGCAGATTTTACCCGAGTTGACTACCGTACGGATGGCTTCAACAGAAGTGCCGTAGTAGGCTTTCTCGTACTCGCCATGTTCCACAAACTTGCGACAGAGGATGTCGGATTCAAACTGCTGTCGCGAGATAAAGTGATAATCTTGACCATCGACTTCGGTATCTTTGCGCGGTCGACTTGTATCTACACAAACAAACAAACAAACAAACAAAAATTCAACAAAACTATTCACGTTGGACATAATCGGTATGAGTGTCAAGAAGATTAAATAACTTACGTGGTATCGCTGCTGCAAACTTTTCGCTGTCTTGCATAAGTCGTTGTCTGAGCTCGTGTCTACCAATATTAGGCGGGCCTATAAGTACGATTGGCCTTTTATGGTCTGCTCTAGGATAGTATAAGGCCACTTCTTCGTATGTCAATACCTCCTCGCTATCGTAATCTGAAATTTTGGGATTATCTAAATAGAAACTCTGTGTATAAGTGTTTATAAAGAATTGTTTGTCATGTAGATAGGATGATTACCGTCAATAGAAGTGGTGGCGTAAAGAGGATACCCATCGTCATTCAAGTTGGAGCCAAATTTACTTCTCTTCTTTTTCTTGGGATTTTTTCTCGCACAAAGTAGTGTGCTAGATTTTTTTGATCCTCGTACCGTCGACTTGTCCCCAGCTATTGTCTGCTTCATCGATTCACGCCTAAAAACCGAACAGATCGCATATAATATGTCATTCCGTCATTGAATTAATCGGATGAAGATGCGATCAAGAGACTTACTGATGCTGAAACGCTCTGCTTGGAATCAAGCCGGCAAGCGCTTGGTCCTCTTCACCTTCTCGATAAGCCTGCCACCAGTTGGGATCCTCTTGTGAGATGACATGTAGCACATCGCCTTTTTGAAAGCCCACGCCTAGTTCTCTACAAGGAATATAGGGATCCTCCTCCGGGTCGTAATCGAAATGAGCCCGCACAGTGTGAATCTAAATGTCAGCAAAAGAGAGTGGAGATTAGAGCGTGAGCTGCAGCATCAGCAGCAGATACTATATATTCTGTATATCTAACTTGTTGAGCGTCTTCACGACCACCATTGAGATTGTTGTTGCGCTGCGTCGTCGGGGCTGGCAGTATGTGGAAGGTGAGACTTCCCTGCATACCCGCGAGTATGTCACAGACGTCATTGACGCTTTTGCCACGCATCTCAACCCCATTGACCTCGAGCACCTCGTCGCCCTCGTGCAGCAGGCCGGATTTATCGGCAGCACCTCCCCGTACCACTCGACCTGTGCAGACAAATTAATTTAAACTTGGCCGTGTGCGAAGACGAGAAGCTTTGCTTTGCTCGGCTGGTGGCTGGTCTGATAAAAGTGATAAAAAGACTGACCGATAATGACAGCGTCGCCTTCGTTTCTGACAGTAGCGCCGAGCGGCTCGTTTGTCTTTTCGATCTTGATGATTTTGATTGTGTCCGCAGCGGCGGCAAGTCTGGCCTCCCGAGAGCTGGCGAAGGGGCTGCCAGCTCGTTGCCCGCTCTGCTGGGATCCAGGACTGTCGCTGTATCCGGCTGCGGTACGCTGTAGTCCCTCGACCCGAGTTATCGCTGAGTCGTGAGCGAGCAGCAGTCCCTCCATCTCGTAGCTGGTGAGCAGGGCCTGCAGCTCCTCGGCCGCGGCTATCGTCTCGGCAGAGCTGGCCTGCGTCGCCTGCTGCTGGCTCCACTGCTCGAGCACCTCGACGCACTAGTCAACACGCGTCAATGGAGTTGGATTAGTCGTTGCAGATTATACAATTGTAGAGCTATATCGAGCGGCTTGAAGGCTTACGTCTCTGGCGAGGCTGGAGGCATCGTCGGTGTGAAGTTTGAGACTCTTGCCGGAGCGCAGTCGGGCCTTGAGCGCGTGGTGGGTCGAGAGGGCGCTGGCGAAACGCTTCTGGACCAGCAGCGTCCTGACGGCCTCCAGCTCAGCCTCGACCCCCGGGCCGCTGATGCCGAGGCTGCCGCTAATGTTTCGCAGCTGGAGCTGCAGCCTCTCGAGGCTCGCCACGACCTCGCCATAGGCTGCGCGAAGTGCAAACAATTATGAAATGAGCGAAACAAGCTTTCATCGCTAATCAGCTAATCATCTCCGAGGGCCAAATACGTATACGTACTGAGTGGTCTGAGGGGCTCTTCGACTGGTTCACTGGCTGGTTGCTGCTGCTTTGCGACGGAAGGGCCGAACTCGTCCTGGCTGTAGCCGAGGTTCTCTTGGCCAGAGAGGCTGATGGTGCGGCTCTCGAGAGCCTGGAGCTTTTGCGAGTAGCGCAACGAGCGATTCTGGTACTCTTGACGCTCCTCCTCGTCCTTGCGCTTCCATAGCTCCTCCTGGGCAAAGAATGCATTATAGTAGTCGAGAATTGTACAGAGCAGCAGTAGAGATGAAGCCGGAGAAATAAGCCTGGCACTGCTCGGGCTTCCAGCAGCTATTTCTCTGCGGCTCGGCTGGCCCGAATACCTAGATAACGCGGCTGCAAACGGCTTATCAGAGCCGGTGGGCGTTTCTTATCACATCGTACCTGATACTTGTGCAGGGAATGCAGCTGCTGCGGCGTGTGCTCGCTCTTGAGCTGGGCAGCAGCCGCTGTCGAGGACGGCAGGGCCGGCGGCGGCATCTCGCTCTCCTCGACATTGTTGTTCTGGGCGCAGTTCCGCAGATTATCTTTGGGTGGACGGGCCGGGGCGCGCTTCTGATCCCTCGGTGGTATCGCCGGCTTCACGCCGTTCAGCCCGGCCTGCAAAATTCACCCATAGCCTTTTTCAAATCGACTGCGCAGCGCTGATCCGCGCTCTCTGTACGTATAGTGGTATGCTGTCTACTAACAGCGCATACGTGTGTTCTACACACACACACACACACACGCACTAGTCGGACTGTTTTCTTTCTTTCTCTAAGTATTTTCGTTCTCGGCGACTCGCCAGCGCTACCCGTCGATCAGGATCTTCGTGTCTCGTCGAGGGTTAGTTATTGCGCGGAGGCCGCAGCGCATTTTCATCACACCTATACGATTAATTCTACAGTTCGTGCCATGCCAATGTTCTACTTGCGGCTCATGCTCGTGGCTTCTATATCCGGTTAGTGCTACTTGTTTGCGATGGGGTTAGTGAAGCAAGACAGAGGATGAGTAGCAGATGTAAAGAGAGAGAGAGAGAGAGAGAGAGTGGATTTTCGAAATTTACCTTCGTGCCAACTTTGACGTCCTCCTGCTCGTCGGCGCCCAGTTCGCGAGCCTCGGTAATCAAGCCCTTCGTCTCCGCGCCTACTTTCTCATCATCGATCTGAACGAATTGACTATTAGCGCGAGAGAAGCTAATTTGCGTGTCAGAGAGGCAAGGGGGCAGGAGTCTCGGTTGCAGAGAGTCGTCCGCGGAGCTTGAGAGATCGAGTTCACTTTTCGAGAGCAGCCGACGCACCTCGACGTCCTCGAGGACGTCGAAGCGCTTCGAGCGCCGATAGGCCAACGAGAGCCTCGAGTTGTTCTGATTCTGGGTGTTTGGCGATTCCTCGGTAGAGAAGAATCGCCGGCTACGCTGCCTCAGAGAATTCCTCGAGTTCTGGTTGTGCTCCTCGATGAACTCGGACTTCTCGTCCTGCTGACACCGATCCACCGCCTCGACCAGGTTCTCGCGAGACTTGGACTTGTATTTAGATCTATTTATCGAATTCTTAACCGAGGAGAAGACGAAGGACTTGGAGAGGCTCTCGTTCAATTGCAAGGACTCGATCGAGATAGCGTGAGCGTGGGTGTGCGTGCGTGCGCGAATGCTAGTGCGGGTGCAAGAGGCAAAGCGATTGTTGGATTGCAGCTGTTGCTGCTGCTGCTGCTGCTGCTGCTGCTGCTGCTGCTGCTGCTCGGGTAGCCGAGGTGCGCCAAGTTTTAGAGTTTGCAAGCCCTCGATCAACAAGCTGCGGACCTTCGAGCTCGACCTTACCTTCCTGCTGGGACACTCGAGCGCGTTTGCATCTATCGGCCGCTCGTTCTCCTTTTCCTTCTCGCAATCGTTTCGCTTATTGCTTTTGTCTTTTGAGCTTTTCGCGTGCTTCGCGGCGGCGCTTCTCGAGTCGAGCGTGCCTGGCGGCGGATAAACCGGATGGCTCTTGGTCACCGGTACGAAATCCGCTGGACAGTCGACAGCCACTTCGCGGTAGCTCTTCCCAGCCCCGACGACGAGGAAGGGCGCGTGATCGACCTGGTCGAAATCGCTCGACCTTTCGCTCCTGAGGGTCGAGTAGCCGCTCGACGACTGCTGCTGCTTGTTTCTCTTGCGCGTACGCGGCATAGAGGAGAGCTGCTCTACGCTCTGAAGCAGCTCGTCCCTCGAGCCCGCTCGCAGCAGTCCCTCGGTCTCGGGCCCCTTGTGGCCCGCAGTGTGCTTCTTCTTTTTGCTGCCACTTGCTTTTGCGTTGCAGCTGCTACTCGTGGCGGCCACGGCGCTCACGTTACTGGCTGCGCTCTTGTCGTCGTCGCCGTTCTTGAGGTTGTTGTTGTTGTGGTGGTGGTGGTGCTGCTGCTGCTGCTGCTGATGGTGGAGCTTGTCGAGGCCCTGCTCGCCGATCAGCAGGGCGAAATCGCCGAGCTGCTCGGGCCTGCTCATGACAAAGTTCTCAAAGTCCCGGAGGTCCTGGAGATCCGAGAGACCGTAGGCGGGATTGTCAAAGGAGCTGCTGCTGGCAAAGATTCGAGCGAGCTGGGGCTGCACCGTTCGCGCCGGGGCGATGCCGACGACGAGACCGGCGTCGAGGGGGACCGTGCTGTCGGAACTGCCGGACGAGCTCCTCGGACTCGCCGACTCGTCGCTGCAGGTCTTGAGCATCGTCGGGTAGTCCTCCTTGGCGAAGGGATAGTCCTCGTCAGCGTCGACGCTCGACTCCTTGTGGCCGGTAAATCTGCTGCAGGTGTCGACCTCGAGCTCGAGTTCGATTTCGTCGACGTCGACGTCTTCCTCGTCCTCGTCCTCCTTCTTCTTAATCTCGTCCTCGTCGTCAGAGCAAATCCTGAAGGGGTCCTTGACCATGTGCTCTTGAATTATGAATGCGGAATTCTCCTCGAGTATGCGTTTCTCGTTCGCGCTTATAAAGTGAGCGTCTAGGGAGATGCGGCTAGCGCTAAGGGGAGCGGCTGGTGCTGGCTCGCGGCTGGGGGGTGACTGCGGCTCGGCACTCTGACAGACACTAGCCACCGAGTCTACTTTCTCTATTACCTTATTGGGGTAGGCCGCCGTCTGGAGCAGGGAATCGGGCACGTCGACGGGCAGCTCCCGGTGGTGGCCCAGGAAGCCCGGGGCCCACATCTCATCGGGGCCCGCAGGCTCCTTGGACTGGCCTCCCGCCTCTTGCTGCTGCTGCTGCTGCTGCTGCTGCTGCTGGTGCTGCGGGGTGGTTCGGCTGCGCGACCTGCAAAAGTACAAAGCCAAACGATGAGTGGACAAAATCGGACGATTCGGCAGCCGCGTACTAGCGCCACTATCTAGCGCATAATATAAAGCCCGAGCAGCTGAAGCCGATGACGCATTAATGCAGCTGCTGCGAGACCCCCCGCAACCTGTCTATTGCGACACGCGCGTATAAGTGTAAATACAAAGGTTTGGTAGCGCGCGTACACGCCAGCGGAGAGGGAGTCTACATGTATAGGCAGCTAAAGAGGAGAAAGCCCATAACGAGAGCATGTAGCTATAGCAGTTCATTATACGCACAGGTATAATACGCTCACCGTACATGACGAGGGCTACAAAAAGCAGCAAGACAATGAAAGTTTGGTCGCGGGAGACAAAGGCCCGCACATTATGCGCCCCTACGGTGCGGAGGGGATTCGAATGGGAAAGAAATTTCAAACTCTAGGTATAAGGATAATTCGGAGAAAAAATCGGAAGCCTTTTCTTCTTGTCGTCGATTACTCGGGCGACACGGCGTTGAAGCGTCGAAATTCTCTCTGCGTACCGAGAGCGAGCGAGGGAGGGGGAGGGGGGCAAGGAGGGAGAAAGAGAGGGCAAAACTCGTTTCCTCGAGCCGGCCGGGATCAAATTCTCCTGCGCGCGACTGTACTTTTCTCTCGCTCGCTCTCTCGGCTCGGACTAGCCTCTCCTCATTGCGCCGTTTGCCGATTTCTTCGGAAAAATCGTCATGCGTGCCATTTAGCCGTAGTACTAATCAGCGACTAATCAGCTACGATGACGGGGACGAACCTAATGGCGTTTCGTCGTTTGAGCACTCGAACCCTCGGCGCTGGCTCTTTGGCGAGGAGCTCGCTGCGAGCAGTCGGAGGAAGAGACGTTAGACATGCTCGTGTCTCACGAGAGAGAGAGAGAGAGAGAGAGAGAGAGAGAGAGAGAGAGAGCGACAGCGGCAGCGTAGCACACGCGTGACGCACAAGATTCTCGCGCGGTGACTCGACAGCTGCAGCCAGGCAGCGCTTTGGCTTGTGCCTGTGCTGCGATGCCGATTGCCGATGCTGCTCGCGTTCGCCTCGCCTCCTATACGCCCAGCCATCCCCAATGCACGTAAATAAGGACTCGTACCAGTGCAGCGTTTTGAGAATCCCCATGGCGCGCAGAGCGACCAGCGGCCGAAGCGAGTCCGCGTCGATTTCTCTCGAGCAAGCTCAAGTTTATGGAGCAGCAGCAGCGCAGTGGGCAGTGGACGTACGAGTACGGCGCAGCAGTATCGCGTATCAGTGGCACACTAGCACTCGGAGCACTGGTACACGCGTAGCACTGGAGCAGCGGACATCCCAGTGTCCTAGTGGGAGAGCCAGCTACCGGCTAGAGTCAATCGGCAGAGTCGCACTCGATCGGCGCTGCTGCGGGTGTATAGAGCCGCTCGCTCGGATCGGACACGGGAACGGAGCACCGCGTGCCGCATCTCTGCTGCAGTCTTCGGCCGGACTCGATTTTCTCCGGCGTGTTGGGAAAGTGGCACCGCTGTACAAGCTGGACAACACGAGACCCACGAGCGCACAGTATGCGTCTGCGGAGCAACCTGCGAGACTTTTCGAGAGCGGCCGAGCGTCGCTCGAGCAGGACTGAGTTTGTTGGCTTCGCCGAGCGCCTCGCGCGCGCCCCTCCCTCTCTCCCTCTCTCTCTCTCTCTCTCTCTCTCTCGTGCGCTCCGTTGCCATTGCCGCCGCGCTGCTGCTGCTGCTGCTGCTGCTGCACCTTACGCATTGTACCAAAGCTGTATACCTGCGGCCCCTCCGCACACACAATATAGCTACCTATATACCGAACAAGCGCTGTCTGGCTGCATGTGGGTGCAGGCCAACACAGCGCGAGTATTCCGGCGGCGTTCAAGTCTCTGGCATTCGGAAATTTGCCGATCTGCTCGCCGCGTGCGTTACGTAAGCCAGAAGGATATATACGACAACAGCTGCTGCTGGGCGGCGGCTCTCGTCGCCAGTATACGCTATTTAGTATAAGCTATTCGCACCTGATGCACAGACAGATGCATCGACTCCTGATGCGCTCGAGGTAGTCCCAGCAGGCGTCGCGGCAGCGACCGGTGCAGTTCTCGCACTGGCCGGCCCAGGCCCGGCAGCTCGCCGAAGGCATCGGACGGACCGGTGCTCACAGTCTCACACACGCGCGCTACTCGCGGAACACGACTCACGACTCGCTTTCGTTGCGGAGAGCGCTCGCGGTAGACTGGAATGCGAGCTGCTTTATCTTTCATATATTCACCTGATACCGCTGCGATATCGAAGCTTATCTTTCCGACGAGCTCAGCCGTACATATTGGCATTGCCAAAGAGCAATCTCTATCGGTCGTATCATTCGTAGATTCTTGCTTGAGAGCTGTATACGCAGTAACGTCGCAGCGTCGCAGAGGCAGAGGCAGCAGCGAGGCGAGACGAGTGCGTGTATCGTGCGTGTCGTGCGCGGAGCGACAGGAAGCGCAGGTGCGCTCGGGGGCGCAGGGAGAGTGGATGTAGTGCGACAGTATATAGCAGGTTCACGAGGGACGCTCTATTGTGGCATTCCGAGGAGCCCCCAAAAGCGAGCGGGAATTTTCCGGCTGCTGCGTATAGGTAGGTATATTCTAGTCGGCGAAACGAGCGGAGGACGAGAGAGGGGGGAGACGCGAAGGAGAAAAGTATATACCTGTACTCGGCAGCCTCGACTCGACTCCTTCGCAGAGTCCTCGTGCGAGCAGGGATTCTCAACTGCGCAAACACCGAAAACAGCTACATGCGCTGCACTTGTAATTTGCAGTGGCTCGCGCGACCACGGCATGTATATGCATCGACGTGAATTATCATGTACCGCACGCCATACATACATACTGCGCGCGTAACCTTGACAGTTGACAGAGAGCCTCCAACTTGTTATTGTGTCCAATCATTTATTTATACAGCTGGTGGTGAATCGAAAATGCGCCTTTTCCTGGAAATTAGGTCGCACAATAGGGGACCGAGCGAGCCATCAGGGAGCGTGAGGCAGCGTGAGGCGCGGTTCGTCCATTCTTTCGAATTCCCGGCTCTTCCTCCTCCCCTTTTCATTGTGCAGCCATGGACGCACGAGTGTTGGAGCGTTTGATTGTACGTTGCGGCTGCTTTTTCCTCTCTTCCGCGACGTGAATGCGAATAGCGGAACCTGCGCGCGGAACTCGCGTCCGAGCCGGAAGTGACAACCGGCTGGCCGGTGCGCGGAGCCTTTTGTTTTTCTTCGCTATCGAAACTTTCGAAAGCTTTTCAAAGGGAAAATTGCGAAAATTGTCCGGAGCTATTCGGAGGGAAAGCTTGAGGACTTGAGGAGCAGCCAGCTCCGTCGGAATAGGTATAAGCACGCGACATCTGTAGTGCGCGAGCGCTAGCAGCAGCGCGGGAAAGAAGCTGCTTAGCCGCAGGCGGGTAAAGAAATTCCCTGCAGGATGACGAGTGGAAAATTTCCGGGGATAAGATGCGAATAAGATGAATGGATGCAGGTATACCTGAGTATCGGCTCGGGATAGTCGCGTTCGTCGGGGGCGTTCAGAATGCCGCTCGAATCGTTGACCGTGGAGGAAGTGGAGCCGCGCGGTGACCTCGGGCCACCCTCCGCTTCGCCGATCAACACCTCGGTGCGGCCATTCTGGAAGGGACTGCTCGCCCGGCGCTCGCTGCTGCGAATCCCATCGACCTGGAGCGCAGTCTGCGGGAAAAGGTTCAATGCGATAGGTTAGGCCGTATTCTCGCTATTCTCGCTATTCTCGCTACTCTCGCTAACCAGGAGATCCGCCGGCGCGTCCTCGGGGCAGCTCTGCTGCTTTTCCAGCGGCGCTTCCTTGCTCTGCTGCGGGCCCTTGGGGAGCGTGCCGTTGCTCAGCTTCGAGGTGTAGACATCTGCCGTGCTGCCCGGCGGCTCCCTGCGCACAAATTCGCACAAATTCGCACAAATTCGCACAAATTCGCATACCTACCTGTCTTACGTAAGGAGAGCTCACTCTTCTTTTCGTCGTTTCTACTCACTTGTCGGAAAGTGTCACCGTGATCTGGCCGCCCGGCCCATCTTTCTCGGCGGGCTCTTGGCTCGTCGACGCTGCTCCAGCCTCCGTTATCTGCAACCGGGATATCGGATAGTCTCGTTATTCGGCAGAGGAGCCAACAGGCCGAGATGTATGGTTTACCTGTTGGTGCAGTATCGCCTGTATGTCTCGAGGCTGGAAATTCCTGAGAGCGGTCAGCCTCTGCAAGCGTTCTCGCGCCCCTCTGCAATGAGACGCGGATCGGCGAGATTAGATTGGATAGAAATTACAAGTCGCGGGGCCCGACTCACCTCTCCACAGCGATGACCCATGCATCCCTGATCCCTCCGGCATTTGGTCCGTCCAATACTTCTGGGACAAAAAAGCTCGACGTTAAATCAAATCAAAGCGGGCCTATACGCGGCGATCGTTATTTTAAAATATCACAGGACTCGGGAGGCGCGTGCAGCTGAAAGCGCGAGTAGCTAATACCAGAGCTGTCCGAAATGAGCAGGCTCCTTTCTTCCCTGCCCTCGGCCTCGTCGTCGGCGTCGTCGTCGATGAACTTGATGGAGGAGAGGTCAAAGTGACGCGCGACGTCGTCCCCGGGCTCGAGAACGCTGCCGGCCGAGTCGGGCGACTTGGGCCTGCTGGGGACGCGCGACTCCGCGGCGCAACCGCACCAGGAAATACGCCCGAGGAGCGAGGAGAGCCGAGATCTGTCCCGAGCGCGGCGACGCACGGGCTCCAGCTCGTCTTTCGCCTTGCTCATTTTACCTCGACTCTTCTGCCACTGACGACGCGATTACCATGCTGCTGCTTGAGCAGCCGACTGCCCCGAGCGGCGGAGAGCTTCCCACTGGAGTCGCTAGACTGCCGCTGGACTATTTTCGAGCGACTGCTGGATCAGCTTTTTTATTTTCGACCTCCGTCTCGCGCGCGCGCGGCGCGGCGCTTATTATAGAATCCTGTAAGCGTGCGCGCGAGTGGTATAGAGAGAGAGAGAGAGGTCGCGCGAAAAATCAGGCGGCCCCCGTAGTTTATATTTGGAAGCGCGCGCGCCCGCGGGAGACGATGAAAAGAAGGGCAGAAATAATAAAAATAACGCCGGCATCCCGACTTGCGGTTCAACGCACCCAGGCAAACTCGGGAATCCCTCAGCTCGCGCGTCTCAGCTGATTTTTGCCGACGTCGAACGCTAGAAGCGAATCGGTCGGTAAGAAGAATATCGGCGGAGGCTGCGGAGAGAAACCTCGACTTGTCTCTCTTGCGAGCAGATAAGGAACGGAACCAGTTTTCTAACTGTATACTTCTCTCCCTCTCTCTTTCTCTTCCTCGTTCGTATTCGGGCGAAATGCAGAGCCTTCGCGCGCTCGCTAGTTGCGCAAGCTGCCTCGATCGCAATATTTTGTTTGTCGCCAGAGGTTTCTTCGAGCCTTGACCCATTTCGGTGACGAGCGGCGCTGGCATTTACACAACTTTACACCGAGAGGTGAACGACCACCATGGCCAAGAGTCTGACGCATCCTATGCTCGGGCACTATGCACGCTTATTGCTTATCCTTGAATACGTAACGCGACGGACGATTCTGCGCGGCGGCCTCCAAACCAAGCCCCGGAAACGATACGCGCTCTAGCTCAGCTATATAGATAACCGCGCGCGTACACCCGCAGTTCCGCTACGATGTCACGTCCTGCAGCTATACGACGCTCGCGAAACCAGCTGCGCTGTCAGCGGGCTTGCTCTCAACGCCGAGCGACGCGAGCAATTTGCAAAAGCGACTCACGTCTCTAGGGTAGCTCGCCGCGGCCGCAAAGAAGCTGCGGGCTAGAAGCATTTGGCGGAATCGAGCTGGCGTATGGCGCGGTATGGCGCGTGTCGCTGCTGAACCATCAACCATGTGCAGGAGGGAAGCCTTGCAGCACGTGCAGCGCGTCACACTGTTAATCTTACTTTCACTTGACCAGCGCGGAAACTGGCTGGACCACTCGCTACTGCACTATTTCGCCGAGCAATACTGTTCACTTACTGTACGGCACCAAGTTTGCCGACTATATCGGTCTGGCGTGTTCGCGCGCGTCCGCGAAGCAGCGTGAAAAAGATCACAAGTTGAACTGACACGTATGTGCCGTGTGCTAGCGAGTAGCACTCACTTCCAGAGTCCCGAGTATTGCCACAACCTCGTGCCGGCTCGACCCTCTCTCTCTCTCTCTCTCTCTCTCTCTCGCTACAACATTCGCTTGCGTCTGCATTCTCCAGAGAGTTCCACCTCCTACTCACCTGGTGTGTGTGTGCGCTCGCGCGTGCCAAGAGAGCAGCGGCGGGCGAGGAGGAGGAGGACGAGCGAGCGAAAGAGAGAGAGAGAGAGAGAGAGAGAGAGAGAGAGAGAGAACATCATTTACCTGGCGAACGCGGACCAACCGCTTCAACCTGCGAAGCGGAAATTTGCGATCGCTGCCGAACTTTACCGAGTCGCGCTCATGTTCTAACATTTTCTCGGACGAGTTGACTCACCCATTTTGTTGCCGCTCCTCCGTCGGACTCGTAGGCATATTGTTCTGGACTTGATGCACTGCAACAGACGAGTGCGAGCGAGACCTTTGTGTCAATTCATCGATTCATTCGCAGATAAAGCAGAAGAGTGTAGAGCTACCTGGTGTATATGCTGGATAACTTCGGAGTGCGTAGCATTCTCGAGAGTGCGTCCGTTGACCTCGAGAATTTCATCTCCGATTTCCAAGCTATCCGTGCTGTCCGCTGGCGATCCTGCAAGTTATTTGACAATTTTGACCGTACGATCGAGAATTATAACAACTCAGTTCAAAGGTCATGCATCACGCAGGAGTACACGGCGGTAAAGGCTGCCTCTATTATACCAGTAGTAATCCTGCGCGCTATGGCCAGCCGCTTATGCGCCTGCGCACTGCGATGCTGCTGCATCAGCAATATGAGCAACTGATCGGAAGTGATGCTTAATTTCTGTGTACCTACTTGGCTCTCACAGTTTTCTCCGTGCGCTTACACACAATACGTAGTATTTATCTGAATATTATCTGAATAAATTCGGCGCAGGAGAGCTGCTTTCAAGTTGGAGTAGAAACAACGTGCATCAGTAGGTCATAGCTTCGGTTCAGCAGTTGATCGCAACAAGCGCGCGCGAGGCGCGGCGAGGCGCAGCGAGAGAAGCGAGAGAAGCGAGCTGAGAGCGATTAAAAAAAGACGCCAACAAGGAGGTAGTGAGGGGTGTTTAATCCGTACGCGAGAGCGGGAGAGAGAAACGGGGTCTAGGATCCGAAGGCGCGGAAAAAAGTTGCCCCCGTTTCTCTCTGGTGGTGAAGCTAGCATGAATACCTCATACCCATTTGTTTGATGCTGATACATAGGTAGGCACTGCCGAGCTAAGCCGAGCCGAGCGAATTCAAAAAAAAGGAGGCCAGCCTCAATAGCTGCGCGAAGCTATAAGCCTTAAAGAAGATGCAAAAGGGATCCCTCGAGAGGGGAGGGGGGAGGGCACGTGGACACTTATTAGAAAGAGGGAGAGAGACTTACCGTAGAGCTTCATTTTGCCACTGTGATTCATCAGAATGATGATGTATCCTCCTAGGTCGACCATTTTTCCGCTTGGCAGTCGTACAAGCGATTCGGGCCAAGATAGTCAAATTTCGCGCACTTGAAACTTTAGCGAGCAGTAAGTATACCACCCGTCGTCGTAATAAAGTATCGGTAGCTGTAGGCGGCTGCGAATGCTAGGCAGCCTCGTGTTGCCGGCAGCGAGGAGCAGGCCGCCGCGATCAGTGCCTCATTCCTACATGCTGCAGCTTATTATTCTCGATCCGGGGCTGTTGGACTGCTGCTGCTGCTGCTGCTGCTGCTGCTGCTGCGACTGTTGTTGCTGCTGCTGCTGCTGCTGACGACGACGATGTTGACGATGCTGCAGCCGGAAAGGGCGATGTGCGAGCAGCTGACGCTCCCGCTCCTGCAGCTCATCGTCGGCGACGGCGGCAGCGACGACAGCGACGAGCGCATCGACTGCACCGAATTCTCGTTCTGGGCGAAACCGCACGGCAGCCTCCATATCATCGACTGATGGAGCCTCACCGCGAGCAAGTTTTTCCCCGAATTCATCCTCGAGCCTGCACAGATAAGATGGGTGTATAGAGAGAGAGGGGGGGGGGCGAGAGACGTTCAAAGCTATAGATATAGAGTCACACCCTCTTACATGTCCTGCTGAGCCGCCCTCTCTGTACACTGCTCAGTTACACAAACACACGTCAGCTCACAAAGGAAAAAGACTCGAGAGCACAGGCACACGAGTACCTATACTGGCAATACTCACGTCGAAATGCGGTCGGCGGATGCTGGGCTGAGGAGGCATCGGACGCAGCAGCTCCTCCTTCATCTCCCAAGCTCGCTCGCGCGCGCGAGGTTACTTTCTGCCGCAGGATCCGCGGAGGCGAAGACTAAAAAGAAAGGCAGAATGTCGATATTGTCCATTACTCGGGCCGCTCGATGGCAGACCGCACTCCGCGGACACGCGCACACGCACTAGCAAACTGCGTTCTCGCGATGTACGCGTATACACATGAGCTCGAGAGAGAGCAGCTGGCTAGCACAGGCCGCTAGGTAGTTGACAGTCTGGTACCTATCTTAAGCAAGTTGAAACAACTGCAGGATACGGCGTGCGCGAGACGTACCGAGAGACAGAAAAGCGCGCGCTTTTCTGTGCAAACACTGACGGGGGACTGAAAATCGCGACCTGACGTGGTCGGCTCTTCTGCTGCTGCTGACTAAGGCGAGCTCAGCACAGAGATCAATATAGGGGATGCTGTCGCCGTAAGCTTTCCTCTCTCTCTCCTTCACTTTCCCCATCTCCAACTCGACTCTCCCTCTCTCGCTTGTTTGCGCGCGCGCGCTGCCCTGCGCGGCTCTGCGCTCTCTCTCTCTCTCTCTCTCTCTCTCTCTCTCACCTTCGTGTATATAGGTATTATATGAATATGCGTGCCGGTGGCAGTGGTGGCGCTGCTGATCTGGCTCTGCAGCAGCAAGTCAGCAACGCGGCCGTACGCTCTATTAAATACTGCGTGGGTACCTATACATTTTTCAAATTACTCGCCATACATACATACAATCTGTGTTATGCTTATCTATACTGCATTAGCTTGGATATCTTATTTATACTTATTATTTACCGGTTAACTTTATATACTTTGCAATAACCTGCTTTTTTCGACTTTTTTACATAAGCGTAGAAATATCAAGTACTCAGATAAGTTAACCTGGTTGAATCATAAAACTCACATACAGAATTGGTACCTTATATGTATACTTATATAAGCAGTCAACTTTGAATTTTTAACTGACGCGTGCGGCGTGAATATTATATACTTATATCTATCTTCCAATGTCCCGTTTTCCTTGTTCCCCATTCTTATATGTTTCCTTTAGAGGTTGGAGCACAATACTTCTCTCGGCAACATACTCAAAACAATTCACTCATCTGCGTTGTTTGTCCATCTTAATTCTCAACTTTACTGACACTATTTACACATTTTCATACACAAGTACATGTCTTTGACAATAAGCAATATACCATATATTCTACAAATATTGTCTTTCGTATGTAAGTTACTTCATATACCTATGTGTATATTTGCCAGCTGAACAAATTAAGTGCTTCTCAACTCTACTTTGCTAATGTGTGTATGCGTGCATTTCAGCTGATATTGGTATTCAATAAAATGGTAAAAATAGCACTGAAGCTCAAAGCCAATCTGGAAAATGTTGAAAGCTTAACCCCTTCACCTAATCCAGACTTTCGTTGGTATCTCAAATTTGCTTGCAACAACTGTGGTGAGTTGTCTAACAAATGGAACTATGCTTCGTTAGCTGAAGAGACACCGGCTCAAAGAGGAAGTGCAGTAAATCATTTTATTAGCAAGTGTAAACTGTGTGCCCGTGAAAACTCTTTAAATATTCTACCTGAAACAATAAGTGGAATAACGGAGGACAGTTATGGTCAATTCAAAACCATTGTTGTCTTTGATTGTCGGGGCTTAGAACCACGAGAATTTTCAGCCAGAGAAGGCTGGATAGTTAAGACTTGCAATGATGGTAAAACCTTCACCGATGTAGATCTCAGTGAAGGAGAATGGGGAGATTATTGTGACAAAACCAATCAACCAGTTAGCATTGATGAGATCGAGCATACCTTTGAAAGAGTTAAATAGTTTATAGGTTCAAATATATCAATAAATAAATACATTTTAAAATACGTGCATTTTTTTACCCAGGAATTTTGAGATGATTCTATACGCAATGCTTTTCATGTCACTTGGGCTTTAAATTTTATCATTGTATCTTTCACACTTGATTTCGGGTTATGTACAGCAAGAAAAACCCATAGATTACAATTTCATGTTCAACGTTTTATTTTGAGTATAATAAGAAAATTGTATGTATATAGAACAATCTATAAGTTACTTATTGCACATTATAAAATTTTATCGCATTTGTTTTACAGCATCCTCCGCTAAAAAAAACTGTGACTTGAACAGAAATGACAGCTATTAGATTAGTAGAGACACTCTACTATGAATGATGAACATAATTATAAGTTACTGCTTTTTCGCATTTCACAAAGTAAATAATGCTGTGCTGAAAACGTAGAAACTGCAGCTTTTTCTATGTCATTATTAGATATGAAGATTTTTTGCTTTTATGCACAGTCTGGGTCCACCAATTTTTGGGATTGGAAACTATATCAAAGTTTTTTTCAGTAGTCAACGTAAATATACTCAAGGGGCCACCATTTATAGATATACTACCAATGATTAATTCACGCTATCAATTGCTCCCAACTTTTAGAAAAACAAGAGCTTTTATCAACAGAATCCTATTGGAGAAAGAATACATAAAATATAATTTTCGACAGGTTAAACGCTTTGGGTTATTGTTTATTCTGGCTAAAAGCGTACTCTGGATTATTTTGTTCTCTCAGATCTCCTTGACACACAATGTCCAGCTCACTTTGAAGTTACGGTGGCCCCTCATTAAGAGGAATCAGATGTCAGTGTAGTGTGTGAGATTGTGTAACTAATAGAAATAGTACATTGTACAACAAGGGAGCGAAAATGGACTTTTCCAAGCGAGGATGATGTTTGAGCACGAGTCTGGAAAAGCACATTCGCCCCCCGTTGTTCGCCGTGCTTTTTATAATAAGTGTATAAGGAAGACCATTTTTGTCGCCTATGAAGTGGATCGAGAATGGAGATTTTCGAGTCGTCCACTACGGTGTGCGTATACACACATATATTATATATATATATATCTGCATCATGAACATAAACATGTATGCACATTTAAAATTTGCCAATTTACAACATTTTAACAATTTATTTTTTTTTTAATTTTAGCTAATCGCGAGTGTGTGTAGTATATACGTTTCGACTGTAAATATGAACTTTATGGCGCGAATATTTAAAATCAATTATTTTGAATTACAATTAATGTGTGTGTGTGTGTTAATATTTTTTTAGTAAAGCTTTTTAAATTTAGTATATCAAAATTATAATAAACTGAAAATTTTAATATTTTGGAAATTGTTTCAACAGTTTTTAACGATTTAAAGCTTGAAAATGGTCTTTTTTATGCACGTGTTATAAAAAAGTATTTTAGAAAAAAACAATCTCGTGATAGACAAAAGTGTTGACGATTTTTTCAAATTATATAGCTCTTTCATGAGCAAGCTTGCATTGTGGCACCTTTTTTGTTGTATATTTTCATTATCATGTGAACTAGTGCAGTACTGGATTGTTAAATTATAGTCCTACAATTACTGCATATTACGATATAATAGTATATAAAATAGCTTCAAGGCAGTCTATTAAGGAATAATGACTAAGGAAGGAAGTATTATTAGTAATAATAGTAGTAGCAGTAGTAGTTAGTAGGAGTATTGTAGTATCAATAGTAGTTGATGGCAGTTGTAGACTGCCTATATTGGCCGAAGACAGTTGAGTTTGAGAGATGCCGACTGGTCCTCCAAGCTTTGCTTGAGACCCTGCAGGGTTTCGATCAACGCATGCTTGCGTAGCTGCGACAAAGAGGAGTATGCCGAAGCTGATTGTAAATGTTGATGCTGGCAAAATGAAAATTTTAGAAAAATCATCGATAGGTTGAGGAAATAATACAAACGGTCAGGTATATGTATAGGAATGGAAATAATGTTTTAAACCTGCGGTTGAAGATCACTAGCCGTGCAATCGCCATCAGAGTTTCGTAGCCAAGGGGGAGCTTGGTGCTGAAGTAGTCGGCAGCCGTCTTGTTGATCCTCGTACACCTTCCGTTTGACGGGCTCGCTTTGTGGACAGGCGTAATGTTCGGACACCGCGCTCAATTCCTTGCAATCGTGTTGTGGCGTCAGCGCCGACGCGACCGGATGAACATGAATCGATCTGTACAAATAAGTAGTGTATTTCTGCTATTCGTCACGGTAGACTATATATTTTCGATTCGAAGAAGTTTGATATGCAGGCAACATGCTATTCCCCGTACGAGGCGCGAGTACTCACCGGAAGGCCGGGAAAGGGTTAGCGCCAGCTCGTAGAGTTGCAGCCAGCCGAGCGGGATCAATCGTTTTCTTCTGTTGCTGCAACGAACGAAATACTCGGTAAATAAAATTAAAAACTCCTGGCAAGGAGTTTTCAATTTTATACAGCATACCCGCTGGAGCAGTCTTTTCGGACTGGAATGATCGAGGAGATCCTTGATGCTGCCGCTCGAGAGTTCGGGCTGCGAGTTCCGGCTCTTGAGCAGGGCCTGCTCGATATTGAGCTCGGCGTTCTTGATGAGCTCGACCCGCCTGTTCGGCGCGGAGGCCGTGCCGAGGTACGCTCGCCGAGGGAACCGAGAAGGGGAGCAGCTGTCCGAGGCGTTGGCCACTGGACTGCTGCCCGCGGACTCGTCGCGCTGCAGCTGCTGCTGGACGTTGACGAGCATCCGCTCGGCCTCCATTATCAGCTGGGCGTACTTGCGGTCGGCCTCTTGGTCCGCCTCGAGCAGCGCCAGCTCCGAGGCCGAGATGTCGTTGAGCGGGTGTACATCGTCGAGCCGACTCGGCCTGGCCGGCGGGGCCTGCGCCGGCACGAGCAGCCGATTCCTCCGTCTGAGGCAGATGGGCGTGCCGCCGAGGCTGCGGCTCGCCGGCGAGGCCGCCGCGCCCGCGGCCCAGACCGGCCTGGCCACGAGGGGCCGCCTCGAGGAGCCCTTCCTCATGAGCAGCCGCTCGAGCAGGGCGCGATTCGTCGCCGCGGGCTCCTCGCTCTCGAGCTGGCCGGGCCGGGCTCTCCGCCTGCTGCGGCTCCTCTGATGCTGCCGCAGGCGCTCGGGGCTGCTGCTGGCGCTGCTCCCCGAGGAGCTGTAGCCGTTGGAACTGGAGCCGCCGCGCTCGAAGCCGCAGTCGAACTGGCCCACGAGCTCGTTGAGCGTCGGCTCGTCCTCGCTGCTGCTGGCGTCGCTGCTGAGGCTCCTGCTGCTGCTGCTGCTGCTGCTGCTGCTCCCTCGGCAGACGGCCCGGTTCAGCCTGCGGGACGCGAGACGCCAATAAGGTGAGGCGACTGAGGGTATAACATATAAGAGGGTATAACATATAGTTACGGGCTGCGTCCGACGCTGAGGCTCTCCTGCCGGCAGCAGCGGTCCCGCATGCGATGGAGGTTGCCGGCGGGCCGATGGGGGGCCGGCCGCGGCCTCGAGGAGGAGCGACTCGTCCTGGCGGGCGTGACCTGGGTGCTGGTGCTCGCCAGCAGCGGGGGCATCCTCCTCGGCGAGAACAGCTGGGCCGGGTGCTCGTCGCCGAGGAGCTGGCCGGGCTTGTCCGCGGGCGGCCGGCTGCTCTTCGGCGGGGTGGGCCTGCGCCAGCGGATCTCCTGCGGCTCCGCGGCATTGCCGCCGGCTCCCGGCCTCAGCCTGGCGTAGTGCTCGGGGGCGTAGGTGGCGCAGGGCGAGGTCCCGTCGGTCGAGTAGCCCGTGCTGTACGCGCTCTCCGGCGAGGACAGGTTGACCGGGGCGCCGGCCTTGTGCTGCACGTGGGGCTGGGCCGACTGGTCGCGGCCGCGGAAGCTCGAGGAGGACACCGGCAGCGCCGAGCGGATCTGCGTGGGCGATGCTCGTGGTGAGTACAGAGCCACGTGCGAGACAACAAGTGCCTCGGCTTCTTATCGGCGAATAATGGATATTGGACTCTCTCTCGCGCCTATGCGCTGATACATTGATTTTCCAACTTGTCGTTTGACTTGCATAGAGTGTCGCGGCAGCTAAGCCACCGGCAGAATCAATCGTGCACGAGTAGAAAAGGGAAAAAACTATCTACCACTTATATTCCTCGCGTGCGTGCAGAAAAGGAGAGTGAGAGAAGCATGCGACTAGGAGGACATGAGGGAAGAGAAGGCGGGATCACCTCTTTAAACTCGTGCTCGGCGGCGGCGGCTGCGACGGCGGGAGCCAAAAAAAATTGCTGATCGAAGAGAGTGCTGCAGGCCTCCTGATCGTCGCGGCGGGCCCTGGCGGGCTGCAGCGCTGCCGGCGGCTGAGCAGCACCTGGCACTTTTCCCGCAGCTCGTTCCTTCCTTTTGGCCCGGGAGCGCGCTATCTGCGCCTCCATCCAGCTCTTTATTTTCGTCCCGAACATGCTTCGCTTTATTTACTCTTTCAGCCTTGTATGCAGGTACCGATGCCGGAACTCTATGGGTAGACAATACCGAAAAGCACAAGCCATTTCCGAGGTTGCATCTCTCTATAGTCTCCTACGGACATCTATACGACGCGTTGAAAATGAAAAATTATATCCGCTATGAATTGTATGAGTTGATTGCAAATTCACTACAGTATGCTACACCTATATGACACTCTATATACTAGACTACGAGAGCGCGTGGATAATTCTAAAATAACGTAGCCGCGCGGCTGACGCGAGCCGGAGCTCTACTACTTGTGGCTGCAGCCTACTCGCAATATCAGTATCAGTATCACAATTACCAATGATTATACATATATGTATGTGATTAAAGAATGTTATCATCAATGTCCATAGGTGCAACGAGACATACCGCTTGATATTACAAGGTGGCGAGCATGGCGAAGCCGGAGCCCCTTGCCGCTAAAGTCTGTCCGGGTGAGCTCGGTGCCCTCCGTCGGCTGCTCCGGCAAAGTCCGAGCCAAAGCCCTGCTGCACCGCATCGCGTCCGTGGCCCGTGATCGGCCCTGCGACGACGATTATCCTTATTACCTGCGGAACGAGCTGCTGTTATAACGAAAAGGCTCCACGTGCTCTATTAATGCACGTTCTACCTACACGGCTGCAGTGTATCGAGAAGCCTGATGCGGCGTGCGGATCCTTCGAGTTCCAGCGTCCAAGTCACAGCGAACAAAAGCTTGGCGCGCAAGTACAGCAGGAAAGCTCTTGTAGGCAGCTCCCACTGGCACGGAAGACGCGACACGCTTACGGCCTATGCAGCGGCCTGCGCCAGCGACAGCATACTCGCGACTGCAAGGATCGACTTGGTTGGCGGCGTTGTCGCCGGCTCTCGGTGGCGCTGGCGCCGGCCGGAGTTCAGACGGGGACAGGGATCGGACTATCGGACTATCGGAGAGAGGGGGCGAGCCCTTTTTCACTCTACCTTCCTTCTCGCTTCCGCTGTATATATACTTACCCTGCAGCCTGCTGCTGTGTAGCTTCGAGCTTCCTTCTCTTATTCGCGCTCCGCAAGCCCTTCCCTCTCCCGTTGCACTGTAGCACCGTCGCATCAATACTATTACAGCTCGAGTTCCGCTTACGCTCCGTCGAACGGCGGCAGCGCTCTCCTTCCATCACTATATAACTTTACTTACTGCAGTTGGGTTATTGGTTTTGTCGACTCTTTACACCTTTACCTGTAAATATGCAACACAAAAAAACAGTGGTGAAGAAATTCACGTGACGCAACACTTGGTTTTTTTAATTCTTTTATTGTAACAGGTATCAAAGTATTCCATCAAAGTACGAGCAACCCACACTGTCTCATGACAATAGCATTATGATATATGTACACACAGTTGCTCTATTATTGTCACAAAATAAGGCACGATGCACATATATTACACATACTTATCAAGTAAGTAATGTACTGTAACATACGATGTGGTAAAAAAACGCACGAAAACATCAGCAACTATGAATCGATTTGTCAGCGAAATAATAAACTGTATAAATTATATAGATGTGAGGAAAAAAGGAATAAGCCGGGGCTGATTTTTCAGGGTAAGCAGGAGGTGGGCGCAGGTGTCAAGTTAATGTCCGTGAGAGCGGTCGCTTCGTCTAGAGTTCCTAGGTTCGCCCTCATGAGCACTTCAGCAATAACCTTCTCGGCGATTATGCTCTGTTTCCTGCTGGAGCGTTTGAGCTTGGAAGCTACGTAGGAACCAAATCGGTCAAGGTCCGCAGCCCGCTCGCCGGTGGCGGTGAATACGCTCGAGGACTCTTGCGTTGTTGTGGCTGCTGCTGCTGCTGTCTCCTCTCGCATGCTCGTGTCGACTTCCTGCTCGCGGGTCTCGTCGGTCAACAACAGAGTGGGCGAGCTCGCCGAGGATGTCGACGGCTCGAGCTTGATCTGGATATTCGACTCAAGATCTATGCTCTCCTGAAAAACCATCAAACGTGCAGGCATGTATTAGGCTAGATAGACACGCGTGTAAAAGCGTGAGAGATTACCGTATCCTCGAAAAAGTCCATAGCCGAGTCGGATTTCTGATCGTCCGAGTGAGCGTCAGCGGAGGCACTCGTCGCATTGTGCTCAACAGACCAATTGAGAATAGCCAAGCCTGGCGGTGGCTCGGAAAAATCCTGCTTTTCCACGACAAACTTTAACAGCTCGTAGTACCACAAGGAGGGCACGTACTTTTTCTTGGTCTGCAACTGCACTCTGCGCACCTTCTTGTGCTCCCTGCGGAAGGAAGTCCTCAGGGCATTGATCTTGCGCATCACGCTGTTCTTGTCCGCGCGAGGATCTATCTCTCGCAATTTGTCGAGCAGAGCCGCGTATGCGCTGTCCTTGACCGCTTTGTTCCGGTAATCCTTGCAACTGTACTTCCAGAGGCAGGGGTAGCTTTTGTACAAGTCGATAAACTCGCCGAGAAACTTGTGCGTCTCCATCCTCGCTGATTCGATCAAGCTTATGCGTGGATTTGAATTTACCGCCGGCGCTGCCGAGCAGCTGACATATATGCACCTATATATATATATATATATATATAACGACGCCGACACAACGATGCGTCAAGTTAAGGTTAGGTCGGCATAATATCCTGACGATCCACGACTTAACCTCTCGTTCCTCCTCAACGTCCTAGAATCGGGGTCGCTTTTACATATTACATTATTCATAATGTATATGGTGCTGGTCAATATCTCATCCACGACGTACCCGCGCTGCAACTTTGTGTTTTTTATAGTATTACAGTATGTGGGCATGTACATACTATGCAAGTTGATGTGTCACATTGTCACATGTAGCAGCGATGTAGCGAAGTGGAGAACGTCAATTCAAGTTTCGGTCCTCCTCTCTAATGCAGCTTGATACCAAGTTGACGAGGACACATCGCACCTGCACACATGCGCATGAAGAGACCGATCACAGCGAGTAACGACGAACAGCGATTGTTGCGCGCGACGCGAGGAAATGTGCACTACCTGCGCGAACTGCATGCGATAGTAGAATGTTAGTACATATAGCTATACAAGTACCTATATGCGACGTAGGTACACAACACAGCGAACACGACAGACCGCGGCGCGACACAAGCTGATCCCGACGAGTCCCGACGAAGCGCTCCGCGCACGAGCGCCAACTGCCAACATAACCTAACCTGAGCCTGAGAGTATAGTTATATAGACAGCTTCACGTACAGTTCACCGCGCTATGGTCGCTTATTTCGGCTTCGGCGTGAAGTGAACACATATCGCACGCGCATAATGTTCGATGAATGAGAGCGAGCGAGAGAGGGGGATACAGTGTATAATAGTAAGCAAAGAGTGAGCGTAAGTGCAATTTATTCAAAATTATATAGAGTACATACAAAAAGCATACACGAGTAGATAGAAAGTTTAATTAATCCTCGTAGACGATCGAGGGTTCAGGCTCTGCCTCGACTAGATTGACAAACGTAAACACAACGTTGTGATTCTTGCCAATTTTTTCGTTAATCTCGTCCATTTTACTTTGAACAATATTTGACGCCTTGGTCTGGATAGTGTTCATGATGAGCTGCTTGCAGACCTTCGTCAGAGCTTTGAGCACAAGATTATAAATTTTGTCGAGTATGTGGCCCTCGAGCGAGATGGTGACTTTTCTAGAAGATGGAATATTCGTATATACATGTATATTTATCGGTGGGCAACGCGGCGCTAACATTGCGAGGCATTAACATTGCGTGCTATATATAATATAGGATTAACTCACCCCGAATGAACCAAGTTCAAACGTCTCAGAGTGACTTGGTAGCTCTCCAGATCGACGTCGATGACGACGTTAACCTTCAGCTGAGATAACTGGCCGTGCAAGTCTCCTTGTCTGGTGATCAGCAAGACTCTGAGCAGGTATCGGTAGTCGAACTAGAAGTTGAAATGATATTGATGTGCGAAGGCGAGCGAGGAGAAAAGCATGACAAAAATAAATTAATTATAATAATAAAAATACCGCGATCTCGTCCCATCCCAGAGTGAGATCAGCGGTGATGAGCCTGTTGGTGTAGGTGAGCACGGATAGGCCAGCCCGTTTGAGCAGCGACAAATTTTGCAGCCATCCGGTGTGGAGATCCATGTATATCTGCGAGTTAAGAGATTTTTCATTTTCAGTCTGCGCTGCCATCAGCGAAATATATGTATACTCATCGTACGTGGGATGTCACGGGAAACTTGACGTCCACCAGGTCGGTCGGGTCGAGCTCGAAGAGCGCCTCCCGGATGGCTCCTATGTTCTCGTCGATGAGCTCATCGATGTTGACCTGGTGAATGATCGCCTTCTCATGGGTCGGCCTGCAATGTGAAAAATATGCAAATATATGCTTACGCAAGGTCGCCGGGTTGGATTTTCGCTTACCGGTTGATGTGGCCGAGAGTCGTCCGGGTAGGGCCGCCGGCGGCCGCCAGCGCGACCAGCAGCAGCGGCAACAAGAGCCTGTACGCGAGCATCCCTGATTGACTCTCGACTGCAGTTGTAACGACCAAGTACTTGGCACCTGCTAATAGCGAAGCAAACGAGCGAGCGTAGCCGGCCACGCGCACTATTTATTCCGAATATAATCGTCGACTTATCTTTCTTATAGAGCTTCGCCTTGTGCGCTTATCGCGCCGGACTCAGGCTCCCGCCTACGCAGATTGATCGATTTGGGCTAATCATCGCGGCACACATAGCTCTGATATCTCCTCTGGCCATCTCAATAACGAGTGATCGATTATCTGTGATGCCTCGCGCGCATATAATAACTCGTCGGGGTAGTCGACAATTATTATGTATAGAGGCTACATGCGCTTTTGCGATTGATGTTTTCCGATCTATAGCTGCCCGCGCATTAACTATTGTGTTGGAAAAAAAAGCCAGAAAAAGTGGCCGTTCGGCAGTTCGTAAGGCGCTATAGCCGCTGGTGCTGACTGCTGATGACTGCTGCTGTTTACGTCGCGACGCATTAGCTACATGTATCACGCACTACACGTTTGCGGGCTATAGCCTATATAGGTATACAATTACAAAGCGCGCGCGGCACGTGTTATCGCGTGACCGTGGGCACTTTGTTTTTCGAGATATTCCGCGGGGCGGCGTGTGTTACACACGTAGATAAATTACGTTTGAGCGATACGCGGGGACGATTTCCCCGTGTTTTTCTCATTTCTCTCTCTCTCTCTCTCTCTCTCTCTCTCTCTATGTGTGTGTGTGTATAATATAGCGCACACGAGCGTTACAGCCAATATCTGAGCGAGCTGACATAATTATACGCAGGCGAGTCGAAGAAGGAGGGAAAATGTGTCGCTGGAAGATCGCGCGATCGCCCCCGAAACAGCTCTCGACGAATCGCAAGAGCCGAACCTTCGACTTTCGCTCTCGTGATGTAAAGTACCTATTCGTCCCGACTCGGCGCGAGCAGCCTCGCAAAGAGCACGCGGCACGCTACTACTAACTACAGCCTACACACGTACTCTTATGCGAGACGCGGTGAGTCCGGCGGCGCATCCCGAGGCTGATAGTGCAGGTCAGTTTCTTGTTGTTTTTAACGACGAGGCGAGCATGGCTGCTGCCAAGAATTATACGTACTATACTTCGACATCGACGCAACCTTGAAAAGTTCACATGTACGACCGCTTATTACGTTTTCGATCGCAAACGCAATCAGGGGACTGTGCAATTCCTCGTCAAGATGTGTTACGGCAATTATCGACGATACGATTGATGCACGCCGGGTGTATATAACAAATGTATACATGCAACAATGCATCGCGCGCACAATAAAAAGTGCACTTTTCCCGAATAATCCGCCGTCGAGTCCAAAGTCTATATGAGAGTGTGTAAATAAGTGTGTCTGTTGCGTGGTAAATTTCTATCTTATCGAGGCGTTCAATTAATACAAAAGAAGCAGTTAATTCATTCGCAACCGCAACAAGTATTTGTTGTTAAAAATAAATCGTCGCTCTACCACTTCAGTAGTATATACATATACCTATAAACGCAGCTCTACCCAAAACAACAAACTGCTGATGAGCTCACAGCCGTCCGCGCGATGTTTTTCTCGTGTTATTTTGGCGCACTATATTTAGCTCTATACGAGTACACAAACTTATTACGAGTTTACGCATGTTGATGTTTTTCTTTCTTTTGCTATTCATCATCGCCGCTGCCGCGTTATTGCTCACTCGACTCATTGGCATTTCCTTTTGCCTTCGATTATTTAGCTTTTGCACAAAGACACAAAGCTTGCTGTCGTGGATACGTAAGTACCTGCTTACATAATAATATACATTGAGCAGATTTTTGGAAAGCTATCGTATTATATAGCTGCCATATAAGCCAAGTCATGCAGAGCTACTACAGCGAAATATGGAAAATGAAAAGGCAGGAATTAAAAGACACGCAGCACTTTTCCTCTTTGTCTTCTTATAATCTCTCTCTCTCTCTTTCTCTCTCTTTTGGTATTTTACCTATACAAGCTGTTTATCCCGGCTGCAAAGTGCCGCCGCGAGTCGGCGCTGCCCGTCCCTCTCATATAGAATGAGACGTCAGTCGGCACTGGCAGTCCGCACTCCGCAGCTCCGCAGTGCTTCGCGTTTGCCCGAAACGAAATCGCAGTGACCTGCAGCACTCAGCAGCCTGTGCGCGCGCGAGCTGCTCCGGTGCGTTTTCTTCCTCTCTCTCTCTCTCTCTCTCTCTCTCTAGTTACCTCTAGTTAAGGATATATATACACATATCTGGTCTTACCTCTGTGCGAAAAGTCGAGTGTTGCGTTGTAGCTGCACCTGCTGCTTATCGATGCTTGCTGCTGGCTAACGGCCATATAGGTATATGGTACATCCTGCAAAACAGCTGTAGAGAGGTGGGTAGGTACCTATTATATACATGATCATACATCATACATGTATGTACCTATACCAATATCCGAGTTTCGCGAGTATGACAAGAGTATGACGGACACTATATCGGCAGACGCATAATGCAGCTAGTACAGACTCTTCAGCGAAAACACCTGTCCTATCTCTGCTTACATAATTACGGCTGATTTCCTTCTATTTTCGCATTTATGCTTGCGTTTACACAAGTATGTACGTTCTACGTTTGCGATTTGGCAATCAGCTGCGCTAAAGTTGTCGCTATCGATCCTCTATATCTACCTATACTCAATATAGGCCCCACACTCGTTATGTTTACCTATATATATATACTTACAGATAAGTAGGTACCAAAGTCCAAAATCACACGCAATAAGCGCAGTCGCGAACAACTCTTTCCGCAATTCTTCCCGTCTTTTCTTTATTCCTGCACTTTTCGTCCTAACCTCATGTTTTGATAGACACTCGCTCTCATACTTCTATTGCGTATGATATAGCGACGAATCTCTCTTTCGATTGCACTTCATTATTTGCCTACAAGTACGTAAGTATATGTACCTACCTATACAAGTACTGGCTGCTTCGCGTATGCCGAATTTTTCGATTTCGCATAAAGACACTAGATTGTGAAATCTCGCACGAATACCCGAGATTGACGACGATGATTCACCTTTTTTGCGCGGCGATTACGATAATGACACTTCCGAAATGCTGATTTGCGATTTCGTTCAACAGGCTTACACTGAATCTTGTTAGTTGTAAGTTCTCTCTCGCTTTCGCTCTCTAATGAGAAAAATCAATAAGCTCCGCATGTCAAAAACCGCGGCCGATTATTTCGGGGTGACAAGTTTACCATTAAGATAAAATATTTCTTTTTGTTCGCAGCTATTAGAAGGCCACAAAAAGGTGCACACACTTATACTTCTCAAAGTGTCTCTGGCCTTAAAGAAACCATACCTGACTACTCTGTGGGTCAAGAAGACCCAAATACCTACAAGGGTTTAGGGGGGGGAGAGGGGTGAGGTCACTGCAAAATGTACAGCATGAATTACATTGGCAAATTTATCAGCAATTTCCGTGACTTTTACAATGAAATCAATGCAGCAACTCTCACCGGAGCCATCGACGTTGTGGTTATACAACAACCTGATGGCTCGTTTACCTGCTCCCCATTTCACGTACGCTTTGGAAAGCTTGGTGTACTACGCTCCAGGGAAAAAGTGGTTAGTTATTCTCACATTGTAGTGCGTAATGGTGAACAAATTATACACTCGTATGGAAATACAGATCAATGATAATACTCTTTTATACGTCAGGTTGATATTGAAATAAATTCCGAGCCGAGGCAGATTCACATGAAACTAGGAGATTCTGGTGAAGCTTTTTTTGTTGAAGAAGTACAGGGTTCTGATGGATTTCCCATCGATGCTGAAATTCCTCCACATTTGGCATGTTCACCCATTCCCAATGATGATGACTGTTTTTCTAACAATAGAAGGTAAATTTTAAGATGAAAAGAAATTTTTTAAGTAATTTATTTCATGTCATGATATCTTGACAGGTTCAACGTTCTGTCCGATCTACCTCAAGAGCAGCATGAAAAAATTCTTAGAGATTCAGTTATGTCGATCGAACGAGAAAAGTGGGAACAAATGTCAGCCTTGCCACCTGACCAAAGAGAACGTTTTTTGATTGAGCACTTTTCAGATCTTCCACTTGAGCAGCGAGAAAAGTGGCTGCAGATTGCCTCTCTTACATCCGAGGAAAGGGATAACATTTTTCAAGAGTATTACGGTACTATTTCAACAGTACAAAAACAACAAATGATCAGCGAACAGTATTCAGCACTCAAGACCGAAGACAAAGAGAGACTTTTCAAAGAAAACTTTCCTGAATTACCTGCTGAGCAGAGACAAAAATTTGAACAAGCCCTTCTCACTGATTGGAAGAAAAAGGATGCACCATATTCGCCAAAAAAGCCTGTGAGTGTTATTATTTAATAAAATATACAAGCAAGAATTTCAACTAATTGATTTTAAACATTTTTTTACTCAGAATAACCGCGAAGAAGGTGCCGAAGACGAAGCTGAGGAGGAAGCTGAAGAAGAAGAAGACGACAATGATGATAAAGAAAAGACCTCTCGTTTCCTTAATGACGACGAGGAAATTTTTGATATGGAAAACATTAATCAAGAAGATAAACCGAAAGCACTTACAGCTACAATCTCGAACGCTAAATCTTTCGTTGCTGTAACGTCGACGGATAGAATTCGCAAAATCAGTGTAGTTAAAAACGATTTCCGCCCTATCGTGGAAAATTCCGTTAGCCATCAATATGATTCCAAAGAAAAGCGCAACTTGGCTGGAGATGCTGAAACTACCAATGTTCATTTGCCTCTATCTTCCTCTTCGTCGTCCTCTTCAACGAAACGCAATTCCAAAGACGAATCAGCGACTGAGGAAAGTAAATGCGGCAGCAGCAACTCAAAAAGAAAACGTAAGCGAAAGAGCATAATGAAACGAAAGAGTGCACAGAGAAAAATTAGCTCGTCTACTAATAATAATGCATCAGAACCTGTGGTGGTAAGTGCTGATAGTCTGGAAAAAACTGTGGAAACTGCTGTGATGGATGTTAAGAAACAAACTGACACCGTGAGTTTTATAATCATTTTAGTTCTGATGTGTATTTCTGCTGTATATTATTATCATGAAAAATCTTCACAGGGTTCTAATTCTGCACTCAGTAGCGATATAAAAGACATTCCTGCAGACAAACGTTTAAGTAAAATGAGCGTCAGTCATGCATCGACCGATTTCCATTTTTTTAGCGATACCGAAGTAACATCCAAGTAAATTACTCAACTCTTTATCCAGATGCATTTGGGTATTATTTCACAAATTTAATTAAATTAATATTCCTTACAGAAATAAGGATTCAAGACCTAGTTCTCCTGTGCAATCTGATACGGAATTCGAGGTTCAAAAGATATCACAAGAAAGCAAGGTTGGCGAAGAAGAAAAATCACATGGGCAGAGTTGGAGATGGGGCGAGTTGCCCAGTCCTCCGCACGAGGTTAACCATGATACCCGTAGAATTTCGTTGGGTGGCACTGATGTTAATCGCAATAACGAAAGTACGCATATTTTGAAAAAATGTATAGTGTATATTCAAAATTATTTACGTGAACGTGCTTTTATCAATTTTTAACATAATCACATACTATTGTGTAGTTTCTATTTTTCATTTCAAACTGCAATTAATCGTCATCTCATATAAAATTATAAATTGTTACATCCATACATGTATAAAAGTAACAGCTTCTATCTGAACTTGTGTGTATAATATAAATAGCGGCTGAAGCACGTCGATCAATGCTTGGAGGAATGTTCTCATTTATGAAGAAAACATCGCGAGTTAGACACAATCCTGAATCAGAGGGTATTTACTTGAGTGACCTGAACGCAGATGAGCTGGATCCGGAAGTCGCGGCTTTGTATTTCCCTTCGTCTCATCGCGGTGCGGGAAGTAACTTGCCCAAAGGTATCAACTTTGCCTCATTGCAAAATTGTAATGCTTTTTATCGAGAGTTTCGAGTTACTGTTTTGACTTGCTTTACGCGCAGCATTCGTTTGCTTCTCACACAACGTACCCTTCATTACCATCGCACAGCTTGTAATTAAATTGATTTAATATTTGTGTATTTGAGTTTGAATATAGATTTAAATGGAATATATAATAAAAAAAAGTTGTTGCTTGCTCTTTAAAGAAAAAGCTGGAGACGAGGAGGATGCTGAATCAGGTAATGGGCCTTCGCTGCCACAGAGTCCAAACAGTGTTGAGGGTGCGATCGGTGGACCAAAATCTCTAGACAGTGACTTTGACGAATCTTCCAAGAATTTTGAGCATTCGAGTCTTGATGTGTCTTTTTCATTATGTGGCGGAATGGAATTAGGTTGTGATCAAGAGCTCCCCACCGACGACATCTTTCAACGCAATGCTTTGCGCTACGAAGACATTTGCTCTGACCCTAAAATTTACGACAATCCGAATCTCGTTGTCAAGATCAATGGTAAATTTTATAGTTGGCCGACAGCATGTGCTGTTGTTATGACCTATGCTGCTTTCCTAAGGCACTTGCCCAGAAGTGCTTTTTCCACTCTTTGCGATGATCGAAAGAGATCAAACGCTGACGTCAAAGCCATCGAAGAAGGAAGAACCGTTTCAGCTTCTAGTGGAGGATACAGTTCCTGGTTTTCCTGGAGACGATCCAGTCAACCGCCCAAAAAATCACCCAATTCAAGCTTTTCGAAAAGTAAGATGAATACATCAAGTTATCTTTTTTTTACTGGCATTTTTGATTATTTAATTGTATTTATTCTAGATGACGAGAGTTCAATTGTAAGACCATTAGCTGAAATCAATGACAACAATGATGAACAAGTTCCGGATGATAAAGCCGTTATCTTTATTACTAGGTAGGTGTTTGAACCCTGCATGAAAGTCGCGTCTTTTTATATACAAGTACGCTGAAAGCTAATCTATTTCTTTATATGTTAAAAGCGATGATAGAAACAAGGACGTATTAAATGACGAACGCATCAGTTCTGAGTTGACAAATAGTATCGAGAGTTTAGCCACTAGCCAGTCGGTCGTCAGTTTCAGCGATGCGACTGAGGACAGGTCTGCTGAACAGTCTGGGATAGAAATATTGCCAAAAGAAAGCGTCGATCGCGAAGGCTACAACGCTGGCAACGAAGATTCGGATGAGGAGCGAAGCGGTCACACTACTTGTAAGGGTATCGATATACCCCTAATCAATTTAAACCATTTGTCGGCTACCTCCGGTGCTACGGCTGTTCCCAAAAGACCTCATCACGAAGGCACGCAGAACTATAGAAAAACATTAAGACTTTCTTCTGAGCAAATCGTAAGTAATAGAATATCGATTGTTAATTATTCGTCATTTTATCATTTAACGCTATATACTTTCTGTTTTATTAATGCAGGCTAGCTTAAACTTAAAAGAAGGAGTGAACGAAGTTGTCTTTAGTGTGACAACGGCCTACCAGGGTACCACACGTTGCAAGTGCTTTATCTATCAATGGCGCTGGGATGACAAGATTGTTATTTCCGATATCGACGGCACCATCACCAAATCCGATGTACTCGGTCACATACTGCCAATCGTTGGGAAAGATTGGGCTCAATCAGGTGTCGCTCAACTCTTTACTAAAATAAAAAATAATGGATACAAGCTTCTTTACTTGTCCGCAAGAGCCATCGGCCAGGCGAGAGTTACACGCGAATACCTTAAAAGTATTAGACAAGGTGATTTGTCCTTGCCCGACGGTCCACTTCTCTTGAACCCGACAAGCTTGATTTCGGCCTTCCATAGAGAGGTTATAGAGAAAAAGCCCGAAGAGTTTAAAATTTCATGTCTCAGTGACATCAAAGCTCTATTCCCCGAGGGTTCACAGCCGTTCTATGCTGGTTATGGAAATCGTATCAATGTGAGATTGTAGTTAAAATTGATTCTTTATCAAACTTGAGAAAAATTTATACAATTCACACTATTTTTCTTTTAGGATGTTTGGGCATACAGAGCTGTTGGAATCCCGACCACTCGGATTTTTACAATAAATCATCGCGGAGAGTTAAAACATGAATTGACACAAACTTTTCAATCATCGTAAGTAAATAATAACCGTTAAATTATTATACAAAATACAGTTAAATCGGTACATAATGTTAAAGAATCACACTGTAGGTTTTACACACGAGTATCGAAAAACATAGGCTAGAATAAAAAGATGTCTTGCTCAATTTTCTTCACTACAGTTGCAAATGAGTGTCGTGAGGAAAAAAAGTTTTTTGTTTATATGATTACAGCTACTATTCTCAGAGTAATATTGTGGACGACTTATTTCCACCGCTGCCAAATCGACTACTATCTCCTTCAACATCATTGATGTGACCATGCGACCGTACGTTAGATTTCTCAAATGACCGAATTTTTTCGCTCAACATCATTCTTAACATTTTTCTCGCATTCAATTCAGTTCAAATGGATTCCCGTCTTATACAGTACATTGGTTCTACTTAACGCTGTTGATTTGAAAAACTTCTGATTCAGTCTTAATCAATCTTAGTAATAATGTTGGTGATGATGATTATAGCTGAACGAATAATTGTGTTTTAAACACAGATGGTTCAATTGACCTGCTGTTGCCGCTTCTTTGTGCGCGTGTGTGTGTGTCTCTCTCTCTCTCTCTCTCTCTGTGTTGGTGAGAATGCGTTACTCAATGTGAATTTGTCCGAATTTTTATTTCGAAATGTTTATGCTACTTCATGACATGGTCCGCTGCACTATTCTTCATCACACAACTCTTTGTAAGAGATTAGCTTTTATTGAACAGCAGATTGTTCAGAAAATAATTATCAAAACGTGTTAACAGATTACCTAATTATCTATTAACAACAGTATGTTTGTATAGAAATTAACGTGCTTAGTTGTACACATTGCTCTTTCATAAATATTATTAACATATTTGATTTTAACCATAAATAATAAAATTTTAATATAATATCAAATTTGAATCCAAAGTTTAAATCAGATTAAGACTGGAAACAATAAACAAGGAGCATAAAAAAATAAGTAAAAAATGGTTTTTCCTTTCAGATATTCAAACATGAGCTACATAGTGGATCATTTGTTCCCCGCCTTGCGTGAGGATGCTGCTGATGAATTCAGCAACTTTTCCTACTGGCGCGAACCAATTCAAGATTTGCTGAAACTTGAAATGCTTGTCGTGCAAAATTGAATTGATGCTGACGACTCACATCATCGACGATATAAAGACATTACACAGATTTTTGTACTTCATAATCCCTGTATAACATGAAATGCTTTACGTGGTTATACGTACAGACAAAACTTGAGAAGAGAAAGCATTGTTTATTATACAAAATACTACGTCGAATCGCGTGGGCCATGGGAGGCTTTCAACATTCGAAAAACTTTTTCAAATATGCAAAACAACATATGCAATATAGTGAGTATGCTTGCAAAAATTATTCCACTTCTTATAGTAGCGCGATAACTGTAAGTATATAGGTTAGCAAAAATATTATTGAAAACGAACAAAATGTGAAAAATAATTTTATCACTTTGATCTAATGTTTGTCGTATTCGTTTTTTCACTTTATCCTCAGGCAATCACGTAGGCGTAATTATTATGATGATTTTTGTCTTCATATACGTGACTATTGAATGATTCTAGTCTCGGTCAGTAATTGACAAATTAACTTTGTGCGTGAACGTTTCTTACTTGATAAATAAAGATAAAAGACGTCTATAAGTAGATTTTGAAGCATAAAATTGTGTAAAATCAGTAATTATGAGAAAAATACAAAAAAAAAAAAAAAAAGGAATTAAAGCCATGATTGAGTTGAGCTTGATTAAATTTAACATTGTGATAAAGTAATGCGAAAAGTAAGAGAGCGATCGGAGAATCTATAATTTTACGACAATGCTATGCCAGAATAAGACAACTTCTGCTCTCTGTTCTGTCTTACGAATTGCAACATACATAACTATTGTAACTTTTTATGCGGTAGCATTCCAGAATGTCGGTGTGTGGGACAAATTATTAAAAGAGCAAGCTTAGATAAAATGTTGTCTTTTTTTTAATATTTTTAAGTAGATAAATGTGTATTCAATCTGTTATTGTTACCGCTTTTGTAAATTTGTGTACCAATGTATATTGAAAGGGAAGCCTATAGTCGATTTTTTATATATGTGTAATCGTTAAGTATTTATAAAAGTATATTTTTTTTATCGCATTTTCAATAATTACTTTTTGAATATATTTTTAATTGTAATTTTCGTTGCATAGAATTTTCTTAAGTAATTGAAAATTACCTATTCACGTTGCAGTAGCATCAAATTGTAAGATAGAATATTCTTTATTACCTTTAGTTTAAGAAAAATATTAGTTACTGGTGATTGTAAAACAATTCAATGTATTGAAAATATAATTTTTATTTTCCAAACAAATAGGATCGTATAAGTTATAAAACATGAAGCATTTTTATTAATCAATATTCTGTACGTATGTATGTATACATACAATGAAAATTGTAGAACAATATGAATAATTGTTTTAAATTAACTAATAGTTTACAAGTATGCGACCGTAGGTCTCGCTTGATTAAAAATACGTTATAAAATATCAATAAATTGTACCAAAGAGAATTGGTCCAACTTGACATACCATTACATTTACTAGGTTCTAACGTTGAAAATGCAACAAACGCAAATATTCTTTAAATGATCGTAATGTCCTGTATGCTTAATAATAATACCTAAAGGTTTATCAGACAATTGGTTACAGCTGTATGTCCAAGTACTCAAACTATATGATCTCACAACAACAATTTAAGATTAACAATGTCTGCAAAACGTTGATCGTTTTTGATTTGGAAAAAGTGCAAATTAAATTTCATTTTATGTAAGTTGTACTATTTCTTTTTTTTTTGTTTTTTTTTTTTACAAATCTCAACTTTTTTTTTATAATATAAATAAAAACACTTCAGTTCCTATACAGTTTGTCATTTTATTTTTCTGCACTAATTTTTCAACTTCTGCACTTGTCCGTATAATCATCTCATACCTATATCTTATCAAAGACAATACTTTGTACAAAATTTTCCAGCGAAATAATTTAGCTACTCTTCCATGTCTTGTTCCGAATTTTCTTTCCCGTTACTTTGTACAAGTTGATCAGCAAGCTGTGTGTAGCCAGATTTTTTCGTATAAATTCCAAGAGGAGTCAACTTGAAAGTAGCAAGAGGTCTACCCAAGAGTTTCTGATAAATTAGAAAAGAATAAGCATTGAAAATTTGAAAAACTTTAAATCTTTATCTAGATCACAGCTACTCACAAGTATCCTTGCTTGTTCCGGGGTCAGAGTTTGTCCTTCTGTGCACACTGTGTAGTCTTTCAAAAGAGTGACTACTCCTTTTTGTAGAGAGGTAGGCATACCCAGCTGCCTTAAGTGAGGCTCTATGCTATGTGAGAAATCCGGTAGGGGTCCAGCAGGTAATTCAATAGTTTCAGAAGTGACGAATCCTGAGCGAGCATAATCGTCTTCCCCATACTCTCTCATCCATTGGAGAACCTAATGAGTTTATTTGTTTTGGTTGTTGGCGAAATTTCTCTACAAACCATGCACAAGTCTAACAGATATGGTAAGAGACGAACCTTTATTTTCTTTTCGTTTGTGAAAAATAATCCACACTGTCCTTGCAGATTGGAGGAGAGTATATGAATACCTTCTGCAATTTCTGATTCTTTGGTTGTTCCTAGAGCAAGAGCAACGATCTTGTTTTTACCAAAGAAAAATCGACTGCCTCTCCACTCAACCCTGAGGTCCTTTAATTTGCTGTTGCGCATATTTTCAACAGAAAACAAAATAATGTTTTTGTATTTTTCGGCGCAAGTTCGAACGTCCTGGACAATTTGTTGCTTAAGTTCCAAACCCTTCTTGCTAGTTTTCGTGAGCGAAACTGTAATGAAAATAAGCTGCTGTAGTATGTACAAACACAAGCACTTAACCTATAAGCTGGAAGTAGTCGTTAATAAATCAACTTTACTTTTCTTATCTCTCTTTGATTTCGGCATCTTGAGCTCGGTCAATAGATAGTTTTCGTTCTAATGCAACAAAACAAATACAATTCGGCTTTAATATAGAAAACAACTCGTGACGAGAGCCGAGCGCAATATCTTTAGCACGTGTTGAGCTTGAGCTGCCTGTAGGAGGACTCCATATACTGTGATGCGGTGATTTTACCTATACCTATATATATATATATATATATATATATATATATATCACAACAATAGGTCAAGGTTAGGTCGGGATACGGCGGCAAATTTAAAACATTATTTCTTACTTTTTGGGTTATCGACTCCAGCTATAGGCAGAATGTGAAACATTTGAATTTGAACACAGCGGTATATGCAGCGGCGTTGCCAAGGATCAGGTAAATAACATAAAGACGACATACAGATTCCGAGATTCCGTAGAGGTTGGTGGAGACTCAACGAAAGTGCGAGATTGGAAGAGGATGTCGAGATTAATGAGCGACAGAGCGAGTAGCCCACCGCGAAAGATGGGCAAATACGAGCGCGGAGACGTGCAGGCAGTGGAAACGGAGGTGGGCGCAGGCGATGCCAATTCGATGAAATTCCGCCAGAGAAGATGTTGGCCTGGCGCCGACTGCAGCGACTACGAGGAGAAAGCGCCGCGCGAGTTTTCGGCCGTCTGGTCGGAGATGAGGTAGGTGAGGTAGGACTCGGGATACGCGAAGCCGCATGCCGCTTATACATGCATATATGTACGCGCATGTGCATATATGTACCTTGTGTTCTGCAAGGTCGAAGGGAGAGCTCTGCGACTGCGAGATCGAGAGCGGCGACGGCCAGCTGTACGCCGCGCACAGAGTCATCCTCGCCGGCGTCAGCCCGTACTTCAAGGTTCTCTTCACGAGCAGCCTCAGCAGCAAGCGGCAGCGTCTGGAGATGCCCGAGGCGAGCAGCGGACTCGTCGGCCTGATCCTCGACTACGCCTACACCGGCCGCTGCGGCGGGCTCAGCGCGGAGAACGTCGAACGGCTGCTGATCCTGGCCGACCGGTTCGAGCTGCTCGGACTGGTTCGGATCTGCTCGGACTTTTTGGCGGAGCAGCTCAAGCCCGACAACTGCCTGGGCATCCACAAGTTTGCCCAGCACTACTTCTGCCGGGGGCTGGAGCGCCGAAGCCGCGGCTACGTTCGCCGGCACTTTGAGCAGATCGTCCGCGGCCCCGGCGGAGGCGCCCTCGAGTTCTGCCAGCTGGGTGAGCCGATGATGGACGCATTATTATGCTTAGGTTATGTATGATAGTACCTCTTCTCTCTGACCGGACGGCATATAAGAGTGCGACGAGGTGGAGGCGATGCTGCGGGACGACGAGCTGAACGCGCCGCGGGAGGAGCTCGTGTTCGAGGCGGTGCGGCTGTGGGTCGAGGCCCGGCCGGGCGAGCGCTCGGGCCGGCCCGCGGCGCGACTGCTCTGGGCCTGCCCGCGCTACGGGCTGATGCCGCGGCGCTTCCTCGAGGAGGCGGTGCTCGGCTGGTGCGCGACGCTGCCGCGCCCGACGCCGGACGACGAGGGGCCAGGAGGCCGGCTGGAGGCCGCGCTGAGGACGAGCACGACGAGGGCCGAGTGGGGCCGGCCGCGGGCGCCGCACGAGCTGCTGCTGCTGCTGGGCGGCTGGGCCGCGGGCGCGCTGACGAGCCTCGTCGAGACGTTCGACGGCCGGTCCGAGCGCTGGCGGCCGCGGGCCGAGTGGGCCGCCGGCTCCGGGCCGCGCGCCTACCACGGGCTCTGCTGCCTGCTCGAGGAGGACGGGGCCCGGCTGCGGGTCTACCTGTGCGGCGGCTACGACGGCCGGCGCATCCTGAACGCGCTGCGCTGCTGCGCGCCGATCAGGCCGGCCGGCCCGGAGCCGCTCGAGTGGCGCGAGCGCGCCTGCATGCACGAGGCGCGCTGCTACCTGAGCCTCTGCGCCCTCGGGGGCCGGCTCTACGCGCTCGGCGGCAACAACGGCCTGGCGCGGCTGCGCACCTGCGAGCGCTACGAGCCGGCCCAGAACCAGTGGCAGCTCATCGCGCCCATGCGGAGGGAGCGCTCGGACGCGAGCGCGGCCGCCCTCGGGGGCTGCCTCTACGTCGCCGGCGGCTACGACGGCCGGAGCATCCTCGACAGCCTCGAGCTCTACGACCCGGGCGCCGACCAGTGGACCTCGCTGCGCCAGCTCCCGAGCATGCGCTCGCCCAGGACCGGGCTCTGCCTCGTGGCCTTCCGGCACTGGCTCTACGCCATCGGCGGCTTCGACGGCTACCGGCGGCTGGCCTCCGGTGCGCTTTGTGCCGCTTTGTTCCTTCAGTTATATATAATGCAGCCCGCGTACTAACGCCCATCTTCCTCGCTGCAGTGGAGCGGCTCGACTGCAGGCGCCGCGACGCCGGCTGGCAGCGGCTCCCGGACATGGCGCACGCCAGGAGCAACCTCGCGGCCGCGGTGCTCGACGGCAGTAGGATCCTCGCGATCGGCGGCTACGACGGCTCGCAGCCGGTCTCCCACGTCGAGGCCTACTCGGACGAGCTCGAGCGCTGGGCCCACCTCCCGCCGATCCTCACCGCCCGCAGCGCTCTCGCCGTATGCGTGCTCGCGCTGCCGCCTCCTCTCTGAGAGCTGCGCATCTCGCGCACTCACATATATATATATATATATATATATACTTTTGTTCGTCATTTCATTCACCTATACAAGTATCACGCCTTTGCACAGTATAGTTATTACAGTCTGCCTCTCGTCCACGAGGATACATAGCAGTAAGCTGGCTTTCAAAACTTCAACTTCGTAATAGTAATAAAAAATATTTCCAATGAGAAAGCATGTTGGCTACCGTATTCTTGAAAGCAAAGGACAAAAAGCGAGAGGAGTATAGAGATTAGAGGGACTATGCGGAGCGGACTGTGTTGCTCAATGAACTCGGTAAATATTTATATATAGGCATTGTTCCTTTTCGAAGAAAAACAATGTTTCTTTATTATTGTATAATAAGCAAGTTGAATTTTTATCTCTGTTATTATATTAATATTTTGTTATAAAAAAACCACCGAGTCGATTGTTAATAATAATTTTTATGTGCATTTACAAAGTTGTATTAAAAATTTTAAAATTAATAAGTTCGCTCTTCTCGTCGGACGAGTAAAAATCAATTTCACAACATTCTATATTTCATTCTTTTCAACAATGAGACAGAACTGAATCAAGTTTAAGGTATACTACATTTTTTACTGATCGCTTCTGCTGCGCCCATATAGGTTGTCTATGATTGCAGAATGGCGCCTCAGATTTTTGTCACACACATTACGCACAAATCGCTTTTATACATTTAATACTTAATCTGCGAAGGGAACAATTGACATGCGTTTCGTAAACTTTCCTACCAAGAATTCATTGTTCACAATATTTCTCTTTTTCATAATGATTCTTCTCTATACATAGACATTATAAATATACATCTAGTATAAGATAAAACGAATAATCTCGCCCTAGCATGTTATGCAAAAAAGGCATTTTTACGCGAGTTTTTAAACGTATAAATCTCATATTTTTAACAGAAATAAATAGGCTTTTCTAAAAGCCTTATTTTTTTATTATATAATTTTTTACTTTTGCATCGAGTCCATCTATGCGTATACATACACATTAACATATATCGTAAACAAGGAAAAATTATGTAAAAGACGTAATTAAGTTACAAATTAAATCTGGTTAATTTCGTTTCCTCTCACAAATTACGCCATCGAGCATGCGAGTAAATTATATAAGTACTTCAATTTATCAGATAATATTATATCAATACTGCATTCCAAATACACTCGTTGCGCATAACAGAGCTTTTCAAGTCGAGAATACGTTAGACGAGCTCATTTTGCAGTTTCACCAACATTTTACTTTTCAAAATATATGTTATACTATAAAATAGTAGAGTAAGATCGCTTGATGCATTTTAGAGACAAAGAAACATATGTATTATGCGATATTCGTTTAATTTCACTTTCATCCCATTTTGTTTACAGTTTACGCAATAGAAAACGGCTAAATTCTTCTTATTTACAATATACGTATAATGGTATGTCCTATATAGATGCATGAGGAGGGATCGTAAAGTTTCTCATTTGAATGAACAACTTTCTTTATTTTACTGTCGATAATTATTTTACTTCGGATTCATCATGTACTATTATTTCAATACAATTTAATAATATTCATCCGTTTCTTGTGCTCAATCGTAAAAATTTATATGTGGAATATTTGATGCTGTGATTGCAGCCATACATACAATCAATTCTAACAATTTTAATTTATAAAGTGAGCGAATTTATGCAAGTAAAAGTTTTCAATTGTTGGAAAGTTGTACATTCTTCGCATTTATCGATCCTTTTTTTCCGTTTTAGAAGGCCCAACGTATATTAATATTTGTACAAAAGTAATAGACATATATATTCTTTTTAAAAACTAATCAATTAATTAGTACAATAAGGAAACACATGATGACTTTCTTTAGAAAGAGTGCATAAAAACTATTTTGGTCGCCTACAAAATGGATTGAGAATAGTTTTTCGAGTGGTCCACTTTACTTGAGTTTATCTACACACACACACACACACACACACACACCCAAACGCGCGCAAATGCATATGTATGGTCAAAAGTTTTTGCGAAAATACACATTTCTGCTTCACTATATTTTTGACGCTCGGAAAACTCTTTTTTTCGCTCCAATTTACAGGCGTCGAAAATTGTCTTTTATACGCGTGTTAATTTACAACATAAAATTTATAAGTAGAAGTTTATTTACAAATAAATTACTTTTGAGCGTAATAAGGGCATTCCAATATCATTAGTCTGCGTATATACATAAATGCTACATTGTTTAAATTGACTGCGAATCTATGATGTCAAAATAATTGCAAATGAAGAAGGAAAGATCTTTGTCTACGTACTTTTTCCTGGCCTTATAGCATTAGCTATATATCTATACAACAATATATCGCAATCAAATAAATTCTAACTCATAAAGACGTTATTAATGGCGCATACCTTTGTCCCTTCAAATAGCTAAATAACACGCATTTACTCTTCGTACTGCCATAGTGCGCGACATAGATATTTAGGCCCTGATTATTAATAAATATTATTATTGATAAATTAAAACGCATTTTTAACATAATGAGCTTATATAATTTTACTCTAGAGACGTTCTTTTACTGAATTTATTAATAGGAACTCAATATTGTCAGTATTTTATATTTAAATAAAATAAAGGCATGTATACAAGCTCAATATTAACTTGGCATTAAATTATATAAGGGCACTCGGTAGCACAGATAAACAAAACAAATGATAATTTTTCAGTCACCGAGTTCACGGAGGTTTCTCGCAGCTCGCTTCCGCGCACAAAGGGTAAGATCAAATTCCTAATACTATATGACGTTTCCAGTGTTATCGGTGCACCGGTATTCATTTGAAAGTTAGCATGCAAAGTACCCTTATTTGCTCCGCTTACTGTCTACCAATATATGCTCCCGAAAGCCCTTAATCAGGGCTGAGCAGAAGTTTTCAAGAAAATCGTACGTGAAATTTACAACTTTAACATCATACCTTTAGTTGTTGTTGTTGTTGTTGTTAATGTGATTGTGCATAAATGAAGCGTCCTTACAAACATCAGTCGAGCCAACATATTTTTGAAATATGTATGCTTGAAACATCAGTATCTATCATTTTCACGACATAATCGCTAACAAAACGGCGCACTCGATTTTTCTCTTTTCCTTTTTCTAATAGTAAAGATAAAAAAAAACATTAGCTAATCCAAAGTTGCTGCTAATATTTTAATATCATTATACATTATACAAAATTATAGTATTTTATACAATTGAAGACTGCTGCACTCTTTTCAGTTATTATGTGTATGTTGCAATACGTTTCGTGTGTAACAGTACATAAAAAATCGAGATTGTGCCGATAGAGAATGAGCGGCTTTAATGTACTTATCTCCTGATTCTTAAAAAAATTACCAACTTGAGAAAAAGTCTCTTGATTCAACTTTGCCGACAAGTTACGGTCAGAGATTTAGTTTCGAATTCGAAAACTTGTGTAAACCATTCACATATCTACAGTCTATAAATTACTTTTCCTATATTAAAGACTCATTTCCGCTCTTTTTTTACATCTTAAAGATCGAAGATTACGAGAGATAAGAAATTTCGTCAAATCCAGACTACCGACATAAACACAAGTTAGTTTTTATTTTAATGTACTATTATCTGTGGTGTAGAATTTCAAAATGCCGTTACAAGGGAACACCATGTTCCCTGTACATGGATGTACGAACAACGTTAAAATTACCTCTGCTTTGCTCCCAATTCTAGAAAATTAGCTACTTTTCAAGAGTTATAAACTATGGTTCTTGTTGCTTCGTAGCGTCGTGTGGAAGTAAGCTAAGTACTATGGAAAGCATTATTCGACTGTCGACAGAGCTAACAGTAATATAACGGAATCTTACTTGGTCTTGTTAAAATCATTTAAAGTTTAATATAGTGAATTATTCCGACTTTCTTGGCATACGTCGGACTTGTTCTCCAGGAAAGTTGGTTGTTTGGATGTGCAGTTTGTCAACCTTCAAGCTCAAGAATCCTCGTTGACAAATGTCATCGAGGTTGCTTTAGCGTGAAGGCAGCGATAAGAAATAGATATGTAATTTTTTGAGTCAGATAATAGCCAATTATCTGGAAGTTGGGAGTAAAAAGAGGATGAATTTAACGTTAGCATATCTTTATGGAAAATATGGTGGCACCTCACGGGTGAAAAAGTGAAAACCGAAAAAATACACCATTCATTCGCAGATGATAATACTGTACTGCGAATGACCTTAAAATGTATAGAGCTGATGACGGAAGAAAGATTTAATTGATAGATTTTTAGAGAATGAGAGAGAGAGAGGCTTTTATCTAAAGTACTTGAGGCCCGTGACTAGGAGGAACTTCTCGATAAAGAGTTCAGAGTCGAGGACGGCGATGTGAGCTGCTCGGCCGATGAGAGCATTGGCCGTCGGTGGAAGGGCGTGGTGAACATCATAGCGCACTAGGCTGACGCTTGGTGCCGACATTATTGGGTAGAGAATATTGTGCACCATTTCGCGGTATGCTGTGCCTACAAGAATCATTATGTTATTTAGTAGAGGTGTTAGGTGAATAATGAAAAGAAAATAGTAATGCGTGACCTTGGTCGGTTGGATCGCGAACGGCAGCCTTGCAGAGTTCGATGCGGGCCGAGTGCAGAGGCACATAGCGATCCTGAGCACTTCCACAAAGAAGAACGTGTTTAAACTTGTGCAAGTTGCTCTTCTGGCTCAGTCGAAACATGAAGGAGCGGCGTACATCGGAGGCGTCTTTCATTGCTAGCTGGAGCAGTGAACCCGATTTTTTCCATTTTTGCATGAACCACATTCCTTATATTACGAAGGAAAATGAGCATATGAGAAAAGATAACATGACTGATGCGCCGGTTCCTCGCACAAGGACATTTATTGCATTCTTACCGGCATTCACGAGCCCGCTCGTATTGTAAAGCGTGCCAAGATGAGGGCCGCTCAGGCTGAGGAAGGTGTGCAGTCGCGGCAGTAGCGGACGGAGCTGCGGTCGCGTTAAAGCGCTGCGTATTATAATGGTCCCGAGTGAGTGGCCGACGAAGCTCACCTTCGCCGGATTCAGGCCCGAGCTCTCGATGTGATTTAGTATCTCGCCAACCAGTCTGTCAGTCATGGTGTCAAAGTCCGAAAAGGTGTCACCCTGAAAGTATTATTAATTTTTGCCGGTCCATCATCGAATGAATATAGCTCCCGCATAGATGAGCACGCACCTTGTTCTTCTCGGACATCAGAAAATCCAAATGCATGCCAGGAAGTCCAAGCTCAAGGTAAGTCTTGACCAGGCGTAGGTCGGCCGCGTTGCCGTCGAGGCCGTGCACGCAAATTATAAGGTGTACTCCCTCGGGGGAGAAGAGTCTGTATTCGTCGCTGATATGGAAGTACGGGAGCGTCGATGCCAATACCGGATAGTCACTGTTTTATGCGTGCAAAATATAAGCCTTTGTTTGCTGATCAAATGATAATATGCGATGAAAAGAATCATCTTAAGCAGAGTATAGTATAACTGACCTGTACAGTTTGCCGGCAAAGCACATTTGTCGCTTAAAGTCTTCTTTATTTTTCTTAAAATTAATAAAATCATTCTGCGTTGATTGCAATAGTTCTTTGCCTTCTTGGTAACAATCGGCGCACACGTCGTGTCTACTGCCCATGCCGTAAGTCGGCCTGCCAATGGCGTCGGGCAGCGGCTGCTTTGTGCGCTGAGGACTGCAAGGTGCTGTTTTGGTTTGTTTCGGGCTGCTAGATCTGCCACCGTTTCTGAACTGCTGATGTTGCTGTTGCTGTTGCTGCTGCTGCTGCTGCTGCTGCTGCTGCTGGAGGTGATGGTGAAGATGATGCTGGCGGTGATGTTTTTGCTGCTGCTGCTTGACAGACTCGTAGACATGGTAGAGGGGATTGTCGATAGTAGTCGCAGTGGCAGACGCAGCAGGAGGATCGCGAAATTCTTCGGGAGGTGGTGGTTCGTCTTGAAACATTTTGGGTGGCGGTAAACGGACTTCCTCGTACGTATGCTCCGCAAGGGACTGGATTTTGGCCGACTTGCTGGCGGATGACTGTGTCGATGATTTTTTCTTCTGATGGGACATTGTCTTCTGGTGCTTTTCTCGACGTCGCTCCTTGTCCTGTCAATTATTGTCGGCGTGAGTGAATTTGAATCTGCGCAATGGGTTACTCTAGCGTGTACAACATTGAAAATAAAGGGAACAAACATTCTTATCCGGTTGCCGCGTAGGCACTGCCGCAATCTTGGCCAGCTTTTGTCGAAGCTGTTCACTCGAGAGTTTGACACGGCGCTGCTCCGAGCTCGAGGTATCCCCACTGCTGACCCAACCGCTGCACTCCGAGGTCAAATTGCTCGAAGTTGTACTCTCAGAGGGACTGGATGGCCTCGTGGACGGCGGTGAAATATTCGCCGCAGCCACAGCAGCTGCAACGGCATTCGATTCTTCGCCAGCGTCGCGGGCTGCGGCTGTTGCTTCTAGCAGCGGAGTGTCTCGAATCGGCATACAAGGCATGGATACCGCACTGCGAGGAACCACGAGCTTATTCTGGGCTACTGGCACACTGGCGCAGCGCAGCCGCTGAAGCTTCCCGCCAGCAGTGGGTGTCAAGTCGCCTCCGGTTTCAACTGCTCGTGCATATTTTAATGTCAGTTTGCATCAATGATATACATATGAGCAGCGATACATTAGTGCGAGCCATGCTCGCATCATACCAGTAAACGAATTGACGGAAATTGCCGAGACAGGAGATAGGATCCCCGGACTCAGCGACTCCGTGGGTGACTTGAGAGCTTCGATCTTCAAAGCTAGCCTGTTGTTGTTTTCGAGCTCGAAGATGCTTCCGCTCGGCCGTTGCTTGATCGTTGTCGGCGAGCTGCTGGGGTCCTGATAGGCTGCGGGTGGTGGCGGATGACCCAGCTTTCCTATAAGGTTGTTATTTGTTATTGCATATTGACACACGTACACTTGGGCCGTTGGTGCAGCGATGCTATAGCCCGCCCGCGCATAAGCTATATACTTACCAGGACTTTTGCTTCTCCGATTTTCCGGCACCGCTGCGGGGGCTTTCCCGTTCTTGAGCTGCTCGTCCGGGCACTTGTCGACCTTGATACTCGGCGCAGCCGCCGAATGCGGTCTGACAGCGTTGCTGTTCGGCCTGTGCTGATGCAGCTGTCGACGCTGCTGCAGCGACGAGTCTCCTTCTGCCTTGTTGGCTGTTGTCGCCTGCTGCGGCTCGCGCTGGCCGCTTTTTGGCCCGCTGCCGTTTTGTTGCTGCACAGCCTCGATCGCGATCGCCTCGTACGTCGACTCCTTTCGCCTTTCGCTCCCAGTTGCGCTCATCTGGCTGCGTTTCTTCGCGCTCGAATATTTCTCGTTGTTGTCGTCGTCGTCGTCGTCGTTGTTGTTGTTGTTGTTGTTGCCGTTGCCGTTGCCGTTGCCGATGTTGTTGTTTTTGTTGTTGCTGCTGCTGCTCCTATTGTTATTATTAATTGCATTGTTATTGTTGTAATTGCCGTTCGTCTGCCGAGGCAGAGATTTCCTGTTGCTGTCGGAGCTAGAGCGTTTGTTGACGCGCTCGTAGGGACTGTCGTCCTGGACTTTCTGGAAAAAAGTGGCAAACACTGTAGTTGTGCAAGCGAAGAGGGAGAATAAGAAGCGAGTCAGCTCACATCGTCAAATATGCGGTCGGTACTGCGTGGTCGCTTGGGCAGCTTGCCATTGAATCTGCCCTCCGAAACATCCGGATGCAGAGCCGAGCCGTTGAGGAAGCTTTGCTGGTCGGCTGCGCGACTCCTCGACTGGCCTCGTCCCGTCGACCTACCCAAGGTGTTGTACTTGCGCGGCTGGTCAACGCTCTGGCCAGTCCTTAAAATTTACAAGTCGCGCATCAGTCCGGTTCATCGATCGTTCAAGTTGCTAAATGTATGTACTTGTACTGCTGACCTGTTGGCGAGGGTGTGCTTGCTCGCGGCGCGATCGGCGTGATAGCTGAGCCTGTCGAGCGTGGCGGTGCACAGGGGTTCGCCGTTGGCGCGCGGCCGATCGAGCAGCCCGTCCAGCGGTTGGCGCAGTCGGTGGCTGCGCGGCTCCAGTCTCAGCGAACTGCTTCCTACCGAGACAGCCTCTGATGAGTATGCCAGAATAGAGGTAATATACTACTAGGTGTATGTCGAACCGTCAAAGGCGAGCGAGTCGGCGAGCTGGGCAAAGTCGGGTGGCCTGTAGCCAGGCAGCTGCTCGCTGCGGGCTATCTCTGGGAACATAGCCGCGAGCAGCGACGTTATCGAGCTGCTGGCCTGGGGCTGAGGTTGCTGCTGCTGCTGCTGCTGCTGCTGCTGCTGCAGGCCGCTCGGCGCGAGGCTCTGGCTGGACTTGGCTCTCGGCAGCGTCGCGACGGGCGTCGAGCCGAGGCTCGGATTGGGCGCCGAGCCGGCTGGAAAAAGACTGGCGCAGCTGGGCGCGAGGGGGCGCTGCTTGCCCCGCGAGGGCACGCTGGCCGGCGCCGTGGCGATCCTGCTGATCAGCTGGGTGGACGCGCTGCGCGGCAGCGTCCTGCTCGGGAGGTGCGGCTGCTGCTGGTGCTGCACCGGCGGCTGCTGGCACGGGCCGACGGCGGCTGCGGCCGCGCTCGTCGCCCGCTGCTGCTCGAGCTCGGGGCCCAGCTGGTCGAGCGACTTGCTGTGCCTGGCCCCGGGGAGAGTCGCGGCCGCCGCTGCGATCATCAGCCGACTCGAGTAGCCCGCGAGCAGCTCGGCCTGTCCGGCAGCGCCCTCCGAGCGCGGCGACCACACGCTGCTGCTGCTGCTACCGGCGCTGGCGAGCCGCGAGTCCAGCGCGGCGCCCATCCCGCAGCTGCAGTCCTCCATGCTCGGCACTGCGGACACGTCTCGGATGGTAATAAGGAAGGTGCAGAGAGTGCACCATGCGTGCATGCGTGCATATTCTACATAAACAGTATATATATATATATATATATATAGCTACTCAATGTGCATGCGCAAGGCTCATCAGCACTGTTGCGGTGCCGCTGCTGCATGTCGGCGTAGCGGTCCTCGAAGATGAGCGGCAGGCTGTGCAGCTCGCCGTCGAGCTCGGGACAGTGGACGGGCAGGTTGGGCAGGCTGCCGAGGTAGCGCGAGCGGCGCGCGGCCTCGCTGACCGCCTGGTAGGACTGGTAGTTGGCGTCGTAGCAGCCGGCAGCGGAGCTGCGCGGGTTCTCGAGGACGAAGAAGCCCTCGGCGAAGCGGCGCACGCGCAGCTGGTGGTGCAGCCGGCCGAGGTGCTGGTGCACGGCCTCGCGGCCCGAGAACGCCTCGAGAAAGTGCTCCCAGAGCACGATGTTCTGGGCGCAGAGCTGGGCTATGTCCGCCTCCTCGGGGCCGGCCTCCAGCATCTTGCTGCTGAGCTCCCTGTGAGCGGTCTGCGCGACCTCGAGGGCGCGCTGCTGCCAGGAGGGCAGCAGCCGGGCCATGTCGGCGAGGTCGCCGAGCAGGGACTCGCGCGCCGCCAGCAGCAGCCGCGTCACCTCCTGCTGCACGAGCTTGGCGTGCTGGACCCGCTGCCCGGCCGAGTCGGCCGGCTGCTGCTGCTGCTGCTGCTGCTGCTGCTGCAGGCCGGTGCTCTCGCTGGCTTGCTGCTGCTGCTGCTGCTTGAGCTTGGAGCTGCTGCGGGGCGCGCAGCTCTGCACGTACTGCAGGATGCTCTTCTTTATGTTGGGCTGGTGGAGCGCGACGAGGCAGCAGTGGATGGTCAGGGAGACGGCCGCGAGGTGGAAGTAGTCGAAGAGCACGGGCAGGTGGTAGTGCAGGCCCTTGGTCGGGGCGAAGTTGAGCTGGAGGGCCCTCGAGGAGACGCAGGCCATGTTGCCCGGCTGGCTGGGCTCGCCGAACCAGAGCTCGAGGCCGAGGTGGAAGTGGGCCCGCTGCAGCGCCTCCTCGATCTTGTGGCTGTGCACGAGGACGTGGGCCCTGAAGAGGACCGAGGTGCCGAGCGCGACCTCCTCGTTGCGGTAGAGGATCTGGAAGCGCTTCGAAGTGCCCGGCGCCTCGAGCGAGTCTGTCGGAGATGAATTTGTTGAATTAGCCACCCATAATTGCAATCGACGATTGCGAATAATTATAGCATTACTCACGGTTGCGGGGCTGGTTGACCTCGACCTTGATGGGCAGCTTGGGCGAGACCCGGAGCGAAGTCCTGATCTGGTAGAAGCCGCGCTGGAAGAGGTCGACGTTGTAGAACTTGCAGAGCTCGAGGGAGAACTCGAGGGTCGCCTGTAGGTCGCTCATCTCGACTGCTGCGGCTGCTAGTCGGCCCCTCTTGGCGGGGGGCCCTGCGCTCGCCTCAACTACTCTCGGCGCGCTCTGGTCTCTTCTTGCGCCTGACGATGCTCTGCTCGCTCGGTGCTGCTGCTGCTGCCGCCGCTGCCGCCGCTGCTGCTGCCAAACCGGCCATCGTGCTCGGCTCTCGCGGCGGTTCACCAGGGGAGCAGCTCGCTGCGCTCTGCGAGAGAACGCGGCTACAGTCTGCATCTGGACACGCGTTGCATAATGGGCCAAGCGGCCTGCGGTACGAAAATAAGCGAGCTCGCGTGGAGTGGGGCGCACGGTTCAACGCTCCGAACGACTTTACAACGCCCTTATAACGAGATTACGGCGACCTTCACCTCTGCCTACTCATACCTGCCGAGCCCTTCTCGCTCTCTTATATATACTATACTTGCGTACCTATCTGCCGCGGCGGCTCATTTCCCGCGCGCGCCATTCAGTAGCGGCCGGCCTGTTTGGTCAGACGTCTAGACGCGCTTCCTTTCGGAGCGGCCGCTCTTTTCACCGCCGGCAAACGTTCTGAAATTTCATCTTGGGCGCGCGCGCGCGCGCGCGCGGAATCACGGATCGATCCTATATATATATATATATATATATATATATATATATATATACATATATGTGTATATATTGCACGCCTATGGCTGCGTACTTTAAGAGCGCCGCCGTTTTCGAAAACACTCGAAGAGAGCTAATTGTAGCCTTTGTAAGTAGCCGCGAGTAGCGACGACAATGAGCTCGTCGAGAGCGACGTGCAGCTACTTCATCATCGGAAATCTATAGAAAGTGTGAAGCCGTGTTGTGTAAAATAGCCGCCCCTTAGTCGATAGCTGTAGGTGGATAACAACCGTCTCCCATTCGCTCCCGGCTACTAGATGGGAAGGGCGCGGGCCGTAGTTGCGCATCAGCTGTGCTCGCTGCTTTGGGCTTCTCTTTCTCGAAAGTTGACAAAGCCGTTGTGATTTTTATGGCGTGTTATGGCATGTGCAGACGATACGCGCCTGCGCCGCGGCTCAGTCAATTTCGAGGATCATCCGCAATGACAGACTGGCTATATATACTTTCATGCCAGGAATTGAGTAGCGACTTACGGGACGGTAGAAGCAGCCGCAGCAGAGGTTCCGGGAGTCCAAGGGGCTCGGCTGGCGCAGACATGTCGCGAGGTCCAACTGCACAGAAAGAGTTCGCTGCCGGCAACACCCCTGCGCGGGACTTAGGAGTCGCGCGGCTGGCGCATCCTGGGCTCTGCTCCTTGCTGCACTGCCACACGAACGACCGCGGTCGACGCGTCGAGCTCTCGCGAGTCCAGCTAGCGGCCGATTGCTGCCTGCACTCTATAGATAGAGCGATGTAAGCTGCTGCGGGCGACTCGCGACTGGGGCCACTGGGGGCTGGGGCTGGGGGAGGGATCGGGGCGCATGCGCGCTGCCCGCCAACCGCTATAACTGCTACAAGCTAGCTTATAGCCTTCAGCTCCGTTGCCACAGTACGCGCGCGTTATACACACACACACATATAGCTATACATGTAACATGCGCCTGCGCGTGTGCGGGCATGCATTATGTTTTATGTTGTGCCAGTATACGTGATACGTGTCCGGGGGGGGGGGGGGGCACGACCGAGAGCGCAGTAGGCACCTATGGAGCGCACCACGCCCATCACTGCCCTTTCCGTTGCGCCGCCGCTTCTTCGCGCAATCTTGGCTTCGCTCGTACGTGTATATATTTATAGAGTCAGGCTATGCGAATGCGATAGAGAGCTTGCAATTCCCTGCAGGCCTGTGCAGCCTCCGTACTCTATTGTTTTGGGACAGGGAGCGGGGAGGACAATAAGTCCTATAACACGGCGACTTTCACGAGATATAATTTATAATTTATTTCCACGACACGAAACTATAACACATTACACTGCAGCCGCTGATGGCCCCTGTGGCTCTTTTTCTGTGGATTTCATAATTAAAAGCTTGGCTGAAAATATCTCTATACATTATTCATAATTTTCACTCTCAATCTCAAACTGCAATCGTGCAATGTACTTGACACAAGTTTGCGCGCCTGCACGCTATGTCATAACGATAGGCATACGTATACCGACGCCGTTAATCTTCTATAGCTCTCATCGCCCATTGAAAAATGTGTGTTTCATCATAATGTCCCTCAAACCATCTCCCCGAGGCTCTTATATTTCACTTTACACTTGTCATTAGCTTTTTTATACTTGTTTATACGCAAAAAATTATTATCTCCTACACACTTGCTTGACCCCGGCGACCTTGCGCATGGAATTAATGAATAATTTTCTTGTATGGAAAGTGTCGACATTTTTCTTACTGGCTAATTTGCAACGAGTCTCATTGTAATATATATATATATATATATATATATATATATATATATAT
>QLSS01000019.1:1939837-1951394 GCA_024372645.1 Trichomalopsis sarcophagae
TATATATATATATATATATATATATATATATATATATATATCAATCATCAATTTTATTTATTCCTTCACTTACAAAGCTCAAATTCTGATGCCATATTCAAGTCGAATCTTATTTTTGCGCTCATTGCAATTTCGTCCATTTTATTCTTTATACTAACTGCAGGCGCAGTTTACTATACAAGCCTTCTACGGGTAAACTTCTAAACTCGATTGTATAAAGAGCTGAGTGCGTGATCGAACAAACGGACTGCTGAACGGCGTTATAAGACACGCATAATAAACACGACACATTGAACACGAAAATTCGTCAAAATTCGATATTTCCGAGCTGCCCATTTCTCTCTCCCTCCTGCCCCTCTCTCGTTTTTACTTTCTTCTACGAACAAGTACAGATATCGCGTTAAAGTGTGCCTCGTCATTTTCGAGACATTACATTGACTTTTATCTGTCGTTTGTCGTTGTATATTGTCGATATAACTCTATTTAGCAGAAACAACATCAGCTATTAATCTTGAGAAAAGAGAGAGCTGCGAGGGGACGAGAATGTGCACAAGACATTTGCAGCTAACTAAATTGTTTTTTTTTCTTTTCAAAAACATTACACTATCGACAATCAACAAAAAATGACGCGTTATATTTGTTATTATTTTCCATTCGAGAAAATTATGCGCGCGATCGACTACGATGACTGCTCGGACACATAGCCCGAGAGTCGCGCCGATTTCTTCTATATCGGGCGATCGCATTGATTAGTCGACTTTCTGAGGTAGACAAGTATATTTCTCCAAATAGCCCTTTAAAGCCTCGAAGCGACTCAAAACGCCAAGTAAGGAGAATTCTGACACTTCTTTTTTATTTTTTTTTTCTCTTATAAAACGCTGACAAAAATGTGGAACTAGGTTTGTTTTCTGTTTGACTGTTTCTCTGCCTGCTGCAGTGCTGCTTTTTACAAAGTACACACTAATAAATGTAATTGTTATATTTTAGGAGACTGCAGAGCTTCATCAATTGGACAGAATCATGGTAATCTGCGCGATGATTTGGCTTTTCGACACGGGAGCGGAAATTGCTTGTTTATCTCGCAGGGGAATTCTTCCAATTACAGTCACACACACACACACACACACACAGCCTCTCAATTGTCAAACAATATTTTATTCCCCACAGCCGAAAAATCTAATTTGTTACTTACAGGTTAGTAGGGTAGGATAAAATAATTGCTCTAGTATTGAAAAGTGTACTATCAATGAGTGCATGTATGTACAACGTATGCACATTGCACATACATACGTACACGCATGTTTTCTTATTTGATAAATATTTTCCATCGTCAAATAGTTTAATCGTCACGACCATTTAATGAATAACTATGGCATGAAGTAAAAGAAAAAACCAAACCATTGATCCATTTGTTTTCATTTTTTCCTCCTATAAAGCCCGTTTTTAGGCTTTAACCTTACATTGACATCAAGTTCTTCTATTACTGTTCTAATAAAAATACAGAATTTGTTAGTCACACTTGAAAATATATATTCATATATTTATCACCATTGTTATAACAGCTCATTCAAGTATGCGCCCCCCGAGGCTTATGGGTACATTTATCTAAAAGTATAACATTTTCATCCTTGGCACACGGCTAAGAAGTGAAAAAATTCAACTTTGCTATTCCTCTCTCTCTCTCTCTCTCTTTTCCTCTCTTAACGTGTGCTTCCGCGACCAGCGTGCAAAACACTATCAGGTTATATATATATATATATATATATATAAACTACTTTCTTATTTCGGTTTTTTCGAACAAAATGCAGCTTCAGAGAAAGTGACCAGCTCTTCATCTTGCGCGCATGAGAGTGACATAAACAGTGACCTTATCAGGCTTGTTTGCAGTATTCATTATTTGTTGCATTTTACTTTGTTTTGGCGTGCTTTTCATTGTTGCAAATATCATTGAAACTTGAATAATAATTATAATGTAACAAGAAAAATGAACAAATATATATTGGAGAGAGAGGGAAGGGGGGGGGGGAGGCTATGAGTAAAACGAAATACTGGCTAGAAAAACTGTCGTTGCATCTAACAGACGAGATTAAACTAGCGGCGCGTCATTGTTCTTGTCCATGTCCTCGACCGTGATGTAGAGACCCTCTTCCTCGTAGGTCGACTCATGCTTTGCCAATACTTTGAGCAGTGGGCGCAGTTTCATCCACCACTGATATGTAGGGATTCTGTGCCTGTGTACAGAGATGAAGAATAAGACAGTTTTGAAAAGAAGTAGCAAGCGCAGAAATAACGTATACTTACTCGAAATCAGTGGTATCGATTAGTTTGCTGAACGGCGTATATCTGTACTGACGTCTGACAATACCCAGCATTACGGCACTCTCGTCGCTATTAGAAACCGTCTGTCCATCGGCTGTGGTATCCTTCTTCAATCGCTCTGTAAACCATTCGACAGCCTTGGCTCCCATCTTAGTGCCTGCAACCGGAGAAAAACGGATAAAAAATTAAGACCATAATGTCGTCAATCTCAAGATAGAAGAAAATCAATGACATACCCAAATTACGATCAAACGGAGTGGGCGAACCACCTTGCTGCATGTGACCGATTATGTTCATTCTGCAGCTGAAAAGTCCTTTACCCTCTTCGGTGAAGAGCCTTTGCATGAACTCGGTATTGTAATTCGAGTTGGCACTCTCATTACGCAGAATTAGACCGCGCTGCACTCCCTCGGACATTTTGGCAGCCATCGCGATGATATCTTGGTTAAGATCCTTGATGTTGAATTTTTCCTCGAAAATGTAGGCCGCGTCGGCACCACCTGCCAGTCCCGCCAGGGTGGCAAGATAACCGCAATATCCGCCCATAGTTTCTATGATAAAAACGCGGCGCTTTGTACCCTGAGCCGACTGCCTGATACGGTCGCAAATCTGATGTAGAAAATATAATGATATTAATGTTAATAATGATAAATGGTGGTACACTGATTTCCTTACCTCGGTAATTTCATTGAGAGCTGTATCACAACCCAGAGAAAACTCGGTTCCCGGAACATTGTTACTAATAGTGGCAGGAATCATGGCAATGGGGATGCGAAATTCTGGGTGCTGAGTTCTGGCGTTGTAGAAACTAAGACCGGTTTGAAATCCCTGCGGCGCACGAGAAAGAAGAAAAAACAGCGTGTGCAAGTTTACGCGGGAAATTTTTTATGCAGTGCGTTGCATACGCGCAGCTACCTACCTCGAAACCACCAATTATAAGAAGAGCCTGAATTCCAAATTCCTTCAGTTTCTGAGCGATTAGAGGAAGCTGATCGTCCTTGGGTGGGGCTCGTTTAGTACCCAGATAGGCGCCACCCTGAGCGACCCAACCCGTCACCGAGGGCCAATCCATGAGCTTCAACTTGCCCGTCGCCAAGCCCAGAACACCGTCCATAATACCATATACCTACGGAGCAAATTTAGCGACATATTCATAGCTTGCATCATATGCTATCGTTAATATAATCAGTAATAACCTTGTCACCGCGGTAAATGCAGTTTCTAACGAAAGAACGCACAGCGGCGTTCATGCCGCATGACGGCGAACCGACGTGCATCACCGCCAATGTGTAATGGTCCTGCAACAATAACGATTTCCTACAGTTCTTGGACAGTTTGAAATGGACAAGATTAGTGACACAGAAAAAAAAACTTTGACCAATACGAGGCACTCTAGTTTTAGTAGTGCGTCTTAAATATATTACAGCGGCGGAAAAGCGTCCTGAGGCTCTTTTTATTTTCTCTTTTTACCACACAAGAACAACAACATTCATGCACAAACAATACAACGTTCCAAAAGATCCGAGAAGTTGCGTATTATAAAATTGTTTGATACAGATCTGTCAACTTACTTGTCCACACATTGTGAATTGCTATCGGGGCACAGCAGGAGGGGGGGGGGGGGGACAAAAAGACAGAATTTCGTATTAGTGCAGTAAAGTGACAATCACAGGGGTTTAAGAGATGGTGGTATAAATAACTACAGTATTAATTGTAATTGTTCTAGTAAGGTATTAAAAGAGGAGAAAATTGAGATTTAATTATTTGATTTACCTTGGTCAACACAGGATGACCTCCCTCCTGAAGCAATATTAAATAAAACATGTGTTTACGTATCAGTTTTCTCTGAGCACTTGATCAGAATGTTTGTCAATGCATTATTATAATGTATATATGTGTGTGTGTATAGTTTGAGGATGCAAATTTGCTATGCGGTGAACGAGAAGCTAGTATCTAGTCAGCTCACCTTGTTGGGGTCGATTTCGACGGGAGCTTTGAGCCGAGTTAGCATCTTGTAGGTCTCGAGGTTTCGGACGAAGCCCCTGTGCGCAGAGAAAAATCGACGATGTCATGACTTTTGGCATAATATAATATAAACGAGGCAAACTCACTTTCCACGCAGCTGTACAGCCAAGTCCCAGTTCTTGTCAGCCATAGCCTGGGCCACAGCTTTGGTGCGCCGTACGCATTCCATGAGAGGCAGCCGTACGGCCTGGTTGCCGTCCAATGTTACGACGCAGGCTTCCGTTTCGGGGGTCGCCTCAACTAGTGCCATCACGGCCTCGGCACCCATACGGCAGCCCTGCGTGCACATCAGGTGCCATTAGCCGAGTGTACCGCGAGTGTCTGTGAGTGACAAACTTAATTGTGCTTACGAGAACGCGATCAAAGGCCGAGGGATTGCCACCGCGTTGGACGTGGCCGAGAACCGTGATTCTCGTGTCCTGCTGAAGCTTCTCGACGACGACCTGGCGCACCTTCTCAGCGGTGATGGGGTCACCGTTTCTGTCGACGGCACCCTCAGCCACGATGATGATGTTCAGCCTCTGACCCGTCAGCCGCTCCTACAGCCGAGCCGGGAACAGTGTGTCACACATGCTGCTATTAATCGCGACTCGCGATATATGTGCGAGAAGAGGAGCAGGCAGAAGAAGAAGAAGAAGCGCAGGAACTAGGTACAGTTACGCTCATCAATCATGGGTATATGTATATGACTATTGGCGGTACGTCAGTACACCAAGTACGCTGTACATAGCCCGCATGACTGATGTTGTACGCTGCGCGCTGGCGAATTCAATTCAACACAAAACACAATTGCGTGATAAGTATATGTAATCGACAGAGTGTCTGCACAGGAGGTGCAGAAATAGCAGAAAAAGTCAAAGCACTTTCGAATGATGGGATCTGTGCGCGGGTGTGAACGCGGATGCAGTGGAACGGAAGGTGGCGAGGACAAATCTGCACGTTATCTTGAGAAGAAAGAAAGTAAAAAAAAGAAAAAAAAAAAAAGATTTAGCGAACCTGAATCAACTTTTTGCAGAGCTTGTTCGGCCAATCCTGCTCCGGCGGCCATTCTGGGATGAAAACATAGTCTGCTTCGCTACACATAGCTGCCACCAGAGCCAGATAGCTGCAACGTTAAGACCCAACTGAATGAAAGCGCGCCAATTCCTACGTGTTTGCTTCTTCCAACGCGTCTACAGGTTGCCGGGAGTAAACCATCTCTATCGCTATAGCACTATACAATGCTCTGTCTAGCTTACCCGGATCATGGGGGGAGGGGAGGAGGCTGCAGTATAGTATTCATATATAATGAACGATTTTGGACTAATGATCGCGCGAACATGAATAAGTAATCGCGAGGGAAGATGGAAGGATGTCTTTTCAATCGACTGCTGCTGAAATTTCTTTTTTTTTAAATCTAGGCTACCGATTTCGCAATTATACACTGCAATAGCAATAATAATAACAACAACAGCAACCACAGCAATAACACAAAAATAATTGTTCAAACTGCTTAGTTGAAAATATTTATAGGTATATGAAACACACGACACGACAGATTGCATCAGGTACGTGTTTTTTTAATGAACAAAGTAGTTGATCAAACCCGAGTTAGTGTATATACATTCATATCAGATAAACACAGAAAAAGTGTCGGTGGGTTGCAGCAGATGGGACTGGGTGGCAAAAGAATAGTATGCAACAGTGGCGAGGTATGTCGTCAAAATACCAGACACTGTCTAGTTCAATGGGCTGGTTGTAAAAAGTAAAATAAATATCGTTTTTGACATGCCTGCTCCAACTTTTTGCAAAGTTTCTCAGGCCAGTCGGCGGGAGGTGGACTTTCCGGGAAGAATACGTAGTCCGCTTCTGAAGCTAAAGCACCTACGATCGCCAGGTACCTACATTATAATTTTATTAGATATGTCTGTCTCTATTATTCGTGATCGCGTTGATGGTACGTTTTTTGTTTTTCTCCATTACTCGCCTACTTAGACAGCAGAGAAAAAAATGGCGCGTGTTTTAATCGCAAAGACAGTTCGGGAAAGAGTGACGCGCACGCGTGTGCAGTTTATCTTACCCGCAATGACGGCCCATTACTTCCATAATGAAGGTACGCTGGTGCGAATAGGCAGTACTGGCGATGGCATCGATGCTTTCGATGATCCTGTGTAGCGCGGTGTCCGTACCGATGGTCATATCCGTTCCGCAAAAGTCGTTGTCGATCGAGCCAACCAGACCGACGATGTGCAAATGCTTGTATTTTTCGCTTTGCTCCTGTGTGATTTCGCCTAGCAGCAATGAAATTCGATATTTTACTTTTACAGCTGCTGCTATATAACGATCAAGCGATTTCGAGCTTACCATCTTTCACCAATTCTTTCAACAGATCGGCCCATTCTTCTTTGAAGAGATTGGCACCGGTCAGAGAGCCGTCTCCACCAATGACGCACAAGTTGGATATACCGCGTGTCACCAAATTCTTGGCCGCCCTCTTTCTACCTTCGCGCTCTCGGAATTCCATGCAACGGGCCGAGCCGATTACCGTGCCACCCTGCTCGTCAAACACATGTGTATTATTATGAGAGATATTATGCTCTTGTTATTTTTAAATCTCTGCTTCGGTGCTAGACAACAGTTGGACACAACTTACACGATGGATGATGCAAGACACAGAGGACCAGTTGGCCTCAACAATGTTGTCACCGCCGTCCACCATTCCTTGGTAACCTTCTCTAATGAAGAAAACTTTGCACCCTAAGTAGATGCCCATGCGAACAACAGCACGGACAGCAGCATTCATACCTGTACAAACGTTACGTGTCTTGTTTCAAGTCTGTTGCAACTTATAAATCCAAGATGACAAACAGCACGTACCCTGAGAATCGCCACCACTGGTAAAAACAGCAAGCCCTTTGCCTCTGTGACTGCCAGGTTTAATAAACCTGTGGGCCACCTGTTCTTCGTCCATGATGATTGTCGAAGACTGGTTCACCAGTCAGTGGCCAGCGTACAAAACAACTGATAAACGTCCAAAAGAAAATTAAATGAAAGTCAATGTCAAGGTCTTGCTCGAGAATTAAGTGGGTCGAGGTGAGTGGGCTCTCTCTTTCCTCTTCCTCTCTCTTTCTCCCTCTCCACTCGGCAAGTCTATCTAACTGCAATGGGTATTATATTATAGGCTGCAGAAAGAGACAGAGGCAGAGAGGGTTACTGTGTGTATGTGTGTACCTGCATACAGGTAGGTAGCTTGGAGCAGTGGAAAGTAAAGAAAGTAAAACTGAACGATAGAGCTGAAGGTCGAGTTGGGGCCACATAGGACGCGCTTTGATAAGAATAGATATATGATTGCAGAAGAGACTTACCGCGCTTTTCTTAGCCTTCTGCAGCAGCAGCAGCACAGCTAGATAGCACCGAGTGTCGAGTTGACGTGTATTGCGGCTGCGAGTGTCCGCAATTCAGAAGCAGAAGCTTCGAGCGAATGTGCGCGATAAGTCACACCAAGTCGGTGTGAAGGTGACCTTTGCTGCCGGGCCGTTCCCCGCCTGCTACTACTGCTGTTGGCACAGCCACAAGCATTAACTCCACTGAGAGTACTGTGCGCGCGCGGTGCTCGTTTGCTCGATTACTGAACTGTACTGTCAGTTCGGTTGGTCGAGCCGCCCCCGAACAGCTATGAGATATAATTTACAACAGTTATAGACTAGGCTAGGCGCCGCGCGCAGCTATACCATCGCTTCTATATCTACACCAATACTGCCCTAAAACAGCTCTATAAGACTATAGCAGGCAGTAGCTCTTCTAGCAGACGAAAATCTTTCGCGCCTGCGCGTCAGTACACTACTCGCAGCTCGCTCCGTAGTCCGTTCTCCGAGCGCCCTCTGCATTACCTTCCGAGATCTGTATACCGTCTCTATATATATACATACACACATGGATTCGCGAGTGTATTCAAAATTGACGCAGTTGGCTTTTACCTATCTAGAATTACTTACCAAACGTAACGTCCCCCCCCCCCTCCATTCTTATTATTTTATAAAAATTTTACTAGTCTATTTAATGTATATCCAGTTAAAATAATTGGTAGCACGTTATACGTGAAGAATAAGGTTTCCATGTGTATGCACACATGCATACGTATTTGCGGTATGCATCATAAAGAAATAACATCACATCTCAAGTAATAATTTATTAATAAGTAGTTAAAACTATCTAAATAATAGTTGTGTTATATATGCCTATTGTCGGCTTTTCCAAAACTAAAATCGTTTGATCATAATCGCAGCACATCTTTTCATGCTTGAAAATAGTGCAGATGATGTAGGAACTTGTTTAACAGTTTAAAGACAAATAAAATCTAAAAATGCTTCGCAATGGAATAAATCTCCTAATGTTAATGCTTTATATGCTTCAATCTTAAATTATATTCATTCAAAACATGAGAACTTGACAGCGTATGCTTTTTCAGACATTTTATCAGAATTTATTATTTCGTGTAAACGTTTATAATAATAATTATAATTTACAATTACGATGGTTTGACGAGATGCGGTTACAAATATAGCAGAGAACAACTAAACTTTTTCTTTCAAATACTCGAGTAATCATCATATAAGCAGTATTATAGCCAGTCATTTTTCCCCAAATTTTGCGTTTCGTATATGCCGCATACTTGCATGCGTCAGTTGTTAAATACACCAGTCATTCCCTATTAAAAATAACGGAACTAAAAGTAGCTAAAAATTAAGAGAAATAACACGCTAAAACCTATTTGCTTGAATATTTCTCATTTTAATAGCTCTATGTATGACTGTGCGCGTAGCTGACAAGGCATCATTATTTATTTTTATTTTTTCCATATATTAGGTAAGAATACTTTACACTTTGTTTCTTTTATTATTATTATTATTTTCATTTTTGAAAAAAATCTACACGCTTATATAATGTATGCGGGGAAAAATCGGCAATGAAAGACATGTTTTAGTCGCGTTTGCGCGAACCAAAAGAACAGTGAATAAAATTTTAATAAATGAAAAAAGTAGTCAGTTTAGGCGTATGTCTGCGTACCACCAACAAAGCCAAACAAGGGAATGAATCGCAGCCAAGTTTAAGGTTCTTTTCTAGGAATCATACAAGTCATGCCGGTGTATACTTTGCGCGCTGCTCCCTGCTGTCTATTGATCCGTGTTCTGTTTTAAGCAATAAACCATTATTTGTTATTTTCCAGTGAAAATTCCATGCATACGGACGACCGTTGGCTCTTATATTTCAATGCATTAATTGCTCTATGTAATAACGCAATAAAAAATTTATGAGCATATGTATAAATCGGTAAGACTTTGATTCCCATAGGGAGTCGGTATCTTGATTGAGACGAAAAAGGAGAGGTGATAAGCAATAGGGAAGGGTTAAGAAAGCGAGAGAGAAAGAAATGATTTGACTTGAACGCGCACAGCAATTTCTTCGCGTAAAATTTTTTATAAAAGATCATTAGATGAGAGAACACTTGATTAATTTTGCATTTCTACACTTCGCTCGTTATTTTTTTTTTTTTTTGCTTTTGTTTAAATGATCAATCACAACATCGATTTTAAAACATCGACCATTTCCCCGAATACTTATTATTATTTTTTCTTGTATTTAGCGTTTTCATACTGAATAATAGAATCCGCGTACGGGAGACAGACACCGATACACCGAAACATATCGATAGTGTAGAACGACAGTAAAACGTTTATTGAAAAACGCGACGCAAAATACAGTATTACTTGTCTTTTCTCTCTGTCTCTCTCCCTTTCAGAAAATTGTTCTTTTTTAAAGACATCGTCACGCACGCACCACTCGCGCATAATTGGACAGACATGCACACACGTGATTTACTTTTGTTTTTATTTTCACATAGAAAAGGTGATCGCCTTTTATGTATGTACATATAAACGGTTATACATGTACGAATACAGCGAATGACGGAAGGTTATCCTTTGCTACCTCGTCACATCCCTACGCGCGCTTTTTATCCCTATAATATCTTTCCGCTTCTCTTTATGTCTCCCTCTTTCCCTCTTTACTTTTCGCACGTGATTGTGCCTAGAAGAAAGGACCATCATATCCTCTCAAGTCGACAAAACACATTTTGGCAACTTTTTCCCTGACCCTCTCCCCCAGCCATTCTGATTCTGGTATTTGGAAAAAATTAATCAATTCTCTTATTTCATTTACACATATATAATAAGAAAATGATAAGAGCGTAAAATTTAATAACGATAGAATCCAATTATACGCCCCATCTCTTTCTTTAATAAAATAAAGCTGCATGTTATGTGATGAAAAAAATTGCATCTTTAAAGAGACTCAATTGTTTGTTTTTTTTCTGGAATTTTAATCTTCCTTATTTTACTTTGTTACTAAAGTAATTACAAAAGTAATAACGATCGCGAGAATAATAACGACAAAGTAAAAATTACAGTTTGAGAGATATTTCGCTGTAGGACAATGCAATCGGGCTCGAAATGTACGTGTTATCAAGAAGAATCTACTTGCAGCGCGAAGCGCGCTTGTTTTTGTTTGTAAAAATGCTTTCACTCTCATATTATATGTATATATGCTTTTTGCGTTACAATGCTTCGCGTAAACAAATACTACTTTCCGATGCGCAATTTTACACTCATTTATATCATATGTATATATAAACAAGTTGAACAAATCTTTTTACTGCTTTTGGTTTTATTTCCAATGCATGCAGATTTCGATTTTAGTGATAAAAAAAAAAGACGAGGAAGAATTAAAAAATAAAAATAATGTATGATAAAAATAATAATAATGATAATAATAGAACTAATAACGGACAAGTAACACAAAGAAATAGACAATCAAAAATACGAGCAGTGTTGGCGTTTTCTATCCGAACGCGAGATCGAGCCGCACATTACAATAATTATATACGTATACAATAATTAAATGACAGTAATTTTGTTGAGTAGCTCGAAGTTTATGATTATCCACATGACACGTTGCTACTTTTTAATCAATTCTCTCACCGATTCAGTTTCCACTGCGTTTTTATCTGTATGAAATCAACATTGCATATAATAATAAAGACGTAGTAAGTAGTCATCGTAGATGACCGGCAAATATCATGATAAAAATTGTACAATCTTTTCAGTACTTTTCGCATTCTCAATTTCAATTTCTCTCTCTCTCTCTCTCTCTCTCTCTCTCTCTCTCTCTCTCTCTC
>QLSS01000019.1:1951404-1968088 GCA_024372645.1 Trichomalopsis sarcophagae
GAGAGAGAGAGAGAGAGAGAGAGAGAGAGAGAGAGAGAGAGAGAGAACCGGGAGGAAGGGATGGAGAGAAAACAAGAAAAGATAAAAATTGTTTATGTCTCTGTGTTTTGGCTTTTGAGAAATTCCGGAGAAAATTTTTTACTAAAGGGTGAGAGAATTGAATAAGCTACGTGTAATGTGGATGACGAATCGACAGAGAAGAGATCAAAAGTAGTGATCAAGTTAATGGATGAGAGGATGAATATGAAACAGAGTAAGAAAGCGAGAGTCGTGTCAGATGGATTCCTCAATTTCTTTATTCGTACGCTGGAACGAGAGGAAATATATAGGAAAAAGAGATTTAGTTACGAAGGCTGAATTTAGAGGCTTCTACGAGTCCATGTTTTTATGCATATATTTTTCTCCATTATCCTTACGTTTTTCACCCCCATCAACTGAGAGACGCTAGCTGATTGTTTAAAATACATCGCACGATTATAATAATCATCATAGTATTTTCAGAAAATGTGTATTTATATAATAATAATTATAATAATAATAATAATGACGATGATGATAATATTAATAGTAATAATAATAATAATAATAATAATAATAATAATACGTATGTGTATGCGTGTATGACGTAGAGAACAATTTCGGTACGTGGAATCGCAGAGTAGCACATAAATACAGCCTCGGGAAAGCTTCAGAGGAATAAAGCTGGTCGTCAGGTGCAAAAATTCATTCACTATGTGAACGCATTTGCACATCAACAAGCCCTGTTACAAGCTTCCCTGCACAAGGAAGAGTGTGTGCAAAGGTGTATATGTAGTCTTGTTCGTTTGTCAAAAATTTTTCAAGGATAGACAATTTTTGTTGCGTCTCTTTAGACATAATTTAACCCTGCCTCGAACCTGCCTCGAATAAAGAATGTAGACGACGGGGGCGACGAACTCTCGGGCGGGCGGGAAAAACGGTGAAGAATAAGGGATGGCTCTTTCCACTTTTTCTGTTTAAGATTAGAAAGGGGGATTTCAGGGGGAGGAGAAAGGGAAGGGGAAAGGATTGTTTCAAGGGTCGGGATATGAGGACCGTGAGGAATTGTGTCTTTTGTTTTGTTGTTGACGTTGCTGTTAGGACTCGAACGATCTTTATGAGGGTTAGTTGTCGGCACCCTCTTGTGGTTCGTCTCCGTCGCCCTGTGTGTCACTGGTCCAGAGGGTGAGGTTGTCCCGCAACAGTTGCATGATCAGCGTCGAATCCTTGTAGCTGTCCTCGTTGAGTGTGTCGAGCTCGGCGATCGCATCGTCAAACGCCTGGATTGCAAGAAAACAATTATTTAGTTGCCAAATTATTACTCGCAACAGCTCGCGTTGCTGCTGTCAAGAACAAACTGCGCATAGTAGGCAAAATGCACACGATGGTTAGTGGCGCGCGCACACACAGTTGAGGATTTTTAATGGGCATTGGGTGTGAGAGAAAAGTAGCAGGCGCAAATTTCATGTGTCTGTCTCTACTGCTAACCTGCTTGGCCAAGTGACAGGCCCGTGCTGGGGAATTGATAATTTCGTAATAGAAAACGGAAAAGTTGAGAGCTAGCCCGAGCCTAATGGGATGCGTTGGCTGCATCTTGGCCTTGGCAATGTCAAACGCCTCCTGGTAGGCTTTTTGCGAGTCCTCCACGACTGCTGCAACGCAAACGATAAATGAATGAAGCGAGCGACATTGACATGTTTTGAGAAAAAGAAACGTAGCACGGCTGGTCGACTGCAGCAGATCGTAGCTGGAGCTGAAAGGAATACGCGCGTAGGGGGTAGGGAAGCAAGGATGGCAATAATATACACATGTGTGCCGTCAAATGTGCGCCATCAACCATCATCCTACTATCGCCTCTATTGTTTCTCTCGAGCTGCACACACAGAGCTGCGTCGTCGTTGTCGTGTGTGCGGGTGTGTACCTGTTTGGCCAATTGGCAGGCTTTGTCCGGCGAGTTGAGGATCTCGTAATAGAAGACGGAGAAGTTGAGTGCGAGACCTAGCCTTATCGGATGAGTCGGCTGCATCTTGGCCTTGCTGATCTCGAACGCATCCTGGTACGCTTTCTGGCTATCTTCTACCACGGCTGCATTTGTCACAGCAGCAGAAGAAGAGCAAGTGTAATGAAATAATGAAAAAAAACTCACACACACACATACAGGTAATATAAAAAAGATATCGGAACAAGCAAATGACTGCTTGCTCTTTCACACAATGCATTTTTGGAATTCAGAATAGTCTACGTTTAAATTATTGGAATTGTACGTACCATTCCTGGTTTCACCCGTAGCCACTTCCGCGAGATACCTGAAGTAATCACCCTTCATCTTGAGGTAGAATACTTTGCTTTCTGCATTACTAGCCTTGGGGATCAGGTACTTGTCAAGGAGTCCCTGTGAGGAAAGAGATTCATATATACATCTGTCAGATAAACGCGGAGAATGCACGTTATTTCCTTTATTGATTTTTCCAAAGTAACGATCGCTCCAATCAAGCGTTCACGGCCACCGCAACAGAAAGAGAGCGAGAGAGAGGGGCGGGGGGGGGGGGGTGACAGACAGACCGACAGACAGAGGGTGGTATGCGAACCAGCGATGGTCGAGTCCATTTAATTGGCTGCAGTATTAGATTGATTTGAAAGCAATATGTGTATTTTAATTAATTGATTAAACTTGTCGCATCTGTATTAGAAAAAGCTGCAAAACACGAAAGTTATGGGGAAAAGGGAAAGTATCAGATGCGACGACAGAGAGGCGCGCTTTTACGTATACATATAGGCTGTGCCGATTAAAACCTTGCTCCAGTTTGGCGAAGCGAGCGTGTGCACGGGCGCGGCGCTCCCTCCCGCTCTCTATATACGCTCTCTACTCTTGCGTTTCTAGATTTACATATATATATATATATATATATATATATATATATATATACATACATGTACGCGTGACAAGCGGCAACAGCGGACACAAGATTCGTTGGTTCGATGCACGTGCTTCTGTGTTTTGAAACAAGCGCACGGATCAACAGAGTAGGAATTGGAAAAAAGCAGCGCGCACGCCAAGTTTCCGCTACAGGATTAAGAGCTGAGGCACGTCGAACCGCGGGCGTGTCACGTCCGCTTCCGCTTCCCCGCAGAATTTCCGGATTCTCTCTAGGCGCGCAGGCGGTACGAAAGCAGCGGCCGACTGTTTGCGCTAGATTGCAGCCCCGTACACAACTGCCTCTTGGCCAAGATCAGGCAGGAGAGGAGCGGGGAGAGGGGAGGATGACTGCGAGAGGAAGAGCGGCGAGAGCGCGGGGTGCGACGGCAACTTGACATTGATCAGCAGCCAGCAGTTGAGAAGAAATTCCAACGAGTATAAAGGCCCGAAGTGATAAACGAAAAGCGTTTTCAGAGACCGATGCTATCGCCTCGCAGCAAGTAGGAAGGAAATGCGCAGGGAGTAGGTTGAAAGCACGAGCAGATACCAACCAGAACGTCGTAGCAGATTTCGCGCAGCTCTTTTTCGACTTTTTCCCGGTATTCCTTGGCCATTTGCTGTTTGCGTTCGGAGCCCTCGGTCTTCTGCTCGATCGAGGAGATGACTCGCCACGAGCTGCGCCTCGCCCCAACGACGTTCTTGTAGGCGACGGACAGGAGGTTCCTTTCCTCGTTCGAGAGCTCGACGCCGGTTTCGGTGACGGACTTCATTGCCGCCGCCATATCATCGTACCTCTCGGCCTGCTCGGCCAGCTTAGCGCGCTGCACTAATTCTTCTTTGTCCACGGACATTGTGTCGTCTGCTATTGTTGCTGTTGTCGCTGCTACTACTGCTGCTGCTGCTGCTGCCGCTATTAATTCGACGACTGCTCCTTCTCCTTTTTCTGCAACAGCACAGAGTGGAAGAAAAAATTCGCCCAAATTAGTAGTCAATCAAGCTATCACACTTATTTAATAGCGCGCTGCCTGCCTGGAATTCCGCTCTGCCCGGAGCAGCTGCAATTGCTGCAATTACGAGGGAGGACACTACATAACGCTCTTATTACACGCAGTTAATTGCTCGATCAGTTCCGCAGCAGTGCGTCTATCGCACCTGGACGAGCCGGTGCTCGCTCTATCACGTGCTCTCGCTCCGGTCTCGCGAAGATTGATAACGACTCCGACGACGACGACGAGGTGAGTAAAGTGGAAAGAAAAAATTGGCGGGGTAGGCTAGCTGGGACCAAGCAGCTCGAAGCTGAAAAGTTTATTTTTGAAGCACAAAGCTGCTAAGACACGCGCGAAAAAGGAGGAAAAAAGCAATCTTTGGCCCCGCATCCAAGATTAGACTAAAGCGAGACGCTCAGCCGACCGCTAGAATTGATTTTCCTCGAGTTTTTCGTCCTTTTTGCGTCGTGCTCGCGTTAACAGCGAGCGAGCGAGCGAGGAAGAATCGATAAAGCGCCGTTGCTCCCTTAATTTCTTTCTATGCGTACAGTCTACACAGCGTTCGACTGCTGCTATATACGAGGCCTTTTACGTGCACGCAGAGCCAGCGAGCTGTTGTAGTACCACGTCGCCGAAACAGCCGAAAGAATACTATCTGTACGAGACTACTACACCGGCTCGGCAAACGAAGGCGTGTTTCACGGCGGCGGCGGCGGCGGCGGCGGCGAGCAAACGACCAGCATCATCGTCAGGCACTTTTTCTCATTTTCGCTGCGTGATACTGGTGTAGTTTGCGCATCGAGCACCTACCAACGACGCTCCTTTTTGTGAGCATTTTAACGCAAGTATTTTTTGTACTCGGCAGCTCTGCCCGCTGCGCTGCCGAATGCCTCGCCGCGGCCTAGGCACGGCTATATGAGGCAGCCGAGTGGAGCGGCTTGCTCCAAGGAAGCTCGCTTCGAGGGGAATCGCCATTTTCTCTTTGGCCTCGCTGCGCACGGATTTGTCGAAAATACAGCATGAAGCCGGCACTACACCGGTTCGGCCATCGTGGAGAGAGAAAGAGAGAGAGAGAGAGAGAGAGAGAAGGAACCGTCGGACTCCATGTAGCTCCTACAGCTCGGGCGACTAGACGAGATGCTGCTGGCGGAGGTATGCGCAGAGAAAGGAAAGCGAAAAGCGCGTCTCGAAGCCAGGAGAGAGAGAGAGAGAGAGATTATTTTTCGGTGCGACACGGCGTATGCAGGCGCGCGTGCGCCTTCTGGCTCTCTCGCTCTCTCGCCTTGACTCGGCGGCGGCGGACGTGCGTCACACTCGCGACTCGCACACATTCACGCATCACGCACACACACACAATCACACAGCTCGCAGATCAGCCACACGAATATTCGTGATCTTATGGTCCGATCGGAGTACAGCACTCGGTTGCGCGGCACTGGACGGCTCGTTGCACTTTTTCCGTCTATATGCGCGCGGGCGTTTGTAGGAGGGCGCGATCTACGAGTTGACTGGCTGCAGCGACGTAGCGCATCGGAACACTGGGCGCGCGCGTGCATTGCGACGTGTAATTGCGTAAAGACGAGTAAATCTGCTCGTAAATAGGGCACTTGCGGCTCTTTTCTCACCCCGTCCTGTCTTTCTTCTCTGCCGTGGCTCGCCAACTCTAGCTTACTCGCTCGATTCTCGACTGATTACGACACTGCGCACATCCCTCAGTGACCACTCCCGCACAACGACTGCTGGACTGCGAGGCGCAGACTCTATGCGGGCTCGCTCGCAAGTCGCGGAGAAAGCGCCAGCAGCGCCGCCAGCGTCGCCGAGCCGAGCCGACATCGCACGTCGTGCGATCCGTGACTGCCTGCGACTGGATGACGCCGCAGCCCGCAGCATACACTCTGTGGGCCGAACATTTGCTTCTTCTTCCCTACGTACAGCAGAGTCGAGCTTCACGGAAACGGGAAAACTCGGCCCGCTTAGAAAAGCCTGAAATTTTTCCTATCTGCGTACGCGTCTCTCGTACCGTCACTACCGTCACAGCAGCCCGCCGGTCACCAAGCGTCAACTCGCGTCATTCATGCTCTTTCCTTCTCGCGCGCGCGCGCACTCGGCACCATTCGACTCTCTTCGGCACGGCCGGACTTTATTGATCGCGCACATCTCTCTCTCTCTCTCTCTCTCTCGCGCGCGTTTTTTGATGTCCATCAGTGTGCGTATACAGTAGAATGGCTGCTCGAATAAACTTTTCAAACTCTGCTCTCAGGCACAGCTTGCGCGAGATGTCTCCATCTTTTATCTCTATGTCTAATATCTAAATGCATTGTCATTCCGTCAAGTCGCATGCTGCTGGTCGCGAAATTGTTATCAAACCAGGACTTCTTATAAGAGCTAGGAAGTAAAGCAAAGCAAAGACAATTTGATGCCTGACTGCTGAGTCCTACATTACTCTGTCGCGGATGAGATTGCTCCAAGACATAATAATGGACATGGAAATTGATGGCGAAACCATATATAGTAAAGTAGGGCTGCACGTTTTTGAACTTGCGCGCGCGCGCGCGCGCTATGGGAGGGCAAACGAATATAACCAAATGCAGGACAAAATCCAAGTATACAAGGAAAGGGAAGAGAAAATATGCAGTGGATGGCAATATATAAGGAGCGGCGGCGGCGCCGGTGGTGGCAGCGGCGCGTAATGTTCCAATGAAATATTGATCGACGGAGATGCGCGCGCGCAAACACCTGCAGCCATGAGACCCACCCTTCTCTCTCTCTCTCTCTCTCTCTCTCTCTCTCTCTCGCTCGCTTTCTCCATCTGTGCGGCACGAAAGGCATATAAATATTTTTTACTTCCGAGCGATATAAACACGTACGTATATATTCCTATTGCAGGCTAGCTCTTCCGTGCGCATCTCACGTGCCAGTAACAATAATAGCGCAGGGGTTTTTTCACTCGCGCGGTTCCGCCGAGTCAAGAGTGAGGGAAAAAAGGCAGGAAAAAAGGAACCGAGAGTGCAGCGAAAATGTATGCCAGCTGCGCCGCTGACCAAGTTGTCAGCAGCAGCGCATTGTTATTATCTCTCCCCGAGAGCCCGCATCAAGGTATATGCCAAATGCCACAGGTGGCTTGACTATTCAACCCTTACTGCAGCAAATGTGCCGCGGGCACTATCGGCGATGTGCGCAGTCTTTTGCTACTGCTGCGCTTAATTCCGAGAGTATATTATATAAATGAAAAGAGTTGATTGATTTTCCTCCCGCACGCAGAGAGAGAGAGAGAGAGAGAGAGAGAGAGAGAGAGAGAGACGCGCTGCAGCGGGGAGGCTATTCGCCTATAATATACACCTTACAACCATTGCTACGTAGCAACTACGTAACTCGGCGTATGCCGATGCTAAAGTTTTACTTACATTTACAAATTTTCTCGCGCGGAACTTGCCGCAGCTTGCAAAAGCACCAGCAACTTTCGGTTTACAACATCAACAAAAAGAAAAGAGAGTTTGCCTGAATCTAGACTGGCTCTACTGCTGTTACAGTGAAGCAGCGGCTCTATAGACTTTGGCTCGGCTACAAGCTAACGCCCCTCGTCTCCCCAACCCGTCGCGCGGTGCGTCACCGAGCTTGGAATAGCGGCTGATGTCAAGCTCGTGCGATGGTGGCGAGGGAGAGAGCGAGAGAGAGCGAGAGAGCGAGAGAGAGAGAGAGAGAAACCGCCACCAGTTCTTCCAATATAAAGATTGACAACAAATACCTGTATACAATGCAGCGGCGCAACGGAGCTACCTACTGCACAGACGAGAGCGACTGATTATTGATCTTTGATGCAGCGGTATATGATTCTCGGGCGGAAGAATGCCAAGAATTGCATGTGCAGCGAGTTACATACTAGGGTAAATATAAAGCTTCCGCGCGTGCAAGTTGCGAGTTGATGGTAGATCGTGTGTCGCCGTGCTGTGCACTTTTCAGCACAGTATTCGACGTACTTAATAAACGTAATAATAAATGTCAGTACGACGTAGCCCTTCGCTCGCAGCAAGAGAGCGAGATCGAGACTTAAGAGCGCGCGTAGGAAGGGAGGGAGAGATGCGGGAGGCACAACAGCTCAAGTAGCTATACCTATATACCTAGTTATACATATACGAGAATCACGAGAATCGTCGACTCGCTCTTTACCGGTACAACCTATTCGGCGGCAGCTCCAATATGGCGACCGTCATATTATATAGATATAGACGCTCTCAGTCTCTGTGCAGTCTGTGTCCGCTTATACGCACATATATACCTTATATATAGCGCATACTGCGTATAGTGCATAAGGTACGAGAGCTTGCCTACTCCTCTCTCTCTCTCTCTCTCTCTCTCTCTCTCCCTCCATGGCCACCGCCCCTCTTGCTCTTTTCTCGCTTTAGGTAGTTTCATCTCAATTTTTTCCAGAAGACAACAGCTAAAGCAGTAAAGCCATGCTTGGCCGCATATTTCAAGCTTATCAGTTCGCACAGTCGTGTGCAGACTGGCTGTTGCCTCATATCGCCCTTGCATAGCTGTCCACGAGACTTGCTGCTTCAATTACATAAATATTTCCGTCGCCGTCACCGCCCTGCTCTCTCTCTCTCTCTCTCCCTCTCTCTCTCTCTCTCTCTCTCTCTCTCTCTCTCTCTCTCTCTATCTATCTGCGTTTTCCGCAATGGTTACTATAGTACAGCGGAAAGATTATTGCTCGGGAATACAGCTATACTATAAGCACTCGCGACGCAAAACTTGCGCGCAAAAAGAACATGCAGACGTTGCAGGGCTTGCCGGCGCGGATGCTCACGTTCAAGTATGTAGGCATGAGGTATAGCAACGCGCATTCAGTTTTCCAAATCATGTGCGGCGCAAAAGACTGACGTAGCCATTACAGCCTGACTATATGTACGAAGAATAAACGAAATAATTTTTGGCTAAACACTAACCTTGCAAGAGTAGAGGCGTCCGCTTTTAGTATTGCGCGCACAGAGTACAGAGATTGTTAGTAACACGAAAACGAGATAGGTGACTGCGAGAGTGTGAGAGAGAGAGAGAGAGAGAGAGAGGGAGAGCGTGTGTGTGAGAGAGAGAGAGGGAGAGGAAACACTTTTCTTTTCTCCTACTACTCTCAATTCACTCTGCTGCGGCGCGCTTCCGTTCAACAAGCTGCTCAGTTTACGCACGTGCCGTGCGGTAAATCAGCTCGTCTTTTTCCCCTGCGATGTGTTTTGCTTGTGCAGTGCGGACGACGAGGAAGATCTGACAAGCTCCTCTCTCTCTCGCGCGCGACGACGACGACGACGACGACGACGACGACAACCACTACTTGCGTCTATTAACCTTCGGTGTAAGGCTACTATTGTACGCACGCGGCACGGCTAGAGACTACTTATTACAGCGACCAGGAGGACGACGTGGTTCGCACAAGTTCCTTCCTATTTGCTCCCCCTATATACCGCCGCGAATCGCGATGCCTCCGTGATACTATGCCAGCCGCACGATCTATACTACCGGCGGTTGGGTAGAGGCGACTGACGACTGTTCGTACCAGCCATCTACTTATCGCGCAGCAGCTCTCATAACGCTTCTATGGAGTCTATTCGAAAAGACGATTTTTATGATACAAAACGCAGATTTTTATATCTTGATCGCATTATTCAACAATTATTTACAAAATTTCTACTGTCTGTGTATGCAAATAAATAAGAGTATATATTATAATGTCCTCAATGATTATTTCTCGCGCCAAACGCAATTTTCCAGACTTGGAAAACGAAATCCTCTGAAAAGTCGAAGGAATCCTGCTGCATGGAGCTGTTAATCGCCTTGGCAAGGTCCATGCTGTTGATCTTGTTCTGAGCGATTTCCCACAATCGTCTGGCTGGATTGATAAATATAAGTTAGCAAGTACGATGAAATGAAAAAAAAAAAAAAAAAAAAAAAATTATATAAACAATCGAGTATAGCCTACCGATAACGTTGTCGCTGATTCCCATATACGACTCGAGGGTGTTGTTGATTTGTTCAATTTGTTCTCTCGCGTTGCAGTCATTCTGCTGAAGATATTCGATTCTGATGGCCAGGCCATCGGCTCTGAATCTAAGCGTTTCCCTGCCCCCGTCAGCTGTCGCTGGCAATGAGTGGCGAGCCTCGAGAGCTGCTGCCCCTGGAGCGCGGTCCAGCAGGAGCTGGGCCGCTAATGCCGAAGCCGTTCGACGAGCCTAAGCGTCAGCCCGTTGAGCTTCGCGATGTGATCGCCGACCTGGACTACGGCCCGCAGTCTGTCCATTATCGAGTTGCTCTTGATGCGCTTGACGAAAAGGTAGCCAGCTCCGTTGTCGGCCAGTGTCAGTTCTTCAATTACAATTCAATTCTCGCATGTTCTCATACTTTATATATATTATTAGTAGTATTATTATTATATCACCTTTTTTGTGAGCGAATATAAAGTCGTCTAGACCGATCTGACTGCCCAGCAGCTCCGACATGTCGATTTTGTGAGTGTTGAGCGTGCAGAACAAAATCTGTAAATAGATTTATTCGTAAATGTGTGTATGAAAGAACCGCGAGATTTTTCGACAAGTTACGTAGGTAGTATTTACAAACTTCTTTTGGTCGAATATCGAAGCAGTGCGCAATTCTGGAGTAGTCGGATATTAGTCCCGTGGTGCTGCCGTGGTCCAATTGGCAGTAAAAAGCCAACTGCGGCTGCTGATTCGCATCGTCCGCTCCTGCTCGAGGGGAGAAACGATTTCTCGGCTGCTTCTGATGCAGCTTCTCCGCGGAGGCTGACATTCGGAGCGGCTCGGCGAATAGCTGCACTCTTTCAGCTCTGCAAGCATAATATTACAATTATGTATTCGTAGCTGTTAATAACATAAAATGCAAAAGCCAAAAGGAATGCTGCCAAGTAACCAAGTACTGCGGAATCGGCTAAAGCAGCCCACATATATACAAGTCAGCTGTGTTTCCTCCGCGCCGCTCTGATGATGCGTTATCGGAGGCCCATTGAATAAGTACACATTCAACATACGCATATGTATGATAAGAGTATTCTTTTCGTGCTTACTTGCAGCCAACGTCAAAAGTGTTGTATATCTTGAGTCTTTACGTATGCCACAGCTCGATGGAAAATGAACAAGTGAAAAATGCAGCTCCGTCCTGCAGTGTCGCGCGAAGAGAGCACCGTGCGGTAACAATCGCGGCTGGTCTTGAAAGTTGCCGCTTTATACTTACTATTGCTGCGCTGTGTGCGCGCTAGCTGCTCGCCCTGGTTGGATCTGCGCAGCTGTGCTGCACTCGTGCGGCCTCAGTCGTCTGCTCTGCGGCTCACTCACGCCAAATACATAATATACCGCCACCTATCACTCGCAATAAGCCAGAGTTTGGAGAATATGTATTAAACGATAAAAATAGTTTGTAAAACCTAAATTGCCTAAATTATGTAATATTACAGTCTGATGCACGCGGTGCCACTTTTAACGCGGACGAGTTGCTGCACAATAACAAATTCTTATTTCCTATCCACCTCTGATTTTCTACCCAAATGCAATTCTGGCTGAATGATAAAAACCTTCCAAACTTGGCCGCAGTTTGAATGGTCAGCTGACAGAGTCAAGTAAGTTTTCATCGGAACAAGGAGGTTTTTGTATGGATCCGTATTGAGCTGATATTCTTGCATCGCCGTATAGACTGACTTGAAAGGTGGCTGCTTTTGCGAGTGAAAGGTACCCCTAGAGCCATGAAGTACCAAAGCACCTTTCTTCTCGGCTCCCGGACAGACAGACATGTACATGCAGTGATCAGGCCTATAATTGTATCGGCAATCATAGACGTGCAACTTTTCTGGATGATAGTGGAAAATAATGTTGATGATGTCCTGGTCTCCCCATGTAATTTTTAGACGATACTCTTTATGTATAGGGATGACGTATTGCGTCCACTTGAATTCTCTCATTCTGGTCAAGTTCATCAGCATCACTCCAGAATTCACTCCCAACTTGCCATAGTAAGGATGTTTGGCAAAGCGGTTGTACCAGCCTGTATTGGGATCTTCATGTTCTGGACTGAGAGCTGCTAGCTGCACGTTATTCATTTTCTTGAATTCATCCCAAATCACTTCGGGAGGTGCAAGAAACAACGTGTCCGTATCCACATACAAAATTGCATCCGTGTCATTCAAGACAGTCTGTGAATGCAAGGAAGAATTCTTAGGACATCGTACAACAAATGAGAGGATAAAATTAAATTGCTCATACGTACAGGCAGAAACAGACGTTGAGCAGCGCATGGTTTAAACAACTTGCGCCACATAGTTACATCGCTGATGTCTGGAAAAGTTACAGGCCTAACAATAAAATCAAATGTCTTATCAACTATTTGCTTCCATTCTGTGAGTTTTTCATGAAAAGCTGGAATGAGTCCGTAATCCGAAATCACAATAAAACGCAATGGCCTTTTGGCAAAGACCAATGCAGACTTTAGCATTGTTAAGGATTCGTCGAGCCTGTCTGCGCCACAAGCAACAACACAAATGACCACTACTTGGCCTTGAACTGTTTCAGTACTAGCAGCAACACTCGCTTTCGATGGACCAACCAAATCACTGCTGTTGCTGCTGTTAGTTCGTTGTTGATAGTCTATGACATGATTCAAGTTTTTTTCTTCTGAAGTAGGAAAATTCAGCAATATATACAGAGCAAGACACGCGACGAGCACCAACAATAATCGGACCGGATTTTTCATTTTATTCTCTAATTGTTATTCACCTCTTGCATCAACACTATATACTTGCGTCAAATATCACGTTTTGACCCTTTTATTTTCAAGCATATAGTCAAATGACAAATCAGCTGTACACACAAGCTGTACATACACTATACATGAATTCCAACCTACACTATAGTTATATAGTTAAAACTTGCGAATACGCTGATGCGCGTGCGCGATTTTTCCGTGCAGAGGCATTGAGGCGCGATATTCAAAATTTAAATGATATTTATGTTATATATGAGGAATAAGCTGGCGCAGTTAAATAAATAACACAACACAAATAATGGTATTTTTTCAAATTGTATGTCTAATTTTTCGCTGTAGCCACAAGATATTCTTTTACTATTTCGTTGGACATATCGCATTAACTTTGGACGATCGCGCGGCACAATAACGTATAAAAATCAGAAAATACCGATGGTTCACACAGTATATTCGCCCATGTCTTACAATATGTCTATATATCAATGAAATAGAGTGCACGCAATATTTTCCGAAAAAGTCTGAATAATTTCACTGCAGTAAAAATGTGTGAAAATATTCTCTTACAATAAGTGTCTCCTAATTCAGCCTTCTTTTCATAAGCTAAAGCCAAAAATTTAGCATGTCGCTTTATCGGAAAAATTGCTTTTTCGCTTTGTATTTATAATAACTGTGCTCACATAGCTAGACAGGGATCGGCTGTAATACAACGTGCAGGCCTACAATGATTCATCATAAAAACAAAAGTGACGAAATCGAATTATCAACAGCATTTTGTCTTCGTCCGCATTCATCAATCTTTGGTTGCGACACTGAACCGCTAATTTTTTTGTGCATATCATTGCCTTAAAATGCTGAACTATAACAAAAAGTTTTGTGCAACACATCGTCTTTTTTGTTATGATATAATTATAGGATTTTTATGAAATGAAAGACTTGGAACAGCACGTCACCTTTTTGTTTTACCGTTAAAGATAATATTTATAATGTTATAGAATAAACCAGTGCTGATGTATCATTTGGTGTGCAATTAGCAAGATAAAGTTTACTTTTGGTAATAGAACTTAGATTTGGACTCTAAAAAGTAAAGGTAATCTTTTACTAATCAGTTGATACTCGAAATTTGTGCAATTTTTTTCTCTTTCTTAATGTTAATTAATTTGTCGATTAATTAAAATCAAAGAATCAGGTAATTGGTGTATGTGATGTTAAGTACAGGAGTATTTATCATTTTGAGATCATCGTAGCAGTAGAAACTGTTGCACGACACAGTATTCGAGACGAAAATTTTATACTATTGTTTGTAAAAAAGAAATTGCTATAAGGTCGTCATTTTTGGCGTGTATTTCTTGGAAAGTATACCCTATTTGGCACTTGACACAATGCAGCTGTCATAATACAATACACACAAGTGCCTCTCTATTAGTTTATCATAAGTATAGTGCGCACACATTTTATACAGTGAAAGATTAATCTTACACATTTTGATGATACACGAGTTATAATAATTAAACCTGATCAATAAAAAAAAGATTTAAACCTACCTATTCATTTAAATTAAGAGAGAGAGAGAGAGAGAGAGAGAGTGTTAGGCAGTTTCCATAATAGCAACTTTACAGAGCAAGTTGCCTAAAACAAAATACTACATTCTAAAGCTTCATAGTCTTCTAGTTGGAAATTTTTCTTGATCAGAGTAGCGCGCACACACACACACGCAAGTGTGAAAATTTTCTATGAACTACCTTTTGCAGTGTGTGCTCTAGTTGAATTTTTTGTCACTAATAATCTCAGTTCTTGGGGTGCGTGTGTGCACAACTCACTCTGAAAAGTGCATGTGTGTTATACAAATTCCAGGAATAAGCAAAGTTGGCAACTTGTTGCAACATAAATCTTACAATAAACTTGACTTTGATGCTTCAAAGAGTCTTGGCCTTCTCTAACAAGTCATTGATGAATTTCTGAAATCAAGCAGATAGAACTTGTCGGTAAGTACACGCTACGCATATCCGTAAGAAATGAAAGTGTATCAAAGTAAGGTACCTTAACGTCGTGCGGAGGTTTCTTGGCATCAACCAACAATCCCTACAAAATATATAATAAGACAATAAAACAATGCAAAATCGATTATGGTGCGATTGAAAAGTGATTTATTTACTTGTAAGTAACTTTTTCTATGCTCATCACTGTCCATGTCGAGCAACTCATCAATGTCGACTTCAACTTCTCTACTGTTTCCACTCTCATTCTATAAGCAGAATAAAACAATCGAATTCATACCACAAATGATAACCATAAATATTTAGGGCTACATTTTGATTATAATATGAAATGGAACATTCGCATTGATTCTATTGTAAAAAGAATAAGATATCTAATCTTCGTCTTTGCAAAAATTAAAAATATAACGGATAGAAAAACCTTAATGATGATCTACCATGCATTCTTCCAGGGCCTAGTCAATTATGGAATAATTGCCTGGGGTGGGGCGTATAACAATTGCATGTACTCGATACAAGGAGTACAAAAGAAATCATTAAACATTATTAACAGAAATCATTTTGAAACGCAAAATTCCCCCCTAACAGTTGGGCAATTGTTCCAACTTGAAGCAACAACATATCATTATAGGAAATTAAGTGATATTTATAGTAAGAATACGAAAACTACTAGGAATAAGAGCATATCATTGCCAAAAATTAATAAAACTATAAGTAAAAGAAGCAGCTACTGCATGTCTGTGACAATCTTCAACTTATTATCTAATGATCTCAAAGAGCTAAAAGTCAGAAAAGTTACAATTAAAAATAAATTAAAGGATTTCATTAGAAATCTAATAGTATGAAAGAAATTAGATATGGTATAACTTTTGTTGAGAGAAACAAAAATAAATTGTTTGAAAATATTAGTTTTAGTTTTTAGTTTTTAAGTTTTTTTTCTTTCTTTTTCCTGTTCTATTTAGTTAATTACTGTACCATACCTATGTACAGGCAACATGTTTGCCTCTATAGGAAGCATTAAAAAGGCTTATGTATATGGTCTTCAAATAAATAAATAAATAAATAAATAAATAAATAAATACCGGTGCGCATGCACATCAGCAGCAAAAAACTCAAACAACTTTACCTTTGATTCGTATAATTTGGAAAGTTCTTCAAATAGCCACATTTCCACAGCGAGCCTCTTGCGTATTAGAGACATTTGGTGTGAGCCATACTTGGCTGTGAGGAATTTTTCTCTGCGCTCTTTGACTTTGCCCTCTTCCGTAAATGCAACATGTAAATTTGACCTAGCTGGACTGCGCTCCGCTGTCAAGACACCTCCGCCAGCTTCCATTTTTTATAGTTGAATGCTGAAGAATCTGTAAAACGGAGAAGGGTAAAAAAGAAGGAGATCTAGATGAATGGGAACAAAGAAAATAAGAGCATCCGTTGTTGACATGGTTGCATGCTGTAAGGGAGTAGGCTCATTGTTTCAGGGATCGAGTCCGAATTATTTCACGGCTCTGTGAGCGCGTCCGCTAGCTATACCTATATAGGAACGGAGATACACACTATAAAGACACTATATATACTCACACACGCGTAATGCTCCAATGGCAGTTTTCACTTTTCGCACAGTGCACAGGCTTAATTATTAAGTAAGTACTTTGTCGTCGATCGGAGCTGCGCGCAGGGCAATCAACTGCAGATTATTAATGACTGTGGTAATGCACTTTACGCACTCATACATAGGGACGCCCCCAAAACACGAGTCACTAGCTCTCGATAGAAACTGCAGTGTGTGGCGAATATCACTTTGTCGATCGTCTGCCGAACCCTCAACTCTTTTTTCTACCTCGCATATGATACATATATGTATAATTGGTGCAGTCTATAGTGCTAGCTAAGTGCAGTTCGGAGACGCCCTCTCCACAAGCCCCATACAAGAGCTGATAGAGGGCGCTTCGCGTTAACTGCTATAGTCCAGTGAGTCTATCTCGTCCCGGGATCCCGCGCGTGCGCAGTAGCCC
>QLSS01000019.1:1973088-1991881 GCA_024372645.1 Trichomalopsis sarcophagae
GGGCTACTGCGCACGCGCGGGATCCCGGGACGAGATAGACTCACTGCTATAGTCTGCTACTACTATATAGACTATATATAGAGTATAATAGAGTACAGCAGTGTATAACACATCCATTCCGCATAACCTCATTTAAATAATAATATAAAGTCTCGGACTATCATTGCAACAAAATGGCCAATATCAAAAAATGTATCCAAGGCATCTACCATGACCCTTTCAAGTGGTGAGTATTTTGCCATCTCAATTATTTATTCAAAGAATTGTAATGATGAAACGCGCTTACATAATATAACGTACAATAAATATCCCACGTGTATTTTCAGGGCGCTAGTCAAGAGCATAGGAATATTTGCTCTAGGTGTCAAAATTGCCCTAGAGTGCAAAGGAATTGACCTCATGGCCTCACCTGCAAGCATGTGATTAATGTCTTAACAACTTATGCATTTGCAATGTACATAAACATACAACTATAGCGTTAGTCATGCTTCTTTTGAAGACCTTTTTTTCATAATTAATAAATGATTTTGTTTTATTGCGTGCATTTACATTTATTACAAGTCCCAATATCAAGAAATTGATTCGCACCTATATATACCTACAAACTTTCGTTCCTGCATATATAAAGAGACGCGCCCCTACTCTTGGCTTGGCGCCGCAGCTGCTGCAGGTGATAAGGAAACAAACAGTAAACAGCTGAGTAAGTATATGCGATATTAGCCATTGTATAACCTGCACCGGACGTTGACGGGGTCGCGATCTGCTCGATTCGCAAACAAATAAATAAATTGATATTACATGATCAGCAAGTATTGAACGATTGTCAAAATGTTGAAAGATGCGAACGATGAAGGAAATAATTGCAATTCTGAACTTTCAGGTATGTATGTTGATAATGCAATTATTGATAAGAATCGCGTAATTACTTGAAGTTTTAGCTGTTGTAGGAGCTCTTTTGGATACTTTGAACGATAAAGATGAGACTGTACAGCAATCTGCTATCGAGTCCATTAGAAAGATATCGCAAAAGAAACCTGTTGTTGTTATACATGCTGCTGTTTACTTTTGGGAGCTGCATCGAAAGGTTTATTACAATTATCCAAGTTTGCCTTTACCCGTGTTTTTGTCCTACTTGATTTGAACTAACGATGCATGTTTTTAAGATAACTGAAGTTCACTTGGTCGCTCTCTTAAAAATGATGACAGATATCTGTAAGGATCGTATAACATCTTTGGATGACACTTTGGCAACTTCTGTCGCTGATTTGGCCTTAGCAGAACTTGGCAGCGGGGCCACTAGTGTGGCCACTAGCGAACAAGCTTCCGAGCTAATAGTTGCCTTGAGTACAGCTCAATGTTCGCAAGCCGTAGGAGCGTTGATAATCAAGTACAGCCGATATAAATATACATATTTATGTGCAAAAATTCCACGTTCACACTCTGTTTGTTAGATTTCAGCCAAATGTGATTCCGCATCATACGATAATCAGAGCCATAGGAATGATAGCTATGAAAAATTCTTTGGGGATGCTTCCATTTATAAAAGTGACTCTCAGCGTATTGGTGCCCATATTACCCGACATGCACAACGATGAACCCCTGAAATTGGCATCTACTTTCAGTAAAAAATTTGCTCATTCGTGTTGTATAGGTATATTTATCTTTGCAATGTCATTATCATATATAATATCATTGTTTCAGCTCTTGGAAAAATATCAGATGCAATCAGCGATTGTCTGACAAGCACAGAGATCATTTCTCAGGCAGGACAGCTAAACAAGGATATGTTTTTTGACGAACTTTCAAGCGCTTTTGAAATTTTTACTTATAGCTGGCTTCGGACTAGTAAAAGTTTGAATTTAACAAACAGCATTTTGACATCACTAGCTTCGATTTTACCTCTTTTGCCAAAGGCTTACGATGAAAAATTAATCGTTAAACTTACTCCTGTTTTATTAAATCTCTGTAAAAAGTCCAGTGTGAGATTAGCTGCGTCAAGGTACTCGAGGCGATTGCAAAAAATGATTAACGTAAATCATATAATGACATTTTTTTCAACCTCTCTAGGATGCTTTCATTGATTCTCAATGCGGCGAGCGCTGAGGACGTGAAAGAACTGGTTCGACCCAATTTAGAACAAATACATCAAGTACTTTCGGATATAGTGAGCGTTGCTCCGTTTGAAGCAACAAGAGATGCCTTGTTAACTCACTATGAAGTTTTGCAGTGTTTTCGCGCTGTTGTAGTATTGTACCCAGAAGAGGGATTGGATAGGATTTTACAACAATTAAAATCCCAAAATCTGGTACAACGTTCCAGAGCTCTAGTTGTGCTCAGACATCTCATCAATACATTACCAGCAGAAGTATATCATAATGTTTCGTAAGAGTAATAGAGTAATCGATGTATAATCATGCGATATTTTCGTTGCAGGACGATGCAGCTTTACAGAGAATTGCTCTGAGTCTTCAAGATTCGTTGCTCCAGGGAGATGTTTGCTGTACTAGACAAGTAATCGGAGCTATCGTAGCTTTAGCGGCAAGGCCAAGTTTACCCCTTTTACCTTCCCAGCGATCGTCCTTTATAAAATTCATGGTTTTACATTGCGGCTCAAAGCAGAGCGAGGAGGCAGATGCCTGCGACGAAGCCCTGCACCTGCTTTCGAGTACAGTCGAAGGGGCAGAAACATGGCTTTGGCCGTGTTTGATCAGAGCTCTTTTAGACCAAACATACGCTGCCTCAGTGAGTCTATTAAGCGTAAAATATGGTGTGCCTTTTTTTTCCCCTTGAGAGATGATAGCGAATTACGTTTTCTGCAGGTTGTCTCGATTTTACGAGCTTTGACTCCACTCGCAGCGAAGATTATTCGCGACGATAAGAGTGAGAAAGATTTTCAAAGCATCAAGGTGCTGGCTCGCTGCCTGGAGCTGCTGGAAGACGAGCGGAACCGTTTGGCTGCTGTAACGTTCTTGAGAAAGTTGAAATCAGAATGGGACAGCAAGCTGGCCGAGCTATCCAAGTTTCTCGAGCATCAGAGTTCGACGTTAATTTGGGAAGAGAGGATCGTGGAATTTGTCGAAGAAACCGTCCATGCGGAAGGCGATGCATGGGCCCTGGAGCTGGCTGAGGAACTTGTGTCCAAGACAATGACACCGTCGCTCTCGATATTGATAGCTGCTGTCGCTAGCAACGTGAGCCATGCGCGGCTCTTGATCGAGCTCGCGCGCACACATAGCGTTAACACGACTGGACATGGGTATGCGCTTTCATCTCAGCTGGGATTTTTCTTTTCTTTTCTCATTGTATACATTATAAATATCACATACGATAGACCCGTCGCCGGGGAGTACGCTCGAGCTGTTGGTATCTGTGCAGCCAAGCCGCACTTGTTGGACCTAGTCCTCGACATAATGGAGGAATGGTGCAACGTCGAGGACGCGAGAAAGCAGCCGGTTAAGCTTCTTGGCTTGGTCAAGGACGCGAAGGCCGCGGCGAGCAACGAGGCTGCCAAAGCCGGTCTTCTCCGAACTTACGCAGAGATCGCGAGAAAGGCCGACGCCGCGGCTCTATTTCCTGCTCTCGAGAAACAGATTCTGCCTTGGATTATCAGACAACTCGTCGACTGTAAAGAATACAGCGCCAAAGAAGCCGGCCTCATCGCTCTGGAACAAGTAATTCTCCCCAAACAATTATTAATAGTAGTAATAATAATAACAACAACAACAGGCAGGTGAAGCAGTCCACCCCAGACGATTGGCCAACTCGCAGGGTTGTCGTGCCCGCGGTCACGGCCTCGCTACGCTCCTCGGACTTTTTCAGTCCGCCTCCTCCGGCTATAGACCATTGCAACTCTATCCTTTGATTTTAAGAGCCGTCATCTCTTTGGTGTAAGTGCGCAGCAACAAGGCGTTATTTTTATACGAGTGCCTATTTCCTACGTTATTTTTAGACGAGTACCTCCAGAATTGAGCAGCGAAGAGAAGAAAGTACTTCTCGAGACAACAATGGACAAAGTCATAGCGGCTAGTTCAGAGGTAGGTGTGCAGATCCCAATAGAGTGTATACGGGCGTACTAATGACGTATTATATTATATATATATATATATATATATATATATATATATATATATATATATCTATTATAAAGATTGCAGCAGCAGGCGTAGTGAAGGTTGTCGAAGCTTTGAGCATCATCAGCAGCGAAGCCGTGTCGGATTCAGCTGACACCCTCGCTTTGCTGGTCGATATTCTCTTACCATGGATGCAGTCCAAGTCAGCTGCAGAGCGCAGAAGTACGTTACTCGTGCTTCGAACTACCCTGAGGTCATATCACGATTCCTTAAAGTACACGTATCCCGGAGGAAAGCTGGAACCAGGCAAATTGCTCGGGAGATTTTTGGCTTGGAGCGCGGACCCGGAACCGAGTCTACGGCCGCTGGTCGTCGATTGCGTCTCCCTAGCCTTGAACATCGGCGCCAGGCATCGACACTCGGACAGTGATTTGCATCTAGCTGATTTGAGCGAATCGAAGCAAACGATTGTGAGCGAAGATTCCAAGCTGCTTTACGAGGCAGTCAAGGTAGGTAGCAAATGTAGTTTGTACATGTACTTTATATGTACGACAACGTGATTTGCCGCGAATTTGCAGAGTTTGTCGATCGCAGCTTGCGAGAGGGTAGCGAGCGGCGAAGTAGCCAGTTTAGCCGAGGGTTTGGTGGAAGGATTGCTCTATAGAGGTGAAGGAGGAATCGCTTCTGGTATCGCCCTATCGGAGCTCTTCAGAATTCGCGGTTTCGACATTCCGAGGGCGAATCTCTATCTGATTGGTAATAGTTTGTTTGATTTCCTTTGATTTGGTTATATCGTCGAAAAATAATAAAATATAACTGCAGATAGCATCATTGGTCAAATGAGACAGATGGACAACGCAAGCTGCAGGAAGGGAGCTGCAAATGCAATCAGGTCGCTGAGCGCGCATTACGCTCAAGAGATTGTCGAGCATCTGTTGCACCAGCCATTACCCCTGGACAGTGGTACCAAAGAGTGTTGGAGAGAGCTCGGCAAATCCGAGGAAATCGGATCTCACGTACGCATGCCGTTACTCTTGGCAGCTTTTAGTTTGTTACTTATCTGAACCTCATTGCCTTTGTTGCAGGCTCTCGAGACGCTGTTGGCTAGACTGGAAACTGGCGCTGACTGCAGCCCTCTGGTAGACTGCTGCAACAGTTTGCCAGCTCCTGCAGCAGATAGCGGAAAGCGTTCCACGGCGGCGTTCTCCTCGTTGGCAGCGATCGTAGCGGTCGGACAGCTTTTGGACTCGAGCACAGCTGAATCGCTGATCGATCGACATCTAACGGACTTGCTCGCCGTTCTTCTCAAGTATTTGGCAGGCTGGCTGCACGTAGACCCCCCCATGTCCATCATCAGCACGAAATTCGGCTTCGTGCCGAATCGCGAAACCTGCAAAATCATTCCGCACCGCGAGGTCGACGGCGTTTTGTCGAAGATACTGAACATTATTGGTAACGGTGAGCAATCTCAAATGGTTCAGCTGGTGGTTGCTGTCGATACGAGCGCCGCTGAGACGGAGGCCGAAGAGCACTTGGTCGGCATCGTGCGCGCAGTAGTCGAGTGCCTGGTGCAATCGAAGCGCGAGGACGCGCTCTCGAATTTGTCGAGGTCCATAGGCAAGCTAGTGACCAGTACTTTGGCTGCTCAAAGAGTGGTCGCGGTCGCGTTCTACGCTGAGCTCATCGGCAGTAAACTCAACTGCGACGTCATCTGGCTGGACGCGATCATCAACGCGCTGCTCGAAGCTAAAGCCGATTCGTCTCCGCTCGTGAGAAAGTTGGCCACTATCGGTCTCACTCGCGTGGCCTGCTTGCAGCCGAAGCAGGTACTCGAATTTATACATATATATACACACACACACACACACACACACACACACACACACGCACACATCTATCTCTATTGACGTGCACATTCACGTTAGGTCGAGGAGTACCTGGACAGCTGCTTGGCATCGCTTCTCGATGGCTTGGAAGAGCCGTCCGGCGTCGAGGGAAGTACCGAAGTCGTGCTCGAATCCCTACGCGGACTTTCGATCCTGCTGTCCGCAGCGAAAACTGAAAAGCCGATAAGCCCGCGCGTTGTGTTGGCGCTCAAGCCCTTTCTGGAGAAGGAAAACTGCTGCTGGGAAATGAGTTTGGCGGCCACAAGTGCCTTGGGAGCTATGGCCAGGGGTTGGCAGAGGTTTGTCCTGTCGCCCGACGATGATGCCACAGATCACCTGCTCGGTTGTCTCCCATGCCTCGTGATCAAGCTGGAAGACGCGAATGTTGCTGTCGCAGCGGTAAAGCTCATAAAGTCTCTCATTCTCTCTCTCGATGGCACTTAAAGTAATACTCGCGGCGGTTTTTCTACTCGCAGGCATCCAGGGAAGTGTTGTACGATTCGGCGAGCCTTTTGCAGTGCAAATCCTTGGCTCACATCATCCACTCGTATTTCGGTGCCGCCGATAGCAAGCCGAACATTGAAAACTTTATGCGGGAGCTGATCAATTGTTTAAAAATTGACATGCCACAAAGGGCCGAAGAATTGAGAAACGCCGTAGTGCGCGGGTATTCGAGATCGGAAAATCCGGTGACCAGAGCCACGTCCGCGCTCATACTGGGTTTGTTTGGCGAGCCCAGAGCGGAAGATGTCCAGAGAATGCTTCAGTTGTTGCGCGACAAAGAGAACTTTGTGAGAGCGCGAGCTGCCCGCGGTCTGGCCCTCTGTTTCACCTGATCTCGTGTAAAAAGCCGTTTATCTACGTTAATCGTTATGGATATTTATTATTAGTCTATGTAAATAAAAGTATCACATTTCATTTGCTGTGTAACTTTTCAATGCAAACGCTGAGCTGTTCGAGGCGCTGAAGGAGATTATGCATGTTGGCGCTGGATTGCCTGAAGCCTGACTGCTCAGTGCCGTGGATATCTTGCCGTTGGCCCATTTCAAAGTGCAACCTCGCCAGCTTCTCCTGCTGTTCTCGGATTTCAGTCATTTGCTCCATGCTACAGTCCTTTCCTGCATTTTCACAAAAGGGAAGTGAGCCAGCGTCGACTTGTTTGCGTTAAAAGTATAGGTATATTGCACTTGCCAAACGCACGCAGATTCCCACTGTGGAAGTCCTCGAGCAATTGCAGCAACGCTTGTTCCATGTGCCTGACATCCGGTACCTCTGATAAAAATGAATGATGCTTGCATGGTGCCACAACTTTTTTTTAATACGGTGAAATAAAAGAAACTTGAAATTAAATAAAACTCAAAAATTGCAAGACAAACGAAAGGCAAATCAAATAGAATCGAATGGAGTGCACAAATGGGAGGAGAAATGCCAAGCATACCTTTCGGTTGCTTATTGACTCTTGGGATCTCTGGACGCGTCGTTTTTTTCTCATTCAGATAGATCAAACGAGACTGTTGTCCAGTAGTGTAGGAGGAAGAATTGGCTGCTGCTTTTCCGGACGTTGAACCTTGACTGGTTGTCGCTTGGCTGGACGATCCTTTGCTTATTACAGACGAAGCTTGTGCGTTACTCTCCCACATTACTTGTTGCTGCAAACGAACGTCGCGTAATAGTAAATTTCGAGCAAAGTGAAGGACGGAGAAGGGCAGAAAAAGGGATAAACCAGTGCATGCGAAGTGTGCATTTCAGTCTTGGACGGTCGATTCGATTTGGTGGGCGTAGAAGGCGGGGTTGCGTCGACGCCTCTACTCGATGGTTCCTCGCTCTCTTCCTCTTGTTGCACCAGCTGTTGCAGCTCGCCACACGTCGAATTCTCGTTGTTGTTCATCTTTGCCGAGCTTGAAATTTCAGGCTTCGCTCATTCTCTGCTTCTTCGAGGCAGCTTTGAGGTTAGGTGCCAATGTTGTTATTACATTTATAGGTATCTTGCAGTTTGCTGTTTGCGTATACGGCGACGGAATAACATCATAATACTATACTCAGTGCGACTAAAGTGGCAGGCTGCGGCAGCTGCGGCTGCAAGAGTGCGCGGCGAGTGGTCCACGTCGCGCCATCTCTCGGCTGGCAGACTGCGGGCGGCTATTTGAAATTTGCGATGTTCGGTAATTATTTGGTATTCGAATTACGAGCGCGAGCGTAGTTTGAATTTCTCAACTGATAGAAATTTTTGGTGCACAATTCTAGTTAAAAAATCAGAAAACTGTATATTTTGATGTATTTTTTGATCCGCAGAATCATCTAAGACGGATTTCTAACATTGTCTGGAGACTTTTGTTTAAATCAAAAATAGTTTCAAATCCACATCCTCTTGGGGAATATCCAAGTAGGGTTGGTGGGTCGGGACGGAGGAGACAGAAAACAACACGTGAGTTTCCAATAATGTGGCTTTCTAAACTGAGGCGAGTGCTGGACAGAGCGCGTTCTGCGCTTTCCGACGACGTGCCGCATATGGTGGTGCGCATTATGTTTTCGCGCGGGCATAATTATCGCGGGAATTGAGTAGTGATTTGAGGTGATTTCTGAACATTTAAGGGCTGAAGCAACGATGCACATGGTCTTGGATGCACGGAAAAATCAATAAAAAATGACTGAAAATTGCAAAAAACCGTCAGAAATTCCTGAAAAATCATGAAAAGATTCATAAAAATTCCTAATTTTTGGAAAATACTACAGAAATCTAAAACGCGACCGCGACCGCGACCGCGAACCGGATTATGCGATTCCTAACCCTCACGGCGGATAGCTCACACCACCATCTTATGAGGCGATACCGATGCGAACCGGTAACACACAAAGAATAGAGTACAAGGAATAAAGGTATATTAAAAGCCGCCTCTACTGAACTAATGAGAAGGTGAATTGTAAAAGGCGTTTAACTTGTTATGCGCTGCCCCGTGCTCAGCGCGGTGTGCATCTTCGGCACACACGCAAAAAACTTACAATTTGGCGCGGTTTCTTGATTTATACATTTCTAGTCACCCATTAAAAAAAACCGGGTGATAACTTGGATTGACTTAAGCAGAAATTATTTAATATTGAATTTATTTAACGTAAAGAAGATCTAGACGGATATTTAGGTGTGATCTCAACGAGCTGCCGGTACGAAGTATATCCGAGCGTGGACACGCGCTTACAGGGCCATGTGCGGGAGAGCCACGCATGCGCACAGCGCTCTACGCAACTGTCAGAGTGTAGCAAGTGCGGTAGCCATACTCCAACAGATTATATACTAAAAAATTTGGAAATATTAAACAGCTTATTTAATAGAAAATATGTTTGTCATAAATAATTAACATTCTTCAATGGTTGCAGTCGCCTCGCTGTGCAATCTTTCTCTTAAAAAACCGATAATAAAATGAATTAATTGCTCAAGACGACAAAATGAAGCAATTTGATTAGTTAATAAGTAAATATCCGGTTCAATGTCTCCAACATTCAATATTTCAATTTAAAAATAACAAAAAGTCGTACAAAAACATTAAGCTTTATATTTTTTTAAATGTTTATAATTGTTTGAAATAATTATGTTACAGAATAAATGCTAATGTTTTCTAATCTCAAAAGTTAAAATGTAAATAATATTTTGTTGTAGCACATTTCATTTCATTTTATGATAGCCAAGGATAAAATGCCATACAACACTGTTGAGAAAGAGGGGTTCACGACTTTTGTAAAATATAAAGCTCCTTTATATAAGATACCTTCTAGGCTAACGACGACGAAACTGATGAAAAATCAGCATGATGTACTTTCGGAAATGACAAAAAAATGAATTGTTTAATGTACAGAGCATATCTCTCACTGCCGATATTTGGACAGTCACTTTGAATAATCAGAGTTATCTCGGCGTTACTAGCCATTACATATACGACGACAGATATAAGTCTATAGTACTATGTGTGACTGAGTTGGCACAACAGCATTATACGGCTTGCAATATAAGAACTTGGCTATTAGATATTACAAAAGAGTGGCGTATAAATAAGGAAAGTATTATGGCTATTGTATCTGACAACGCAGCGAATATCAAAAAAGCAATAATTGATGAATTTGGCGTAGAGAAATGGCTTTCTTGTCTAGCTCATACTCTTAACTTAATTCTTGCCAAGTTAATTAGTCCGAATTAATTAACCCTATTCATACAAAAGTAAAAACTATTGTTAAATATTTTAAACAGTCAGTTTCTGCAGCAGATGCGCTTAGACTTACGTCTGATCTAATGCTAATACAAAGTGTTGATACACGGTGGAATTCCGAGTACGACATGTTTGAAAGATTTGCGCTATTATCAGAAAAAGTAGCTTCGATTCTTTTAACATGCCCAAATGGACCTGAAATGCTAAGCATATCTGAGTTACTGACTGTTACGGAATTCGTTGAGTTATTGAAACCGTTTAAAGATTCCAGAACAATTGTAAGTGGCGAAAAGTACATAATTAAAAGTCAAGCGATTCCAGTTATTAAAAACTTGAAAATAGCATTAATACACGCGAAGTAAAAACAGATATAGGTTGTCATATGAAAAAAATATTGTTGGAAGAATTCGCACATCGTTTTGATAAAATAGAGTACATGTCACTGATAGCTATAGCTACAATTTTAGATCCGCGTTTTAAGCGACTATATTTTAGCGATAAAATGGCTTGTACAAATGCTGTTAACAAAATTACCAAAGCTCTTAATCATGATATTATCGAAACTTCAAAAGCGAGTTGTGAGAATAATAGTCCAAACAAAAATCAATTTGCAAAAACAAACGATTTTTGGGTCCATCACCACAAGCTTGTGCAAGAAAATAATTCTAGAAAAATACAAAATCAGAATTCAAATGAGATGCCAGAAGAAGGTATTATTTGAACCAGCAAGTCATCGATAGGAATAAAAACCCTATTATGTTCTGGCCTCAATATCCAAATTCCGAACTATCGAAAATAGCCATCCGTTTTGTAACTGTAATTCTAACCGAAAAAAAGTCGTTTATCTGCTAAACATTTTCAACAACTTCTGTTTTTATCCTCATTGTCAATAGATGATTGGCATTTCAAATAGAATTTTAACTTCCAAATTTCGGAGGACGAAATCAATTCCCGGCATTTCCGAGAGTACATCCTCTATCGGCAATGGAAGCAGCAGGCCGAAGACAAGGCCGACGACAAGGCCGACGACAAGGATGACAACGATGCAGCATCGATTGACTACTCCAGCCTCGAAGATATGTGGAATGAACGCTGGCGAGAGGGGAGAAAATAAATTGTGAATATAAAAAAATATTCTGTTCGGCAATTCATTGATACATTAACTTTGTCAGTTTAAATGATGATGCGTAGAAGCTTTTAATTTGTCGCCGAAGAGCGTTTGTCGGTGTTCATTAGTGCAGAGGAGTTAAACATTATGTGTCTTTGATGCATTGAAGGCATGATTGCTTTAGCGACGAGTTGGTATTGTACATCATTATGAAATATCAATTTGTTTCTAAAGCAATCACATACACTCTTTCCGAATTTTTTTTAAAACTGTGTATATGATTGCTGTAGGTACAACTTTCTATTGTATAGAAGCATCAGAAAACGGTTGGTTTGTGATACCATCTTGTGCTGATAGGTCTTTCCAGTTCAGGCGCTGGAAGAAGAATGAGCTCCGCTCTCGACTGCGCTGACCTTATAGGTAACGAATGTGGTGCGGTTACGAGCCGGCCTCCAAGTCACTCGGCTTTTTCAGGAAATAGAAGATGGTATATCGGTTTTTCTCGGATTTCGACGGTTTTCCGGACGCGCGCGTCGAGAGGAATCGATTCCGTTACCTACCGTTACCCACCGCCTGCAAGTTGAAAAGTGCTCAAGAGCAATCGGTTAAAAGTGCTCTAAACCGTCTAAAACGGTCCTCCTTGTTAGCAATTTCGATAGTAAAAATGTTCATTGATCATAATTTTGTATCCTCCACCATCATCATTTTCCAATAGTAAAAGTATAAATAAGTACGCTGTAGTTCCGTTTACGGCAACATCAACTGCTGTGGGTTCAAATAATTATTTGAATAGGCAGTTCAACCGCTTCAACAGAGTTATGCGTATAACGACGAACAAAGACATCATCAAATGGTACTTTACATTATTAATTTTTTGCTCTTGCGGATAAAAGTATAATATTTTTCTACAACTTGACACAGCTTTCCTTTGAGGATCAAAGATTACAAAAACAAAAACAGCCCCAGCAGCTCAATTATTATCAGCAACTTCAGCAGCAACAATTATTAATGACCATGTTTCTCCGATTATACTTTTCGTTTTATCGAACATGCTTTTTCTAGACGAGCTATACAAACCATGATATTCAAACAAGGCAAAGATCAGATAGAAAAAGCTTACATAAGTGTCGTTGATCCAGTGTCGACTCTTGTTAAGAGTATATTGAAATTCAATACTAAAACAGGTAATATCTGCTCTAAATTTACTTTATCGGATAATTTTCAATTCTCTTCCTTTATTTATAGGCATGTTAATGAGAAGCACAGTATATCTATCCGAACCTATGGACCATTGGGAAAAAGTAATTGGGAATTTTGTAAAAAAACACGTTCAAGTATTCCCGATGGCTTTGTTGAGCAAAAAGCATCATCAACGTTACAAATGGTACGAAATTCGGGGCCCGACAGCTAAGGAAAAAGAAGAGACACAGACGCTCGATTCCGAATATATCAAATGCATCAACCTCGAGCAGTTTCAACCAAAAGTTTGTAAAAAGTTGAATCTTCCTTGTCAACTTTGTTTCTGTTACTTTTATAGTACAACGAAACATTCTACTCACCAGTCTACGTTTACGTAAACCACCACGCCGGTCCCAAGCCCGGTAAAAAGCAGAGGAGAGTTGTTACCGTTTTTTTAGAAAAAATGTAATGCTGGTCACCACGGCAAAACACCTGGAAACCACGGAATAATGATTGTCACCACTCCAAAATAGTGGTCACCAGAGCAAAACCGCTGGGCATTGCGGCAAAAAAACTGGAAACCACGGCGTACGGCAAACCGACTGGACACCACGGCAAAACAACTGGGAACCACGGCGCAATGCCGGTCACCACAGCAAAACACCTGGAAACCACGGAATATTGTTTGTCACCACGGCAAAATAGTGCTTACCACGGCAAAACCACTGAGCACCACGGCAATACTGAAGAAGGACGGTATGCCCTCTGTTATAACGGCAAAACATCTGGGAACCACGGTATAACGCTAGTCACCACAACAAAACGGCTGGGAATCACGGCGTAATGTTTGTCACCACGGCAAAATAGTGGTCACCCCGGCAAAACCGCTGGGCACCACGGCAATACTAAAGAAGGACGGTATGCCCTCTGTTATAACGGCAAAACATCTGGGAACCATGGCATAATGCTGGTCACCACAGCAAAACACCTGGAAACCACGGAATAATGATTATCACCACGGCAAAATAGTGGTTACCACGGTTTCGCCGTGGTAACCACTATTTTGCCGCGTCGAAATACTTCCACGTGTTTCATTACAAACTGTTTTATGACATTATTCCAATGGAACATTGGTTCGGATAGATGTACTGTACTCCTGATTAACATACCTGGAACATGAAAAGTAGATAAAACTCAATCGAAAGTGTCAATCGCTTGCAAGTTGTTATTGTCATCGTCTGTTTTAGTGTTGGACTTGAATATTTTCTCAACAAGCGTTGACACTGGAACTACGCCACTTATGTACGCTTTTTTCTCCACTTTTGTCTTGTCTTAATATCATAATTTGTACACCTCGTTTAGAAAATGCATGTTCGATAAAGCGAAATTGACATTCAGGGAATCCGTGATTCAGCTGAGAAAAACCGAAGAGTCTTGTCTTTTAAAAATGTATTTTTAATACCAACGTTTTATTGTATTGCTTTTTTAAGTCTGCTTCTCCTTTAGGATAATACTGCACCATTTCGACAATTAACTTTTTCATAAATGCCCATGCGAAGAATTCACCCTTATAGGTGATCGCAGGTTGCCGCGATCGACGACGTTCACTCAGCTTAAGCATTTTTCCTCTTCGAGGTCGGCATAGTACGTACGACCCTGTTATAACCCACCCGCAGGCTCTCTTGCACAAGCCTCTGGATACCGGCAACCCGCCTGACAGCGCCGTAGCGCCGCAGCACGCCCACCGTACCACTAGTACCGGCGCCACCGGTAGGCGGCTGCCGTACTCCCTAAAGCGGAGTGGCGCCTCGGAGGGTATATAAGCGGACCGGTTTCCAGGCCGAGGATCTCCCCCCCCCCCCCCCCCCCGCATCAGACAGCATCTGAGTGACAGCAACGGAGCCTAGGCAACTTGCACAATATACTCTAGCGCAATAAATCTGATTTTTGTTCTCAAAGAAAATACCTCGTGTATTTCTTTGACCCCTTTCCTAATCAGCACTTCTCAGCGCTAACTCGACGTTTGTCAAGACCGACCTTTCAAGCTCTTCAGGAGCTGAGGGCTGTGTGCGACCTACTGCACTTGCTGCTCGCCAAGACTGCACGCCAAGGCTTTCGCGCTAATAGCGGTATACGTGCAGGCCGCGAACGTCAGTAGTGCGTTTTCTTTCGTCCGCGGCGCATCACATTTATTACTTCTCAAAATTGCAATGACGGAAGTTCAGATATATGTACTTCGTCATCTTCTCCGCGGCCAAGATTGGTCACGTGGATCAAGGGTGCGGCTGCAAGCTGCGACAACGCTGGACATAGCATATGCTATACGTGTCATTGGAAGCTGGGTAAAATCGTCAACGGCTTGTGGTCAGCACTGTCGTGTCCCGTGTGCCGGGTCGGCAGGTTGTTCGTAAACGAGCCACTGTTAATCTTCGTCTGCAGCTTGCGGACGAGATGCCGCAACGCTAAACACGGTTTTCTAATTTAATGAAGGATACTCTACGCCACGAGTACGGCGAATGTAGCACCCACCACGCGCATGCATGTACATATATTTGTTTACATTCGTAATGTTTGTTTCTGATGCAGTTGATAATAATTGACGAGCAAAATAACCAATAACAATAAGACTGACTTTCTGTTGAAACGGTCACGACTTTTCTCGGTCCTGGAGTGTAAGATATATTAGTCTTATTATAGAAAAGCAGTGAACATTCACTGAATCTGTGTCGTAATTTTGACGACAGATTCAAAATAAGTTTAATTTATAATTTTTTATAATAATTCGTAACTATAGTAGTTCAGGTCCGGGATACCAGGTAGTGAGGATTAATTGCAATTAAAAAGATTTTTGTTTTTTATAACCAAAAGTAAGTATATTCAAATAAATATATTATAGAATATTGCATTATCTGATTGAGTCGTATTTGAAAATTTTATAAGTTTATATTCGGTAATGAAATTGCTCTCAGTTAGTTGTGACATAAGTTGACAATTTAATAAGTATAGGCGGATATGCGTTATTATGCGATATCGTTGCCTATGTTGTAATTTTATAAGTATAGAAATATTTGAAAATATTCTAAGTTTTTGTACTCCAGGCATAAGTTGCTCGGGAGTTTCGACTAGGTTCCTAAATTGCGCTGGAGCTAGTGCCCTCAGACTAACCGTGCAAGTCCTTATATAGGCCTGGGAGCGAGCGGGGATCGAGCCGCCTAAATTACTCTCACATTCATACATTTACACCTACATTCACACCTATATACAAAACCCATTCATACAATTAATTATAGTTTGCGCACGCTACGCCGCTTCTCCTTCCTTGCGCCGCTGCGCTCTCCGCTTGTTATATACATACAAGCGTGTTGAGAAACAAGTTTGAGGCACGTATGGTAAGCTTTCCCCATACGTTCTGTCTTGTGAGGGAAGCGCCCGCCCGTCAACCTAAAATAATTGGCTGCAATATACAACGCTTCGCGCACGTATTGTGCAGCCAAAAATCTGTGTTTTCCGACCGGGTAGCCCTCTAGATGTGCATCGGCCCGAGTGCGCCTATAAAGTCGCCCTTTGAGACGAACCTACTCCTAATCCTCGCCTGTCTCCGCGGAATTGGGTCGCGACCGCATCCGGAATGGGGTGAGGGGGTAGGCGAGGAGGAAGCAGCTCTTCGTCACTGAAACAAAAATTAAAAGGAGTAAGTAATAAAGTAAAATTACGACACATACACACTTTCGAACTATTTACTTACTCTAATTGCTGCTGTGCCTGCTGCTCCGGCTGATGTTGCTGTTGTGGTGGCTGTGGTGGTGATTGTGGTGGTGTGGGTGGTGGTGTTTGTTGCTGTTGCTGTTGTCGTGGTGGTGTAGGTGGTGTTGGTGGTGGTGGTGGTGGTGGTGTTAGTTGCTGTTGCTGTTGTCGTGTGGGGGGTGTCAGTTGTTGCTGGTGATGTTGTAGCGTGGGTGGTGGTGTTTGTCGTGGTGATGGTGCATGTTGCTGCTGCGGCTCCTCCTGCTCGTCGTCCAGAGCGCCGTCGATCCTGTAATTTAGAGATAGAAATTTATTTAAATTGACAAGTCTTTCAAAATATATTTGTAAAAATAATGAAACATTGTGATAAACTTACGGCAAGTCAGCATCAGCTACTGGCAACTGCGGTTGCTCATTAAGCAATTCATTGATCCTGTAATTTAGAGATGGATTTTTATTTAATTAAACGATACAGAATATATTTGTATCAATAATGTATAATTATGATTAACTTACAATTCATCAACAGCTGCTGCTGGCGACGGTGGTTGTTGCTGATTAGCCGATCGTTGATTTCTTAAAAATTAATTACTATAATTATTGAACATAAAAATATGTGCACAAAAGAAGAGGAAAGCAGACAAAAAATTTACGTAAAAACCAAAAATTCATCCAACTCATCGTATAAACCTTAGCAGTCCGTGGTGTAACCGCGTCTCGCGGCGTCATCGGCTTCTCCGACCCTGTCGGTGTTTTGGGCAGCGGCGAATACGAGAAAAGAGGGCTATTGCAAACGATAACGATGTAATATTGTAACCTTGGTGACCAGAATATAAAAATAAGAAACAAAGAAAAATAATTACCTCATCTTTGCCCTCTTGGCAGACACTTGACTGCCGCTGCTGCTGCCGCTATTGTTGCTGCTCTGCATGATAATTAATGGCTACAAAATAAAGAAAAATGCTATTTTATAAGTGGTTTCTAGATCAAAGGGTGGTAGGAGAGAGAAAGAGAGAGAGAGAGAGAGAGAGAGAGAGAGAGAGAGAGAGAAAGAAAGAGTGGGTGCATGCCTGGTACACGAGTGCTACTCCCAACCCCACGGCGGATAATAGCTCACACCTCCCGCATGACACGAGATTACCGACCTAACACTGAACGCGACCGCGAACCAGATTATGCGATTCCCCACCCACAAGGCGGATAGCTCACACCACCCTCTTATGACGCGCGATACCCACGCGAACCGAAGCCTCACCATCAGCCGCTGCTGCAAAAGCAACGTTGCCCGGCTCACGCGACTTGGACGCTGGTGAGACACATGAAGTAAAAGTATCCTGTCCGGAAGATACTCTTACTTCCGTGAGCCAAAAAAACAAAAAAATTATATTCTTCTGCTTCGACGAATGATAACTTAAACGGTGGCGCTTGATCCGTATCGATTGTCTGCAAGAAATAACGTGTCTAAGAAAAGAAATAAAAAGTGAAAAATAGAGAAATTATTAAAAAGTCAAAGAGAGCATTTGGTTGTGAGAGACGAAGACGATAGAAGCCCTCACCATCAGCCGTTGCATGTACGATGTATATTTGATATACTCTACGTAAACGTGCAACTTTGCCCAGCTCTCACGATCATGGACGTTGGTGAATAGGCACATGGAGAACGAGCTTACATAGAGCGCTATAGCATGCCTACGCAATGTGCAAGCGTATTCACCTTGAGAACTATACGAGGAGGCCGGCCTTGCACGTGCCATTACTGCAAGACTGTTTCGGCAGACAATGACAGCGAGTGCAATGTTGCGCCCTAAGGCGCTGCTCGTGATATCTCAGTCTGGCGATTATAGGGAGCGACCCACCTCTTAATCGAGAGGTGTTACTCTAATGGCCCTACACCAGCGATGAGATACCGCTAGCGGAGCCGGCTCCGACCAGCCTTACGCTGCATATCCTGCCGAACCCCCATTTTTTTTTTAAATAAAACTAATTAAAACTACCTGGCTCAGTCGGGTAAAGGGTCGAGCGTGTGCTGTGCCCTCGCGATAGCCTAACACCCTTTTCCCTCGCACAGGTGGGGTGTCCTGAGATGGTGACATCGGAAAATTTGGCCAAGTTGGGATCGATCACCGAGACCGACTGCTTCTGCAAGAACAATTGCATTTAATGAAAAATTGATCTGTTCTTGCAGAAGCAAACGAGCCCGAGAACTAAGTCCAGAATGCCCACCTGCACTGCGCGCTTGCCCTAACTAGGTCGAGACTCAAGACAATCGAGAGTGAATGTCAAATCCCTTGCATACAAACGGTCGAGTAAATGCACGAGACATTTGTTCGACTGTTTATATAGTTAATAATATGTACTTCCAGAGGGAGGTACTTACCGTTGATCCCGCGATGTCCTGGTCCTGGTCCGCCGCGGATGACCGCAATCCTGGACCTAATCGGTGGCCAGCATTTTACCGTGGTGGCCTGCCGTTTTACCGCGGTGGCCTGCCGTTTTACCGCGGTGGCCAGCATTTTACCTTGGTGGCCAGCATTTTACCGTGGTGGTCTGCCGTTTACCGTGGTGGCCTGCCGTTTTACCGCGGTGACTTAGCATTTTACCGTGGTGGCC
>QLSS01000019.1:1991891-2011186 GCA_024372645.1 Trichomalopsis sarcophagae
CCGTGGTGGCCAGCATTTTACCGTGGTGGCCTGCCGTTTAACCGTGGTGGCCTGCCGTATTACCGTGGTGACTTAGCATTTTACCGTGGTGGCCTCCCGTATTACCGTGGTGGCCAGCATTTTACCGTGGTGGCCTGCCGTATTACCGTGGTGGCCAGCATTTTACCGTGGTGGCCAGCCGTTTTTCCGCGGTGAATTAGCATTTTACCGCGGTGGCCAGCATTTTACCGTGGTGGCCTGCCGTTTAACCGTGGTGGCCTGCCGTATTACCGTGGTGGCCAGCATTTTACCGTGGTGGCCTGCCGTTTTACCGCGGTAACTTAGCCTTTTGCCGTGGTGGCCAGCATTTTACCGTGGTGGCCTGCCGTTTTACCGCGGTGACTTAGCATTTTACCGTGGTGGCCTGCCATTTTACCGTGGTGGCCAGCATTTTACCGTGGTGGCCTCCCGTATTACCGTGGTGGCCAGCATTTTACCGTGGTGGCCTGCCGTTTAACCGTGGTGGCCTGCCGTTTCACCGCGGTGACTTAGCATTTTACCGTGGTGACTTAGCATTTTACCGCGGTGCCCAGCATTTTACCGTGGTGAACAGCATTTTACCGTGGTGGCCAGCATTATACCGCGGTGGCCTGCCGTTTAACCGTGGTTGCCTGCCGTTTTACCGCGGTGAATTAGCATTTTACCGTGGTGGCCTGTGGATCCTTGTCGCTCCTTGAGCCTGGCGTCGGTGGTTCAGTGCGGTCAAGCTGGTGTGCGTCTCGGATCCCTTCGGCTCATTCCTCCTTCGAGCAGGTGCAGACAGATGGGCACCTTGATGTGTCGTTTCTCCTCTTAGTGACGGGAGAGGATGGTATGTCTTAGTAATCGCGGCACTTATACAACTTGGACAGACTGGTAGCGATTCAATATTAACTGGTTCGGATTTATTGGTCTGGCGACTGGCAGCGATTCGGCTTGTAAGGTGACTTCAGGAAAACTGACAACGAGCACCCTTTTGCTCCCGGTCTTTATATACTGGGGAATCTGTAGCGTTGATTTTCCATATTAGGAGTATTATTCTCACGACTTTCCTCTCGACTTTGCGTGATCTCGTAAAAATTTTATCGATAAACCATAAGACGACGTGTGTGTTAAAATAATGATTTAGAAAAGTGCCATTTTCTTATTTTTCATAACTATTAGTTATGATTGATTCTAGCTTACCTGCTGGTATTTAATGCTTGACCTTTTCAAAAATTATTTCACTACATTCGCTAACGTATATATATATTTCTGAGAATATATAGAGAAACTTTTGTAAGCTACAAACATTTGACAATTTCTTTAAGAATATCGTAAATTTACGTAATACAATGATACAGATTTTGGAGCCATAACTTATAGAGCCATAACATCCATGTTCTGACTCGTAGAAAAAACAAGTTATGTAAACGTTGAATTTCCGTACCACCCAGGAGGTATCGACATGGCGCGTTGGGTTTTTTTACGTGGTCCCTTCGCCTAGAGCCCTACATACCACGGGTGATTGATAAATAAATAAAAACCAAATATTTATCAAATTTTTTTTATTTCAAACATCTTAAAAACTACAAATAAATAAGAAAATAAATAAATAAATAAATAAATATCTAAAACTAAACTTAACTCTAATGTTTTTTGCCGCCCTTCTTCTTCTTTCCGCCACGAGTCGGGTCATTCATCCGACTCTTGGAGGCTTCAAGCGCCTGCTAGTAGAAGGCCTGAGCATCCTCCAGACTCAGACCATACCGCGAGAACGCTTGGGGCCCCATCTCGCTAACGTGGTGGTCAACAAGATGCCGCCACGCCATCAGGGTTTTCCCCAAGCGCCCCGTCTTGCGTGGAAAACGCTGATGGGTCACTCTGAAGAAATTGGCCGCTATATAAAGTGCTTCGCGCACTTCACAAGCGACGCCTCTCTTCAGGGCGCCTGTAGGGTAGCCCTCCAAATCGGGGAGTGTTCCCAGAGCTGCAACAAAGTCGCCACGGCTCTGGAACTGTCCCCCCGCATTTCGCGTTCGGGCACTATCCCCAAAATCGCGCAGGACGTCATCCGCTAAGGGATGCGGTGGCAGACACGGAGCAGCATCACCAGCATTATCCTCTTCATCACTGCTAAAGACAATATTGAATATAAACTACACAGGCTCTCCGATGTCCTGCTCGCGTTGCTCATGTTGTTGCTGACGCGGAGCTGCTTCAACAGCCTCATCCTCTCCATCACTGTACAGAATATTTTAAGGAATAGATCAGTATATAATAGAATATTAAAAAATGCCAGAATACTTGCGAATTTCCGGGACCTTCCGGCTGCGGGGCGAAGGGTCCTTCCGATGGAGCCTGGACTGCTGGTGGCTCATCCTCATTTAAATCTTCTGCTGACTCTTTCAGAAGAGCCAGCAGTTAAACCTCTGAAAGATCCTCTTCCGCTGTCATTGCAGCGGCTTTCATGAGCTCCTCTTCCGCTGCCATTGCAGCGGCTTTCATGAGCTCCTTTTCCGCTGCCATTGCAGCGGCTTTCATGAGCTCCTTTTCAATGACCACTGCAGCGACTCGCAACAGCTCATCCTCGACTGCCACTGCAGAGACTTCCGGAAGCTCCTCTTCCTCCTCTTCGGCTGCCGTTGCAGCAACTTCCAACAAAAAAATAAAAAATAAAATTATATAAAATTATTCTCCAAGAGATAAAAAAAGGAAACTTACAAAGAGCCCTGGTTGTCGCTGTTGCGGTTGCTGCTGTTGTTACGGCTGCTGATGCTGCTGCCGCTCCTCCTGCTGCTGCTGCCGCTCCTGCTGCTGCTGCTGCCGTTCCTCCTGTGGCTGCTGCTGCTGCTGCTGCGGCTTCTGCTTCTTCTATTTTGAACAAATGTTAATTAAACATAGAATATGACATGAAGTATCGTCTAATACTTACCGCTGATGCTGGTCCACTGCCGGATCAATATTTTCAATTCCTGAACATTCCTTTCGTGCAGGGGGTGAAGCAGAATCGCAATTCCGCTCCCACAGAACCCCTGCAGGTGGTGATGGCGACCTGCCTCGCTTTTGGGCTTTGTTGCTGCTGCTGTACATTTTTTACTGTAACAGAGAAAAAAACAATAAAAATCACCTGAAAAATAAAAGTCAGTTCGTGTTCGTGCTTGCAGCAAATAATCAATTTGATTATTTATCCCCCTTTACTTAACTCCTAGGCCACAAAAACCAACCTCGCGAACCATCTTGTAACGTTAATAAGCAGTTATGAACTGATAACTTAAATCCGAATATTTGTTTTCATATACCGTTTTGCGATCACTTTCTATGAACTACGGAAACCAAAGCTCTTCTTTGGCCTCAGACACCCTAGCCACGGAAACCAATCTCGCAATCGACCTTGTAGCGTAAGTTAGCAGTTATAAACTGTAAAACTAATCCCGATTCTATGTTGCGACGTGCAGCCTGATTCGGCTGTGTAATGGAATTCACAATTCCATTACGCACATAAACGCGATGTAATGAAACATAGAAAAGTACAGGCGTAAGGAAATCCTAAATTCCACTACACGCACAAAAACAGAATAAAAAAATTAATAATGGCACGCGTACACACTAAAACAGACACAGAGTAAGTTGTTGTTGGTCTGATATTGGGTTACTTAATTGTCTGGTGAGTGGTAAATTTATATCGTGCAACGGAATTATCCTCGCGTAGCGTGCGTCAGTAATCGTGCCGTTTGAATAGGTTGAGACGCAGTCGATCTAACTGATCCCGCCATATTTGACAAACGCTGACACACTATCGGTTGCTGTGCAATCCAGCGAAATATCGAAACCATTTTTGCCGTCTGTTGATCGGAAATCGATCCAGACACCGCGCAACAATTTAAGTAGCGACGCTGTCGATCATCAAGAGATCCAGCATTATCACAGAGAGATTTTAAGACGCTGTGAATCTAATGATCCAGCAACGGTTGGGGAGTAATGCGTAGCGACGCTGTTAATCGCTAAGCGATCCGGCAAAAATAACGATAACGCCCTAGCCCCTGTAGGTTTGAAAATCTAGAATAGAACGCGCGTTAATCAGATACGTAGTAACGACCAATCCTCTCGTAAGCAATTCTCACGAATAAAGTAGTCGAGTGTTCGTAGTCATTCCGCAACTTAATACGTTTGCGCCCGCAAATCCAAGTATTCATGCTTATTGCCCGTTAGTAGCGCCCTTGATCACGGATCTATCGATACGTTCTATCGGTTTTCGCGTTTTTCAGCACGACTACTGGGGCAACTGAAGGAAGGCAACTCTATCTCAAGAGAGTAACGGTCTTACGCCATTTTGAGGGACGCCGTGTCCGTTAAAGCGACGCCGACGCCATTTTAGAGGATCCGTGTACGAACGATAAACTCAATTGCGTTTTCATTGTTTCAATAATTAATACTACGAGTTTGTTTCTATTAGAGTAACGTCATTGCCTTCATTTATGAGGATTATTAATAATGAGATTTGTTAATCAAGATTGAAAGCACGCGAGAATCCTAGTCTCGGTATTATTAAACAAATTGTATACGGGCGAATCCCGTTCCGTAATGGGGGTTGCAGAATATACGAATTATTACTACCAACTATAACAGTGTGAATTAAGCTTTATTTGAGACCTTCGCCACGCCAGGCATACCTGTTCCTATAACCTACGATTTGTCCCCCTCTGAAGATGTAAGAGTCCGCGGTACGAAGTAGAAGTAAAACAACAGAGTATATGATTGTTTGCGTCACCAAATTCTGGTTATAAAAAGCGCAACATCACAATGTTTTAACTTACCCTTTCGCGATGACTGTCTTTTAACCACGGAAACCAACGTTCTTTTACGACTATGGATACGCTAGCCATGGAAACCAATATCGCAATCGACCTTGTAGCGTAAGTTTTTGTTATTGGGGTAAGGCATCGCAAATGGGGAAACGAAAACAACGGTACCGGAATAATTTAACGGCTTTTAAAAGCTTACTTTCGTTACAATTTGGATTTTGAGATTGGTTTTCATGGTCATGAAGTATATGCGCGTCGTCGAAAAACAAAAACCGGTCGTCCATGGAAACCACCATGGAGGGTATAAATACGGCATCGCTGACGGCAAGCGGTCATTCGGCATCCATCAGTCTTCGAATCAACATCGGTAGCTCTTGGCCAGTATACTCCCAGCAGTCTTCCATCATCCTTCAGCAGCACTAGAGAGGGTATAAATACCGCAGCGCTGACGGCAAGCAGTCATTCGGCATCCAGCATTCACCAAGTCCACATCGGCAGCTCTTGGCCAGCTAATTCTCAGCATCCTCAAGGAGTCTCAAAGGTGGCTTGCAGCTTCTTCAGGGTCATCGGAATTAGTTAGGGACAGCGAGTGTAAGTGGGACCACACAGTGCCAATGCCCAGGGCACCCCACTTATGCGAGGGACAGAGTCGGAAGAGGCCAGCCCATGCCCACTCTGTACCCGAAAAAGTTAGGAGGGTAAGAGACGTTGCGGTGAGGTGATCGAGCAGCGTCGGTTGAAACCATTAGGGTTTCACCTGTGGTGAGAATTGCGGTGACCAGGCCAGGCGGTCAGTGTGATCACTGCCTATGACCATCGGACTCTCATTACCGGAGTAACGCCAGCCATCATCTCTCGCAACAACGATCTTGTAGATAGGTCCGTGAGACAAAATCGGTCTCCTCGTTCGTCCTTAGGTCCGAAGTAGGGTGCGTCTGCGCGAATGTAACACAGCCTAAGTTGCATTCTCGTAGATTCTGTAGGTTCGGGTAGGCAAAATAACTTGAGTAGTCGATTCTCTCTGTTAATTATGATATACTAGCTACGCTTCTAAAACTTGACTTACAATTTTACAATATGTTCTTAAAAAAGTGATACGGAACAAGTATATCTCTGATTCAGAATGATTTGAAAATAATGATTTTGTTATAATTAAAATTACAATTTAAATGCTTCACAGCAAATCTTTCAAAACATAGGCTATCACTTTTTTAGAGGGTTATGTAAACGTTTGCTGAATTTATTTCCAAATTTGAAGGGATGTCGTCTCTAAGTATACTGTTCTTCTATTACAAATAATTTTTTCAACTTAGCTGTCAATGATAAATGTTAGGATTAATAATTATTTCTACCGAAGAAAATTTCAATCGCGCTTTTTCATTTTCTTTAAGATTGGGAATACAAAATATTTTGTGGCGGTTTTGCGCAGCTATAAAGACGACATATCCTTAAAATGAATTATATATACAGACCAAAAAATAAAGGAAATATCTAATTCTTTATGATTATCTGCATTTAAATCGAGCCAAGTAACTTGAAACGGTTAAGCGCGGAGAAGCTTCGCGGCAGTGTTGTTAGCGCGAAATATTATCACTTTCACATTCGTGTGTCTAGTACTTTCCCCATCTCATAATGCGATATTTTTTTAGGAGCTCATCGTTGTCTACGCTCTCGCGATGAAACCAACAGCAAATCGTCCTAAACGACGATCTCAACGGCGTAATAGAAAAATACGACGTCTTTTTGATCGTCTTAAGGACAATCCTCGACCGAGCGACGATTCTAAGATTGTGCAGGAGCGAAGAAACGCTAAATTCGTAATTACCCAGCTTACATCTACTTTACCATCCCCAGCCGACTTGGAATTAATTTTTTTAGGCGAAGAACGTTTGAAATTTAAAAGTGCGACGCCCGAGTCAGCCGCGCATAACCGGGAAAATCCCTCGCGACCGCCAGCCAAGTCGGAGGCAGCCCCCGGGGGAGGTGTACGGATTTCAACAAAACCAAAACTGTTCGTGCCACCTTTGCGGACAGTGCTAGCCGAAAAAAGTCCATCATTCCAACGAGTTCCCAACGACCGTCGGAAAAAGTAATCAACGCAATAGATCAATCGGGTTTTTTCAGGGCCACCAAACAATAACGTAGCATACGGAACGTCCCTAGTCCTCTGTGTAAATTAAAAATGGACGATTTTTTGCATTTGGATACGTCAGAATTGATTGGATTTTTTCTTTCCACGTATGCAAGTGAATATTGTTATTGATTATACTCATTATGAAACAGATAAACGATGGCCGGAAGAGGCAAACAATGGCCAAGAAATTACCAAAATCAGAGCCAACAACCTTTCTACGTAGAAAATGACGATGATGATTACGTTGATGATGGTGATTACGAGAATGAGAAGGTTACTCTCGCAGGGCTGCTAAACGAGTTGAGTGACACAGATAAAGATCTGGATCTTCTTGTTGAAAAAAAGAAGGCAATTGTAGCTAAAATGAAAAGGATAATCAGTCCTGAAAAAGATCATACCAGTTCCCATCGGAAGACTGTATATCGCGTAAGGCCAATAATCGTTATTTTAGAAATTCAAAGATTAACGTTAGTCATTTCGATAGTATAAATGTTGATTGATCATAATTTTGTAGCCTCAACCATCATCATTCTCCAATGGTAAAAGAATGAATAAGCACGCTGTAGTTCCGTTTACGGCAACATCAACTGCTGCGGGTTCAAATAATTATTTGAATATGCAGTTACCGCTTCAACAGAGTTATGCATATAACGACGAACAAAGACATCGTCAAATGGTACTTTACATTATTAATTTTTTTCTCTTGCGCATAAAAGTATAATATTTTTTTTTTACAACTTGAAACAGCTTTCCTTTGAGGATCAAAAATTACAAAATCAAAAGCAGCCCCAGCAGCTCAATTATTATCAGCAGCTTGAGCAGCAACAATTATTAATGACCATGACGATGAACAATAATGTCAAATTAGGGATGACAAGTTCCGTCTTTTTTGAGTCCAACCCCTCTGCCTTCATTTCGTCTACACAGCATCCTCGCGAGCTCCTACAGCAGCAGCAGCTGCAATCCGAGAATTTAATGCGATATAGAAAAAAAAGAATTCAGCATCATCCAAGTGATCAGGTGAAATTGAAAATAATTTACGTTTTCAATATTCATACATGTATCTCCATATATGTGCAAGCATTTAAAAATAATAGAAAGATAAAGTAGTTGTACTCGTTTTAGATGGATTCCACATCCTCATCGAATAATTAGTTATCGAATAACAACGAACAAGACAATACAAGACCTTTCGATGAAAAGGTATAGCAAAACAAAATCGAGCTAAATTAACCCGATAAAATTCATTAATTTAATTCATTTTTACAGCGACGACGACATGATATGAGCTTGCAAAATGATAGTTTTGTTAACAAGTACAATTACAATTTTGATGACTCTGAGGATGATGCCGATAATTCTGATGATAATGGTCACGACGCTATATTATCAACTTCTCAGCAATATGATAAAGAATCAGATGAAAACAATGACGATGCAAATAACACTGCTCAGCAGAATGAAGACGACGCCCCTCGGCCTCACGCACAGCCTACTAAAAAATGTAACAATTTAACGGTAAGCGAATTGCTGGCTATTCTAATCTATCATATTTCAAATTTACGGGTCTGATTATGATCTTTATAAATTACGGTCAGTTAAACGTAAATACGTTTTTTATTTAGGTTACTTGCCGTATGTTTACGCGACCAGAAATCGAAACACTTATTAAGAGAACGTTTAAAAATGATCAATCCAAAGACGTTTTTTACTCCGAAGATTTCAATTTACCGGATAAAAGTACTATGTCGTGTCGAAAGCGCGCTAGAAAATCTATCCAAAAAATAAATCCAGATGAATTAAAAATGTTGTTAAAATGTACGATGCAGGAAGCTCAGGAATTTTCTGACTTTGTTAACAATATGAGATTTGTATAACAATAGAAAGAACCATGTTTATATTTAAATTTTTAATTGTTTATATACCTCATGTACCTCTCTCTCCCTCTGTTATGCTACCGCCTGTGGTCTTAATCTATTTTCCTCTATGCTTTCTAAATTTTCCTCTAGCTACAAATTAGTTTCTTTTACGCACTATGTCGTTCAATTTTGGTGTTTTTCATCCCTTTTTTCGCGATAACAAAATTACTTTGCAACGAAAACTTTGGGTAGGCTTGATATTTTGCTCTCTTGATTAACTTTTCTATTCTTCTTTCCGGAGAGATTGTGGGTGGCATTGATTTAGAATTTCGTATCTGAAAATCTTGATCAGGGCCGCCTAGGCTAGCCTGTAGGCTGGCAGGTTTTGAATCTCACAGAAGGGGGCGATGGTGGGGGCCCCCTTCAACCAATCTTTTATTTATTCCCTTTCAATTGTAAATATTTGATCTGAATGATGATAATAATTTACAGTTTTTTCAACTCGAAGACCATACCGATGCACGCACAGCGGATTTGGACTCTATCGTCGTTGTCGGACGCAGTATCGATGTATTTAAGATAAGGAAAACATTCGATTTGAGAACGGGAAAAAATGTCGTAAGATTATCCGATCAAAAGAAAGCAACGTGTCTTCTTGATCCTGCTAATGAATAATTGTGGTTTGAGTTTAGATTGGGAGGATACATGAATAACTCGATCAATGCATTGTTTTCTTTTAAGAGGAGTTATTTTCAAAAAGTAACAAAAAATGAACACGAGGAAGAAGAAAGTAACGACGACGGAGTCATTTATTTCGCACGGATAAATTGCAAAGTATCAAAATCCTTTAACACCAACGTTTAGGCGACACAATTAACTTTCAATTTAAAAAAGCCGAACTTCAAATAATCAGTTTTTTATGATAGAAATAAGTTTTGAAGTAGCCCCAGTAGTTGGACATTGTAATCAAATGTGTACAACTATTACTTTATGGTAATCACGTTTTCGGTAAAGTTGGACAATACTAAAAAAATTGCTCTTAGGAGACTCGAGAGAGCGATATTTTTTTAGCAGCTCATTGTTGCCTACGCTCTCGCGATGAAACCAACAGCAAATCGTCCTAAACGACGATCACAACGGTGAAATAGAAAAATCCGGCATCTTTTTGATCGTCTTAAAGAGAATTATTGTTTTTCTAGTTGGACCGTACTTTTACTTTTATAATATATTTAAATAATAGGCGTGTCGATGCTGCCCATAATCTTGCCAACACCGTATCAACGGAACATCCAGAGGAGCTTAGAAAATGCCGTCGACGCGTCAGAAACATCATCGTCTCTGATAGCGAGAGTCAGGCAGAGTCAGATACGCACGTGGTACGTTTCAACGACGATGACGACGACGACGATTTCGACGAAGAGGAGGAGTATGAAGAAGAGGACATCAACGTCAATGAGGACAACGACGAAGGTTGAAGCGAGGATGTTCACATAGCGATAATTACGAGGAAGATGATACTGCAGATGATGAGCTGAGAGAGCTGGAGAACAAGCGTAGAAGGAAAAGTTTTGGAAGACCACCACCTGCCAATGACGACAAAGATCACATCATGGTAAATATTTCGCTGTGTCGTTTTCGTTTTCTGAGCGTAACACTTAGCGCATCAACTTCTTCGAAACTACTAATTAATTTTAATTTAAAAATGCAGCGTCTAGAGTTCGAGCGGCTCGGAGTTAACGACCCGGATATTCGAGACATCGAGAAGGACATCGATAGTGTTGTCGTCATCACTTCATCCCTAAGTGCTTTCCGAGCAATGTGAAAATTTCGCCTTGAAGTTGCAAAACGTAAAGAGTATCCGACGAATCAATCCAAGACTTTTTCTGTACTGGATCCATCCAAAAAATTAACATGGTTCAGCTTTATCATGGGAACGGACACACTTGTTCCTCTGGGGATGAAAAGACATACCCCCGTTCGAAGTATGCACGAGACGTTCGTTGACCAAGTAATCATAGCAGCTGCTGAAAAGTCCACGGGTAAACAAAGCAAGTCTAATTTCACCTACGGCGACAATCGAGCCAACCCGTCGATTTTTGCCCAGGAATGGGAAGACTTTTGACAAACTGTCGACGAAATTATCGAAACGAAGGAGTGGCAAAAGAGTGTAAACGTTGAAAAAGTATATTTCATGAGGTATCTACACGGAGAGCAACATGTAGTTACGCAGATTTCTAAAGATTCGACGTCCTCAAACAGCAAAGACCTCTTGCGCAACATTCTAGAAGGAAGGTACTTCAATCTCAATCTTGAAAGCTCTGCCATTACCTTACTGGAGGTCCACGTTGCTTGCAAAATCGACTCAGTATTCGAGAGCGTAGTCGACTTGGACTTGGAGACCATTCGACTTAAAGTGCAGAATGTCTGGAAGATTATGAACCAGCAGAGCGCGCTACACGGAGGCGGAGGACAGGGAGCTTCTCCAGAAAACCTCGCTATATTGGCGAAATAATCAGCAAGTGTGGCTCACTAGACAAGGATGGGGAAACTGTACCTTCAACTCGATATATGCGCGGGTGAGGGCAGTCATCGCTAAGATGTGGGTGGCTCGGCTAGTTGGGACGACCTTCTTCACCGCTGATGAAGCTCAACGTCTCTACGAACGGGTTATTCAGATGCGTTCCTTGAAACGGCTCAAGAGAAATCTTTAAATAAATTGTAAGTCTTGATTTATGTACAATTGTATAAGTACATAATTGTAATTTATGTAAGCATTATTTATGTACAATAAAAACAACTTGAACTTGATGTGGACGATGCCGGTCAAGGAATCCGACTCCACCGCGAAGATTGGCATTTTATTGCTGGCAACGTGGACGCCAAACTTCAGGAGTCTGATTTTCTGGCTGTAAACCATATCAAAGAGCTGCTGTTTTACTCCGCAGTTGACGGTATTCAGAATACCCGGACCCAGCAGCTAGGGGTCGGTGGTAGGCTGCAGGTGAACTTGCGGAGCCCAAAAATCCTTCTCTTGACAGACGGACGCCAGACGTAAGATGGATTTTTTTACTATAATTTGTTTTTGTTGCACTTGATAATAAATCTGACGATTAATTCATGTCGATAATTGCAGATTTTGTGCAAGATTCAAGACCTTGGACAGGCTTTATGGCGATGCTAGGGGACAGCTTGCCGACGTACGGGCTTTCGTCAACAAGCTCCGGCAAGGCGTCGACCTGCGCATAGAGGAGCAGTGGGCCGCGACTTCGTTCGAAGATTTCTTGATCAAGCGTTCTGCACGAAAAACAGTCGCCGAAGCTGAGACCTGTATTAAGGTATTCATAGACCCGCAGTTATACGACAAGTATGACTACGGGTACAGTTTGAAGCTCCGGAATCTCGGCGACATAAAGACCGCAAGCGTTTGTCGCGAACCTTATGTGCCCGTCGATCTTGCTTGGAGGAAGTCGTTGACAAAGAAGTGCCGACATATTGGTACGTTCAGCGGCCTCAACAATCGCAAACGGTACCAAGAAGTCGGCGAAACTTGAACCGCCTTCTTCCTCCAAAGAGAATGAGCAACTTGCCCGGGACACGTGGTATTAGCAGATTTGCGGAATATTACGTGTTCTTGGGCAAAGAAGCGGCTCATGGAACGAGAGAGATCGTCCACACGCTCCAATTAGTTTTGAAGTGCTTTGAGGATGACGACCTCACAGCGGGCGAGGACGATAAGAAGCTTAGCTTCTTATTCAAGTTGCTTGGTGCGCTTGGACGCCGCTTTCACGCCGTTCCCAAGATCGACGTGAGCATCCCCAAACCCCGTTTGGCGTTTGGAGAAAAGGCTGTTAAGTCTTTTTTTAACAACGCCCAACGTAGGGGGATCACGTGTAGGGGGCGCATCGACGGCCATTGCGCTGTGGCCGACGTCCTCAACGCCATCTTGAACCCTACCAAGATGGTGGGGGCTTTAGCGGCATCAGCAGCGAAGTTGCCATGCCTGCGGAGAAAGGAGCCAATCGTGAGGAAATTGAAGACATGGATAAGTGACCATGTGGAAGTGTTTCCCATGGCACTTGTGTCCATCAAAGCCACATATCAGCCTTATGTGTGGCAGCGTGTGGTTCGAGCAGGTGAGCTCGTAAGACAGCCTGTTGTCTACGAGACAGGTATTTTGAAAAGGATGCGGAACCTGACCCAATACAACACAGCTCGCAAGGAGAAGATGGCGAAGGTAAACTATTCATTATAACTTGGAATTATATAAACAAACAATAACAATAATATTTAATTTCAGGATANGCGTTTGGAGAAAAGGCTGTTAAGTCTTTTTTTAACAACGCCCAACGTAGGGGGATCACGTGTAGGGGGCGCATCGACGGCCATTGCGCTGTGGCCGACGTCCTCAACGCCATCTTGAACCCTACCAAGATGGTGGGGGCTTTAGCGGCCTCAGCAGCGAAGTTGCCATGTCTGCGGAGAAATTCGCCAATCGTCAGGCAACTGAAGACGTGGATAAGTGACCATGTGGAAGTGTTTCCCATGGCACTTGTGTCCATGAAAGCCACCTATCAGCCTTATGTGTGGCAGCGTGTGGTTCGGGCAGGTGAGCTCGTAAGACAGCCTGTTGTCTACGAGACAGGTATTTTGAAAAGGATGCGGAACCTGACCCAATACAACACAGCTCGCAAGGAGAAGATGGCGAAGGTAAACTATTCATTATAACTTTGAATTATATAAACAAACAATAACAATAATATTTAATTTCAGGATAGGCAAAGGCGTATAAATAATCTCAGAGGACGGGGACGAGGCGGCAAGCCGCAATAGTTAGTTAAGGCTAGTTTTTAAGTTAGTTTTTAAGTTTATTGCCATTGCGAAGGACAATTAGTTTATAAGGTAGTTTTTAAGTTATTTATGTTAAGACCGTTGTCTTAAAATTATTTGTTTTTATTTAACAAATTTATTGTTTGTTGAATTGACCGTTGTCGATATATTTCAATTTTGTTTTTGAAATAAATGTTTTATTTCTTACTTGATTTATTGTTTTGTTGATTGAATGTTGGAGTAAATGTTGCATGACTCGTATGAACGATTACTGGAATGTCTGTAATGCAGCCGAGGTGGTCGACTATTACGTAAACCACCACGCCGGTCCCAAGCCCGGAAAAATGCAGAGGGGAGTTGTTAATGTTTTATTTGAGAAAATTCAACTTTTTCGGGAAAATCTTGGAAAATCTGGGAAATTTATTGGAAAATAAGGCGAGATTCTAAATGCTTTTCCACTACTTTTGCGTTTTCCAAGTATTATCTCAATTATTAGTAGTTTTGCAGTACGTAGCACACGACGTTTCCTGAAACACATAGTTTTCCCACAGTTTTCCGGACGATCAAACCTAGTTTCGTAATATTCACTGCCATAGGAAGATAGACCTTCGCGAGACGAAGCTGTATGGAAAGTTTCAGCAAGATACTCCGGGAAAAACTCCGATTGACTAGAGGGGGACAAAGTTCGAGAGGCCTGGCGCGCGCAAAGCGAGCACCATCATCATTCTCCAATGGTAAAAGAATGAATAAGCACGCTGTAGTTCCGTTTACGGCAACATCATCAACTGCTGCGGGTTCAAATAATTATTTGAATATGCAGTTACCGCTTCAACAGAGTTATGCATATAACGACGAACAAAGACATCGTCAAATGGTACTTTACATTATTAATTTGTTTCTCTTGCGCATAAAAGTATAATTTTTTTTTTTTTTACAACTTGAAACAGCTTTCCTTTGAGGATCAAAAATTGCAAAATCAAAAGCATCCCTAGCAGCTCAATTATTATCAGCAGCTTGAGCAGCAACAATTATTAATGACCATGACGATGAACAATAATGTCAAATTAGGGATGACAAGTTCCGTTTTTTCTGAGTCGAACCCCTCTGCCTTCATTTCGTCCACACGGCATCCTCGCGAGCTCCTACAGCAGCAGCAGCAGCTGCAATCCGAGAATTTAATGCGATATAGAAAAAAAAGAATTCAGCATCATCCAAGTGATCAGGTGAAATTGAAAATAATTTACGTTTTCAATATTCATACATGTATCTCCATATATGTGCAAGCATTTAAAAATAATAGAAAGATAAAGTAGTTGTACCCGTTTTAGATGGATTCCACATCCTCATCGAATAATTTGTTATCGAATAACAACGAACAAGACAATACAAGACCTTTCGATGAAAAGGTATAGCAAAACAAAATCGAGCTAAATTAACTCGATAAAATTCATTAATTTAATTCATTTTTACAGCGACGAAGACATGATATGGGCTTGCAAAATGATAGTTTTGTTAACAAGTATAATTACAATTTTGATGACTCTGAGGATGATGGTGATAATTCTGATAATGGTCACGACGCTATATTATCAACTTCTCAGCAATACGATAAAGAATCGGATGAAAACAATGACGATGCAAATAACACTTCTCAGCAGGATGAAGACGACGCCCCTCGGCCTCACGCACAGCCTACTAAAAAATCTAACAATTTAACGGTAAGCGAATTGCTGGCTATTCGAATCCATTATATTTCAAATTTACGGGTCTCATTATGATCTATAAATTACGGTCGGTTAAACGTAAATACGTTTTTTATTTAGGTTACTCGTCGTATGTTTACGCGACCAGAAATCGAAACACTTATTAAGAGAACGTTTAAAAATTATCAATCCAAAGGCGTTTTTTACTCAGAAGATTTAAATTTACCGGGTAAAAGTACTATGATAAATAAGATGGTATATCGGGGCTAACGAAAGCAATGGCTCGTTCGAATGTCGGGAAAACTCATCGTGGGCCGGTGTCTGCAGCAGCTGCAGCAGCACCAGCACCACCATCACCATCACCATCACCACCATCACCACCAGCACCAGCACCGCCATCACCACCACCACCAACACCCCCATCACCACCAGCAGCAGCAGCAGCAGCAGCAGAAGCCGCTGCTACACCACGTAAAGGTCCCTCACCTTCTCCTCGGCAGCTATCACCTGCTCCCGAGAATGAGGTTACTCCGCCGCCAAAGGTAAGGCCGTTACCTCCTCCTCGGCAGCTATCACTTGCTCACGAGGATGAGGTTACTCCGCCGCCGCCAAAGGTAAGGCCGTCACCTCCTCCTCGGCAGCTAACACCTGCTGCCGAGGATGAGGTTACTCCGCCGCCAAAGGTAAGGCCGTCACCTTCTCCTCGCAAGTTAACACCTGCTGCCGAGGATGAGGTTACTCAGCCGGCTAAGGTAAGGCCGTCACCTCCTTCTCGGCAGCTAATACCTGCTGCCGAGGATGAGGTTACTTCGCCGCCGCCGCCGCCGCCGACGCCGTCGCCAAAGGTTAGGCCGTCACCTACTCCTCGACAGCAATCTCCTGCCGCCGAGGACGAGTTAGAGGAGGAGGTGGATGAGGATGAGGAGGAGGAGGAGGAGGAGGAGGAGGTTACAGCAGCTGCTGCTGCTGGTTCAGCTGCTGCTGCTGATAGTGCCGAGGCTGTCGCCGATCTCTCAAAGAGATCGTCGACGCCTCTCAGCGCAATTACCATCAATTCGTCCCGTCCCGATAGTCCTGTAGGGAGCGATGATCCGGACGACGAGGACGACGACGACTCCGACATACCCGGACCTTTCATTATTCCGGATTATCCGGAATCACCGGATGCACCTGAATCACCGGATGCACCGGATGCACCGGAATCACCGGATGCACCGGATGCACCGGAATCACCTGATGCACCGGATGCACCGGAATCACCGTCACCTACAAAGAGCCCGGTACGGCGGGACGAAGGTTCGGTTATCGTCCTGTCCGACGATTCGGAGGACGATTCGCCCGCTTTGCCCGCCGCTTCACGACCACGACCACGAGCCGCCGCCGCCGCCGCCTCCGCCGCATCAACATCAGCAGCTGCATCACCAGCACCACCATCAGCCGCCGGTTCAGCAGAGGCGGTCGCTGGCACTTCGGCCGCCGCTTCTCCGTCGTCAACACCACCACCAGCACCTTCCTCCCCTATCCTTGGTGGCAGGCGGCGTCGACGACGAGCCCCTCGACCTCTTTCCGATGATGACGATGAATTGGATCGGCAAGTATTTGAATTCCCTGACATTTCAAACAGGGCATCCAACTTGCCGGGCCAATTCACGTCGAAGGAAATGGTGTTGATAGCTCGGCAAATATTGGTAAATATTCGCCGAGCTCGCAACCCGGCACTATGGTCCAAGGGGCAAAGCCTGCCAGGAAAGTCGGAGAGCGGTTGCCGAAAGTGCGCATTAAAAATAATGGCGAGAACCGACGAGAGAACCCTCCGTGGCATCGGGTTTACCTCTGAGGAGGTGGCAGCGTGGCTCCAACCGGTTCGAGGAGGCGGCGGGAAGAGGAAAAAAATTGGAAAAAAATGAAAAAAAAATGTAACAAAATTTATGAAAATGTAAAAAAAAATATATAACAATGTAAAATGTAAAAAAAATGTAAAAAAAATTAAGAAAATGTAAAAAAAAATATATAACAATGTAAAATGTAAAAAAAATGTAACAAAAAAATTATATAACAATGTAAAACGATATATAAAAATGTAACAAAAAAATTATAACAATGTAAAAGAAATAATCGAATAGCTATTAATAAATGACCGGGTCAAAATTTGGCAATAGTAAATGTGTAGATTTTGGTGTGTTCTAGGACGTAAAAATATTTACTTAATTTTATAGCTGCAGAAACATAGGTACGTACGTACCACTATCATAGTGTCTTAAGCGGGAGGTCGAAAAGAGGATATCTCACGCAATTCTCGATGAATCGGGCTGAAATTTTGTGAGGAGACACTTCTCGCACAAACCTAAAAACTAATTTTTTTTTTATCCCGATCGAATACATTTATTTCAAATTCGGCCACAATTTGTTCAATTTTTGCGTGTTTTTTCAATAAAAACTGTGTGGTGTTACACGATTATCTCTGAGAGACTTTTATCAATTGCGAAGCGATGCAAGGCGGCAAGTTTAACCGATTTTTTAATTGATGTCGGTGCTAAAGTTTTGCAAGTTCGCCACAGGGTATTTTCGTCTTTCAAATTTGTAGATAAACAAAAAGTCCGATTGAAATTTTCTTTCGGTAAAACGATACATTAAATTTAATATAGACTCGGTGTTTATTTGCAAGCTTTATTTACAAATTTTTTTTGTCACAGAAAAACAGTGTTTCCAGCGTCGAGATCTCTTTAATACTTTTCAGTTCGTTCGTTCTTATTTTTCGCAGGCTGCCGTCATACGGCCCCATCCAGGCTTACGAACTAGTGTGAAAATCAATCATTTCATGCACGCACGAAAATAGGTTAAATAGATAGGGATTCCCTTGTTTTTATGAATTAAGTTTCGCTTTATGGCCAAAGCAATCATACACTAGTCAGCTCAAAATCAAGTTATAGAAGGAATTTTTTTGAACTTATTAATATAATCATCCATGTTCTGACTCGTAGAAAAAACAAGTTATGTAATCGTCGAATTTGCACACCACCCAGGGGGTATCGACCTGGCGCGTTGGGTTTTTTTACGTGGTCCCTTCGCCTGGAGCCCTACACACCACGGGAATTTATGGGATAATAAAAAACTAAAAATACTAATATAAAATCACTATCTCCCATCCCTTTGGTGGGGATTGTGTGGCCTACCCCTTCGGGTAGGATCGTCTCTCTTTTGTTGGTAACTCGAAGATGCCGAATCTATGAAGGCTTGATCTTCCTCGACAGACAGACCGTACAGGCAGAACCGACGTGCCCCTATCTCACAAGCGTGTTGAGAGACAAGATTGCGATGGAAGCACCCGCCCGTCAACCTAAAATAATTGGCTGCAATATACAATGTGAAGCCAAAAGTCGCCCTTTGAGACGAACCTACCCCTAATCTTAGTCTGCACTCTGCAGAATTGGGCCGCGACCGCATCCGCAATGGGGTGAGGGGTAGGCGAGGAGGAAGCAGCTCTTCTTCGTCACTGAAACAAAAATTAAAAGGAGTAAGTAATAAAGTAAGATTACGAGACATACATACTTTGGAACTATTTACTTACTCTAATTGCTGGTGGTGGTGTTAGTTGCTGTTGTGGTGGTGTGGGTGGTGTCAGTTGTTGCTGGTGATGTTGTAGTGTGGGTGGTGGTGTTAGTCGTGGTGGTGGTGCATGTTGCTGCTGCCGCTCCTCCTGCTCGTCGTCCAGATCGCCGTCGATCCTGTAATTTAGAGATAGAAATTTATTGAAGTTGACAAGTCTTTCAAAATATATTTGTAAAAATAATGTAACATTGTGATAAACTTACGGCAAGTCAGCATCAGCTACTGGCAACTGCGGTTGCTCATTAAGTAATTCATTGATCCTGTAATTTAGAGATGGATTTTTATTTAATTAAACGATACAGAATATATTTGTATCGTCTTGTAACTTTGTCATCACGTCTAATGTGATCCATTTCCAGGA
>QLSS01000020.1:0-96820 GCA_024372645.1 Trichomalopsis sarcophagae
AATGAACATCAAGGGGATGAGAGATAGACGGACCAGTAAAGAAAGGCCGATAGCGCCCTCAAGAGCGGAAAAAACGACTTTTAAAATCCAGATCTATCTCTGAATAGTGGCGTCATCTGGGCAGTCAGGGAGCGTACTACACTTTATATCTTTGAACAATCATATTGAAAACTTAAAAAAACAATGCCTTCGAAGGCTTAATATTCTAAAAACTTTAGCAGCAAGAAACTGGGAAGCAAACCAAGAGATTTTAATCAACACCTTTAAAGCAATTATTCAAGCCAAAATAGATTACGGTAGCGTAGTGTATGGTACAGCTAAAAAAAGTATCCTAAAAATACTAGACCCAGTACTTAACTCATGTCTAAGAATAACCACGGGAGCCTTTCGGACTAACCCTACACTTAGTCTAATAAATGAAAGCAATGTACTACCATTAAATCTAAAAAGGGAAAAACTGACTGCTAATTATGTATTAAAACTACTTTTTTCTGAAAAAAACCAAAACCATAACACAATAATAGAAAGCATGAATAAACCAATACACAGTCATATAAATAGCTATACTAAAACCAAAATACCCTTTTACTATAAAGCCGTAACATTATTAAAAAAAATGAGATAGAACTGGAAAATATCCAAACAAACATAATCAGCAACACTCCCCAAGTAGATTATAATGCAGGACAGTGCATTACAGACAAAATAAAAACTCCATTTCACGAAATCAAAAATCTATTTCCCAATCACAAATCCATATATTTAAACTTGATCGAGGCAACAAACGCGATCGGTACTGTAGCAACATTACCGAATGATGAAAAAATTCTTTTAAAACTTCCAAACTGGCTAAGGAAGTATGGAGCAATGGTAAGGTTAATAATAGAAACAATGGACAATCTCTCTAATATACCTGAATATTTTATAATACACTTCTACTCTCCTGCTCTGATCAAAGATATACATAATACAAACTCTACTAAATCGTCCATCAACAACTGTATCTTAACAAAACTGTCAAATCGAAAATAAAATTATAGTCTGCCAAACTATACTACCAGCGAATATGTTAGGTCTAACTGAAGAATACGCAAAACTTGCAACGCAACTACAATTCCACACACCCACAAAATTCCATAAAGAAGAACGAAAGTACATCATCGATAAGACAATCAAAGAAGAATGGAATAATAATTGGCAGAACTGCCCAAAAAACTTCAACATTAAAACAAAAATATCGATCATATACTTTTAAAATGTCCATCCTTCAACAATGAAAGAAAAAAATGCAAACTGAAAAACAGTTTAAACGGAATACTAAACAATACGGAACAATGTAGAAACGTCCTAAAATTCTTAGAAGAAATTAAATTTACGAATCTAATTTATTTATCTTAACTTTTATAAAACTTGTATCATCCATAGATATTACAGCATCCATATATTGTATCATTCATATACTGTATCATTCATATATTGTATCATTTATATATTAACATTATTATTGTAACGAATTCTTCTGAAATGTCACTGCCTCTTTGTCCCTCTGAATAGCTGCCTGATGTTTTTTTTGTCTGTGAATGCTCAAGCAAATTTTTCCGCTGAGCTGCTAAAAAAGCTAGGCATGTGGCGACGCGCCACTTTACCCATAGATGGCGTGTCCCGCTGCCTATCTCTCGCAAGCGGTAGGATTCCCTCTCGGTTCCTATATGAAACATAGCATCTCCCGAACCAAACATCCTTACCGACACCTTGCGCGTCTGAGGCAGTGTTACCATCGGATGCCTTACTGACGAGTCCGCGATGGTAACCTGGGACGAAACGCAACTCTACCTTTTCCGTCTGATCGAACGAGCCTTGGGACTCCTCATTCCCAAAGGCATACTGTGCAGTATGCATTTTTATTCTCAGCATTGACGGGTGCCTTTTTCAGCCAGTCTACAAATTATCCGTTTATCATTTTTAGCCCTAGATAACGCCATTTAACCTAAAAAACTAAGTATACTTTCTACCTGCAAAGCAGCTTTCATTCTCCCACTCCGGCCTGTACTTTTGGATATACACCTTTGCTGGCTTTTTATTTTTCGGCGACATCTGATTCTCGAAAAATTATTAAAGTAAATTCAAATTCAAAAATCACTATAACACTTGACAGTATAACTAACGACTCGTCGTACCTTGCTCTAAACGGTAGAACAAAAGAAACATGGAGGCTAACCGTGGGCAAGAGAGAGAAGGAACGCTTGAAAATCCGAATCATGACCTGTCACATGAGCAGCGTATACGTACTGCTCAACGTATCGTGACGAATTTCGAGTGCGAACTCGAAATTTTCTATCGCTCACTCGCTGTGTTCGGGGTAGGTGGGTTTGAAGCTTAGTTGTTGGTTTATAATTTAAATTTTTTTCTTGACAACTCGCTGTACGTGGGGCACTTGGGATTTAGGGCTTGGTATTTATAATTTAAACTTTAATTGGAAACTTGGTGTACGTGGGGTAATTGGGTTTATCGGTTTAGTGTTAATAGCTTAAAATTTCATCAGCAACGCGCTGTATGTGGAGTATTTAGTTTTTACGGTTGAAAAAAGCTAGAGGGATTTTCAGAGGATTTTCATATAGCTTCTAGAGGTATTCTAGAGGGAAACGAGGCGCCGCCTAGAGGGCGATTTTGAAATCGTCTGGCAACACTGTTTCGGCGTTAAAAAATACAGGTGGGTCTATACATGAAAGTTGAATTCATATCATCTAGAATGAATTCAACTCAATATATTGTTACAACATGCCAACACAAATTAAGTTGCAAAATTTCAGCTGTCTAAGTATAATAGTTTTTAAATGAGTGCCAAAATAAAATTGTGAAAAAAGTAATCAAAATCAATAAAATTTGATTTTTTTTAGTCGAAGAAACTTTCAAAAACTTAATTTATGTGAAAGTGATTTATAGTATAAACTTGAACCTTGTCATTCAAGCCATTTTCATGTAATTAAAAATATTTATAAAGTTTGAACGCTTAAGTGGAACCAGAAGATCCAGTTCGTACAAAGTAGACACTTTTGGCTCAGGTTTTTTCAGACCAACTGGATCTTCTAGTCATGCATCCCTTTTGAAAAAATTCAGTTTTTTACAAAGTCCTATAAATATAATAGGCAAATCTCAATTGTGGTGCATAGATTATACTTGAAATTCGATACACCAGCCCTTGTAATGTGGTATAAGATATTTCCAAGTTCGATGAATGAGCGATGACTAGAAGATCCAGTTGGTTGCCGCATGTTCTTTGGAACCAACTGGATCTTCTAGTCATCGCTCATTTATCAAACTTTGGAAAAGTGTATTGCATGTAAAAATATATTGCAAGGGCTTGTGTATCGAATTTCAAGTATAATCCATGCACCACAATTGAGAATTGCTCGTGATATTTATAGGATTTTGTAAAAAACTAAATTTTTTCAAAAGGGATTCATCGTATAGACTTGAAACTTTTCATTTAAGCAATTTACATGTAATTAAATATATTTATAAAGTTTGAACACTGAAATAAATAAATATGAAATCTCAATAATGGTGCATGTTTTACATTTGAAATTTCAGGCACATGCCCTCGTAATGTTTTTCAAGATATTTTCAAAGTTTGATGAATGAGCGATGACTAGAAGATCCAGTTGGTCTGAAAAATCCTCTGCCAAAAGCGTCTACTTGATACGAACTGCTTTTTCTGGTTTCACTTAAGTGTTCAAACTTTATAAATATGTTTAATTACATGTAAATGGCTCAAATGACAAGTTTCAAGTCTATACGATGAATCCCTTTTGAAAAAATTCAGATTTTTACAAAATATTATAAATGTAACAAGCAAATCTCAATTGTAGTGCATGGATTATACTTGCAGTTAGATGCACAAGCCCTTGCAATATATTTTTACATATTTCCAAAGTTTGATGAATGAGCGATGACTAGAAGTTCCAGTTGGTTCCAAAAAACATGCGGCAACCAACTGGATCTTCTAGTCATCGCTCATTCATCAAACTGCAATTGTGTACCAAATATCAAGTATAATCCTTGCACCACAATTGAGATTTGCTATTTTTAGTTATAGGATTTTGTAAAAAACTGTAGACTTGAAACTTTTCATTTAAGCAATTTACATGTAATTAAACATATTTATAAAGTTTGAACGCTTAAGTGAAACCAGAAAAAGCAGTTCGTATCAAGTAGACGCTTTTGGCGGAGGATTTTTCAGACCAACTGGATCTTCTAGTCATCACTCATTCATCAAACTTTGGAAATATGTAAAAAAATATTGCAAGGGCTTGTGTATCGAATTTCAAGTATAATCCTTGCACCACAATTGAGAATTGCTCGTTATATTTATAGGATTTTGTAAAAAACTGAATTTTTTCAAAAGGGATTCATCGTATAGACTTGAAACTTTTCATTTAAGCAATTTACATGTAATTAAATATATTTATAAAGTTTGAACACTTAAGTGGAACCAGAAACAGCAGTTCGTATCAAGTAGACACTTTTGGCGGAGGATTTTTCAGATCAACTGGATCTTCTAGTCATCGCTCATTCATCAAACTTTGGAAATATCTTATAACACATTACAAGGGCTGGTGTATCGAATTTCAAGTATAATACATGCACCACAATTGAGATTTGCCTGTTATATTTATAGGATTTTGTAAAAACTGAATTTTTTCAAAAGGGATGCATGATGACTAGAAGATCCAGTTGGTCTGAAAAATCCTCCGCCAAAAGCGTCTACTTGATACGAACTGCTTTTTCTGGTTTCACTTAAGTGTTCAAACTTAATAAATATGTTTAATTGCATGCAAATGGCTTGAAACAGATATGCATTCGGCATATACTGGCAGCCATGGCACGTACTTACGCTTTCTGGCTCGTGCTTGCAGAGCAAACATCCCCATGAAAAAGTCTTTACATGGTTTTTAACGCTGAAAAAGAGATAATTAACAAGGAAAAATAATATATAGCTCTGAAAAGAGCTGTTGAGAAATGTTCATTTCTACGTTGAAATATATGTTAGCTCTGAAAAGAGCTGATTGTATATATGAAGTATTTGTAGCCCTAAAAAGGGCTGGTTTTTGATCGTAGCTAGATTATTCTATTTTTCCGTATTTGGTACTTTTCCGTACTCCTGTTGGACTTTCTCACGCATGCAGCGCGACTGTTCCTCCTCCTTGTTTTTTGTTTCCTGCACCCGCTTGTGGAGATTAATCTTCAAAACGAGAATCCTCAAGGACTTGTCGTCTTTCGGGAAACCGAACATTGTAGCTGTGGTTCCTGTGGCTGCAGTCGGTAGAATGACTACTCGTACAGCCGACGCGGGCTTCCTAAAAGGTCTCTACCTGACTCGGACTCTGTGGCCTGCCCCCTCCATACCGAGGATAATGTCTCGGAAAATTTCCCACCCTCAAATTTTTCGAGCACCCCACCACCTTTTCTTTCTATGCACACTGCACCTTGGTAGAAAGCGCCGATGTAAAAGTTTACCTCATGCGCACACGATCGATCGATTCGTACATGTAAATGCGAGATTTAATGTATAACCGAAGCGATTTACGCCATCCTTGATACACGCGCTGCCTCGATTTTCTCAATTTGCTTAACATTGAAGCGCACGAGGGATCGCGCGATGATGAGATTTGTTTGTCTTTACTGTTTGTTTCGTCGAAATCGATGTTTGCTCGAGCGGCGCGATTAATAATAATGCACACCGCGTCCCACGCACTCGATTCTCAGCGCGGGTTAAAAATTTCGAAACATGCGCGTTTTAGCGTAAATAGAAGCGCATGATTACTCTCTCTCTCTCTCTCTCTCTCTCTCTCTCTCTCTCTCTCTCTCTCTCTCTCTCGCGCGCGCGCGCGCGCGCGCGCTATAAACTGACCTCTTCGCCCTCGGAAAACGTGTAGTTGTAGTCGGACTGAGCTCTCTGCCTGACGCTGTCGGCAAAGTCCTGAAATCTCGGACTAGTCGGCTGCAGAAGGGAAACTCTCAGGAGAGCCTCGTAGGCTTTTCTCGCTGCGCCGTCGTCCTCGTCTCCGATTTCCCAGTCGTGATCGCCCCAGTAAGATCCCTGGGATTATTTTCAACGAGACACAGGCGGTTATTTTCTTGAAAAATATATGTACAAGAAATTTTCAAGGGACAAGGGAAGTAGACTAGAAATAACGCATGCAAATCGTACCTGAAATATCTCCACGTCGAGGAACGTCCAATCTCCCCTCGTCATGTCCAATCGATGCGCAGCCAGCATAAATCTCCTCACGAGAGTTCCCCGAACGCTCAATATTACCACTGTGTGTGTGGAAGCGATAAATTTCGATGTATAAATCAAGCCTTTCTCACATGCTTTGCACATCGAATGTTTTTTTTTAATCAAAAATATCTCTCACCCCTGGCGTACATGCTGGCGTCCCGCAGATAAAAGTGATAGGGCTCGTCGTCGGAATTGCCGTCGAGTTCGCGAACGAATTTCAGCAGGCCTTCTTTCCTGAGGCCGTACTCGAGGTTCTTTCCGACCGTCAGGGAGAACAGATCGGATCTGTCGAGGATGAGGGCGACGTGGGACCAGCCGAACTCTTTGAATATACTGGAAAAGACGAGCTTCAGGCGGCACTGACAGTACGACATGCGCGTAAGTGTCGGGTACTTGCTCTTGTCTTTGAATATTCCCTGCGAATGAGTTTATTCGATTAAAAATACACTTTTTTTCAAGAATATACAAGCATCTAAAATTGAATCCGCTAAAAAGACTACAGCTGCACTCGCGTCTCTTGTTAATTAGCCAGTGAAGCTTTCGCACTTCCCTGTGATAGCAAAAGCCCGAGAGAAAAAATGTAAGGCGACACTGACACTGACCTTTTCCATGCTACTTTACTCACACGTATAGCGCCTTTTGTTGAGTTTTATAATTTAATTAAACGCGCGAAAGAGCTTATACGTACCGACGATTCGTTTTTCCACTTGTGCAGCCTGCCCAGGATTCCGGACGTCACCGACATCTCTCCTTCGGATGGAGGCTGTAATACAGCGCTTTTAATCGCTTGATTTCGATAGCAAAATATTCTCAAGTGATAATCCGACGAATCTCTCCACAACTCGGCGAGCTCAAAGAAATCCCAGTGAGTGAGCGATGAAGAGCGAGTGGAAACAACTCGGGTGTTGAAAGTTGAGAATTTCAAATTGAGGGCACACCTACCAGACCAACTTTTTTTGCTAAACTTTTTTGCGGAGCACTTTAAATTCTCTTATGGGAATTTAACACAGTGAAAATTACGCTGAGAAAAATGATACAATAAAAATTAAAATAACTTGAGTAAAAATTGCTATAATCTTAAGTAATAGCGGGACATACTTGTACTGTTGAGATGAAATTTTAAAAAATTTAATTTTTTTCGGATATTATCGGATATTATTATTTTATTTAATATTATATAGTGAAAGAAATAAATGAATGATAGAAATTTTTTTTCGGCGACGGGAATCGAACCTGTTTTATAAAGACTTTTTATTTGCTTAAATTATACAGTAAAATACCAATTTACAGGTGCAAATGAAGCATCAACAAAAACCTAGTGCTTATACATTATGGGTGATAGCTAGTTATAAGCGTTAAATATAAAAAAAAAGTGGTAAGCGCTGACAAATCCGCCTTTTTCTTATTCCAGATGGTCCAAAGAATGAAAAAAAGTTAGTCTGATAGGTGTGCCCTCAATTTGAAATGTTCAACTTCCAACACCCGAGTTGTTTCCACTCGCTCGTGGATTTGCCCATGTGTATATATATATATATATATATATATATATATATATATATATATATATATATATATATATATGATAGAGCCGCGGGGAAAATGAAACGTCAGAATTTTCACACTTTTTTATCGTTATATAGGCGCATCACGGATAGAAAGAAGGAGATGAAACGTGGACTTATGGATAACGGCGCGGATACGTGCCTGATCTCCCATCCCGGTGATTATGGGTGTGTTCCAGTAGGCGGCTAATCTCGCGACCGGCTCCAGAGCAAAAGCACAAGCCGGTCCAACGTAGGCGATCGCATTGTCCCGGAAATGCATGTCCGCCGCCAGTCCTGGCGCCGTGGCGCCGCTGCAATGCGGGTAACTGTAACAAGTGTCAGACTCGTCAGCTATTTTAAGGAAAACATTCAGTGCAGTAGAGGGTACTGAATCGAAGCAAACACGCGTATCCTCATTTTTTCAAATCTTCCTATTATATTTCCCCCCCAAAAATGTCATAGCGCTTTCGCGCAGCCTGTTTTACCGCGTCCGGCAAAGTATGGACACGCGTAATAGTCAGCCTATCGTAGTAAGGATCTCCCTTATCTATAAGCAAACTCCCGCAACGTGCGACGAAATAAAGTGTCAATTTCTCGAGCAATCTCGCGACCAACAAAAAATAAAGCCCCGAAAGAGGGACAGAATAGCGTCGTGTAGTATCCCGGAATACACATACCTATAGAGACGTTATTAAGCGAAGATTCGTGCGATACAGCACCCTTAACTATGCGTATAACCTTGTCATTTCTCATTTTCGGACATCAGAGCGTCGTTATAGGCAAACGCCCACTTGGATATCCTGCATGCGGCTCGAAGCGGGGAATAAAACGGCATCGATCCTACAGCTCAAACAAGTCATCCTAGAGAGAGAGAGAGAGAGAGAGAGAGAGAGAGAGAGAGAGAGAGAGAGAGAGAGCCGGACGTCCCTTTTAACGCCTCTCCCGCGTACACGGAGCCGTACGCGTCATTTCATTTTCGATATGTGCAGAGACACACCGGTCACTTCTTCTCTCGCTCGTGCGCGCAACTAATAAATCCGGAGCTCACAAATCTTTTGTCCCGAGCTTTGCCTTAATTTGAGCGCTGTACGGCACACAAACGCGCGGGAGAGATGCCTCCTCTATAGGCGCACGCGTGTATTTGCAATGCTCGTTTGTCGCCCTGAAGGAAATCGGCCCTGGCGAGTGTGATCGGATATTTGCTTATACGAATTATATCAACAGACTTTTACTGCGTATTTTACGAGCTGTAACGTGACTGGAGATTGAGCTGCAGAAAAGCATTTCTCGCTCGAGTAAAATAAGAAATAAAATTAAAAAATTACAGGCGTAACGCGCGTCGCGATGGCAACACACGTGGAGATCATTACGCTGGCATATACTCGCGCGAGTCCCGGAGGGCAGGTGTGCGCGCGACGAGAGTCATGCGCGTCGCGCCAATTAGTGCGGTATTGTTTACGTTCTTCATGCATTATTGCGCGGATACTGTACAGCCTGGCGGCTCTATACCATTATAAAGATTACTCTTCGCCGAGACTTTTTTCTTTAAGCTTGTATGCGCGTGCTTTTTTTTAACTTCGAAAAGACTCGAGTGTTATGCTTTGATAAAAAAAGGGCGTCCTCGTAGTATTTTTCTTTGGTGATACCTTCGCATTTCCATATCCTTGGAATGACAAGTATCGAGGGCTCTTGCGTGTGCACCAACGGAAGCGTGAAAAATTTCAATCTGGTTTTGCATTCATATGTTTGGAATAAGCGTGAATAGCGCACGCGTATATGGAATAAATTAAGGCATATGCAGGTACAAGACAATACTGAAGAAAACTAATTTTAAAACTAAAAAAACTCACCAGCGCATAGTGATATGAACTAATGATGCGATTACATAACGAGGCGCAAATGTAAATCTAGTGTTACGTTCGATCTCGTGGATCTTTATGTGACAAATTTATAAACAATAAGCAATTTTTATTTGATGGTTATTTCATAAATAAAAAGATTAAGATAAACTACCAATTACTAACCTGCCCGCCGGCCGTCACAAATAATGTCTCTTTTTATTTATGAAATAATATAATATAAACTTAATATTTGTAGGCAAACTTATTGGATGTCAACGAATTTTGAACGATAAAAAATGCTTAATTGTTTAATGCTGTCATTCAAATTTGCTTTAAATCACCATTTTTCATTTATTAAAATTTTGTTTGACAATTTTTGGCTTTGTTGTTTATACAGAAATTTAATAAACTATGTTTTCTATGGATAGCAAGTTTATTGCTCCTTGACCGGCAGCCTCATCCTCGACCCTTCCTGCGCAGATTATCTTCCCCTCATTATGGGCTATAAAATCCGAAGTGGATCTCCAAATTTTTTTCAGGTAAATTTGCTCCACCTACACTTCCTCTTATGGATGTCTAGGTGGAGGACGCCCAGTTTATTCGTCGGTACCACCAAGAGTCTAGATGGTCAGACCAATTTGAAAATGGATCGACCCCACGCCGAGAAGAGACACATTAGGCATCGACAGCTGTCGCCTATAGTATCTATAAAACTTATGATATAGCTATTCAGATTTACAAGGCGTACTGTAAACAAAAGGCCTATAGTTGAGACAAGAGCATATAACTGCGAGGAACTACAAAAGGAGGGGGTCTGCAGTCTGAACTGTCTACCGTAACTGCGCGAGGAAAGCGAAAATAGCTTCCCTCCCTTAATTCCTTTTCGACCCTCACTATTTGACGTATGCCGGGCTATGATCGAGGTTTCGAAGTAATCCTAGAAAAAAAGGGCCCCGACCCCTGGTTGTAAAATTTTGCAAATTTAATTGTTCATAGTAAATGCAAATAATAGTGTTACTTTTGTAGTATTAAAAAATTAATAGTCAACAAAATTTGAAAGGAAAAAATCGGATTAAAATAGTTTTACATCATGTAATACATATAAGGTATGATTGATATTCAATATTATAGGAGAAAAATAAGTGCACAAAATACACGCCTTAATTTTTATTTATAGCACAGTGTGGCTAAAATCCGCTGTTAAGTCACGCCTATCTGTGACTAAAGCAGTCCTTTTTTTGCACGAATAGGCGAGACTTGAGGATTTTAGCAGTCTGTGCTATAAAATTTTACTGTTGCAAATAAAAAATAACTGTTACAAAATTTTAATCATGCTTTTGACGCTTCAACTAATTTTTACTTGTTCTTAAACTCAGGAAAATAAGTCTCTATTTTTTGATAATGATAAAGTGTTACATAATGAATATTAAAAATAATTTAATGAAACTATGATGTAGAGCAATTTTGATCCGATTTTTTCCATTCAAAATTTATTGACATTCATTTTTTAGCAATATATAACTTACGTTATTCATTTTGTTCATTGTGCAATTTATTGAATTTTGGATAGATGAATTTTCTTTCTAGTGTGAAAAGCCCGGACCGAGACGCTACACTCGTCATAATTTTCAGCCATACATCGACACCTTTTTTTCTAATAGGACTACTTTGAGTCCGCCAAACTTTGAGTGGTGGGGGTCGAAAAGGAACTGAGGGAGGGAAAGACTTTCTCTCTCGCACTTACATCTTTTTATTAGAAAGAAAAGTGCCCTATGTTCGCTTTACTGGCGCTGTTACGGTATACCTGTGGGCCTCGGATTTCCTCTGATTTTATTACAGGTGTATAGTTCGCGATGCCTCCTTCGACCCTACTCTATAAATATAAACGTAGATAGTCTGTGCGACAAAGACCCAGAAGCCCCTCCTAAGCTTTTCCGCGTCCACTCTCGTCCCGTATTCGACGCGTCGCCGACTTACAAGCTCGAGACCCCAAACACTAAGCCAATAATGTCACATTTCCGCGCTTACGCAGAATCTCGAATTCAAAACATAACACACCTATATGCACTCGCCTCGCGAACACACACACACACACACACACACACACCAGATGCAGTACGCGCAATTTGCAGGGGTATTATGTAGCGCGCGAAGCGAATCATTAGGCATACGTGCGCGGCTTACCTGCCCTGGACCTTGCGCAACTGGACGCTATGTACTGCGAGGAATTCATTGACTTCGGCGAGCGCGAGATCCACTGCCGGGCCGCAACGCTCGAGATCAAAAGGACTGTCCAAGTGCGAGGCCATCAGCACACCCACGTTGTACACCCTCATTGTCGGCAGGTCCTGAGCTGCGCATACAAATATAGATCATTTATATAACGCTATCGAATTGTCGCGTATATAAGTTTAATTTGCTAAAGACTTATCCAGAAGAATTAGGCAAAAATCAGGCTCCCTGATGCAGTTACAGTACGAGTCGACCAAGCTGGACCAATTAGGCAGTTTTAGTATAGCTGACACACCGCTATGTATACCCTTGGTTTGATAGGGGGAATAGGAAAGTACTATAACGCGCCACCTATCTTCGCCGCGCCTTGATTGATTCCGAGCGTTCGTAGCGGTTAAGGCCAGTCCAGTGTTTTGAGGTTTTTTGTTTGGGCGGATAATTTTTACTGTACACACCTATGCTGACACGTCGTCGCCAAAGGCTTTTTTGTCAACTGTAATATACATGTACAGGTAGGAAGCACAGAGCCATTGTTCTACTTTAGTTCAACGGTGTGCGAAGAAAAAAGTATTTTACTTTTTTTTTTTATCAAAAAGTTCATTCGTAAAACTCTTTGTTGAATAAAATGCGCTCTACCGTTAAAATCATCCCACTCGACGCAGCAGGCAGGTTTTCATTCGCAGCCGAAAATCACAACGCGAAAGCAATGTGAAAAGGATTTCAAACGCAAACAATCCAGTACACATATCGGCCTTGAAACAATTCAAAAAGTTTTATCCTCGGGCAATATCAAAATCAGATCAAACGCGCAACGTCTCAGCGCGCACACACCCACAGGTAACATAATACGTATATACCTGTATACAATAAAAACGCGCTTTTTAATGGAAAAAGTTGGGCTGCACACGCGCGGAATTTTCTAAAATCGATCAAACTTTCATCAGCTCTGCTTTCTTTGCGCTATCCGCCCTTGAAACTGCAGCACAAAGCCACACACCCGATGTGCATCGATAAAATAATGCGTAGCGCGAATTAAAAGAAAAAATAAACGCAAGGATAGGCGCTCGCGAGATTCGCGTCGTGTACACGAGGAGTCGAGTAATACGAGTATGGCAGACGCGTGGAGGGGGTAAATCGAGCGGAAGTATGATTATTTTATTCAGGGATTCAATTGCTCGTAAGGCGAAAATTATGACAATCGCGCGGGGGCACACGTGCGCGAGCAGTGGAAAAAGTCGACGCATTGGCGAACGCGAGGGAAAGCGCGAGCTGCCCATTCGAGAATGAGCATGGAGCGTATATAGTGTATTATAATAACGACTCAATAAGCGAATACGGCTGCTTGTTTACTCGAAAAAGCACTGGCGGTGTCTCTTGCTCTTGTTACCTCTCTTTCTCTGTACCGTTTCGTCGTTATACCCCGCGGTGACATTTTATTTGCGAAATTGTATGTATAGAAAATGCATAATTTTATTTAATGTCGACGCGTTATTCAGTCGTTTTGCAGCTTCACGCGTGAAGGTTGAATTTTTTCATCGAGTGCAAAAATTAAGTTGATTTTCTTTGACAACCTTTTTTGATAATTCAATATTTTTATTCACAAAATAGTTAACTTCGTAGCATCAATTTAGAAATGTTTATTGAGAACACTATAGTTAATGTATAAGATGCCAACACTTATACAAACAAATAAATAGCATATTCTTCTGTACATTACTGGGTGTTCCGGAAACTCAAACTTAAAATCAACTTTGATTTTATCCTGTTGAAATTAGAGAATTAAGGATTTCGCATTTAAAGAAAAATCTAATTTAAAAACAGCGTCCTTACAACGTTCAAAAAAAAAAAAAAAAAAAAAAAAAAAGAGAAGCCCAATCGAACCACATCCATTACTCACCAGCGACGACAAGGCTGTCGACGAGTACTTTGAAAATCGTGAACAACACGAGGAAGCCCCAGGCAAGCACCGGCACTGAATTGCAAACCACTCGAACGCGCTGTTGCTTAGCCCTCGGCATTTTCCTCTTCTCGCGGCGTTCCATCTCTCGCGACGATATACAAGGATTTTCGCGCCACGAGACCTTTGACTTTCGGACGCCGCGACGCGTCTGATGATGATGCTACTATCGGACTATCGGGGCTGCGCACACGGGGGAGAGCTTCCCGCGACACACGCGCAGACCGATTGCCACCCTCCTGCAGAGCTTTGTTTGCGCGAGTATAGGTATACGCCTGTATACGTGTGTGTATATATAGTACGTGCCGCCTGTTGAGCTTCGGCTTGGAGGATTTTTATAAGCCTCGCGGAAGTCGGAACGAATTTCGAGGATCGGCTTCGTTGTATACAGTAGAGGCCGATATGCAAATGCGTAAGGGAACGCGGCTGGAATGGAGAATTAGGTTTTTTCTTCGAAAGTCGACTGTGTGAAATTTTAATTCGGCTGGATTGATATGCGATGTCATTTTACAGAGACACCCGTTTTTCTGGTTAGGAGAGTGAAGTAACACAGTTTTCATTTTCAGTTCAATATGTATATATATATAATTTATTCTGCTTAAATTACTCACAGCATTTAATACAAAAGCTTGCAAAGTAAATGATACAAGTTTAACGATGAAACCTCAATAAGTTATAACAAAAAATGTGACGCTGATGATTGTATTTTAAAAAACGATCCAGTTTCTGACGGTTGTTTATTTCGCGATCGCGCAACAATTATACATATAGTGAACCATCTTTCTCGTAATTAAATACGGTAAGATACAATAGAAAGCCTCGTGGATCATTTCTTCCTGTTCCGACACAGCGCGATAGTGGCTTTGCGCGCGTTTAAAAGCTTTGGTCAAGTCTTCCGCCCAAATAGAAAATTCAGTCATACTGTGGCGCTCGAAATTAATTTGGAGATCAGGGTTACGCATAAATGAGACAGTCTGGCAATGGCAATTAGTCAGCAGTTGGTAGAATGTGAAGTTCTGGATGATACTCGTGGTCTTCGTCCTTTCGAGCTGCTCGATGAGGTCTTGGAAGGACTTCGACAACTTTCGATTTCTCCTTATAAGCCTTTCGTCCTTCAGTACGATTTCGGGCTGGTGAACTTTTTTCATGGCCAGCATCTTCAGCATAGTAAAGATGACGCCAGTGTTTCTAAAATTATAGAAAAAATATGTAGAAACGAGAGACAAAGGCGTGTTGCCTTCGTCGTCCTCGCTGGTTATGTCCGCGCCCGCGGACAGAAGTACTTGGATGTTTTCGTCATGAAACTCATCGCAGGCATCGTGCAATGCGGTGCGACCAGATGAGTAACCGCGGTTGGCGTATATTCGTTGGTGAACGTTTGCTCCGCGTTCGAGCAAAGCACGTAGCAGTGGAGCGTTGCCAGGAGACGTAGCCGCGTAGTGCAACGGAGACGAACCGTCGGCCGTTAGAGCGTTCACGTCTGCGCCGTGGTCCAAATAGAGGAGCGTCTGGAAAGAGAAAGGCGTACATACGTTAGAAAATGAAATTTCCGCACTTTCAAAGTCCTCTCTTTAAAAAATGATGGCCTTTGTTGTGAAGCATTTAATACGTGATTCTGATTGGTTGCTGGTTGGTTGCCTAGTCAACGAGATCAGAACCGCGCTTTAAATTCACAACCCTCTAAACAGTCATAACTAATAACCCTAAACCCTGGTTAATTGCTACGCAGAAACTACTATCTCTAGCACATTGTATTTCTGGTTTCTAGCATATTTTTACACGGAGAAAATGACAAATGTTTTGGCTGTTTTGTCAAGATATTAGGTAATTAGAATTTTGATTTTTAATAGTTGTGAGAGATTTTGAGACGGATACCTGTTTTTCCATTTTTGCATTTATTCTCATTAAAAAACTAACAGTCGAACACAAAAGTATTCAGTTTACGTTGATTCAACTTTAAATATCTTTCCACAATCACAAAAGAAATCTATATGCAAATTAAGAGCTTTCTAAAATCTCTCAGAACTGTTAAAAGTCAAAATTCTAATTAATGCCTTGACAAAAAAGCTAAAATACTTATCACTTTCTTCATGTAAAAATACACTGGAAACCAGAAATACAATGTGCTAGAGATGGTAGTTTCTGTGTAACTGTCTACAAGCAAAATTTGATAAGCTAAATTAAAAAATTCATATGGACCTCAATGTGAAAATATTAATGAAAACAGTTAAATCATAATCGTATAGGTTACATGTTTTCTAGGAAGCATAGTAAGTATCTGTTTAAAATTTCAGTTGTATAGCTTTTTTATGATGCAAATAAATGGCATTTTAATGATAGACAAATCCACTGACTCTTATATTGAACTTTTCTTTAAATTAACTATTCAAACCAATGATGACGACATTGAGCATTACTAATATATTTTTTAGTTAGTGTGCTGCCCAACACTTATGGTAGATTTTCTACCAGTGTTATTAGACAAAGATAGAATATATGTAAAAATAAAAGCTTCGTTAGCTTACCAGTTCTAGTTTGCCCATCCGTGCTGCGTAGTGTATAGGCTGGTGCTCGCACAACAAGCTTTTCTTGTCGACAGGGATGCCCCTCTGGATGAAGTCCCTGGCCATGTCGACTACAGCGTTCTTTTTGCCAGATGCAAATGACAAATAATGAAGTACGTTCTCATCCGAATAATCCTTAGCACTTATGTCAGCACCGTGTCTTATCAGAAGCGGTATAATCTCGCTGCATCTTTCCATAGTTCCAGCTGCGAAAAGCAACGGCGTTATTCCCTCCTTGGCAGGGGCATTGACGGATGCCGCTTTCTCTAAAAATATTTCAACCAATTCGATGTATTCCTGCTTCACAGCGCAGATCAGAACTGTTAGTCCCATTGAGTCTCGCATTAGCAATAATTTTGGTTCGCGCTCGATCATCGAACGAATGAGCTGTTGCTTGTTCTCTGAGCCGTCATAATGATCGATCAGCGCGTGCAGAACGGTCGATTTTTCAGTAAGGCTCGACATATTAGTAATCACCCGCATGAGTGCGGCGTATTTGCCGAGTGGCTCGATAAGATCGGCACCGAAGCACACGAGCAGCTCGAGCGTGCTAAAACAAGCGCCAAAAACAGCGATCCACAAGATCGAGTGCTGTACGAGGATGTCTTTGGTAATTTTGTTGAATGGAAAATGTTGCTGTTCCAGTATTAATTCGATTGCAGAATCGTAATCGCTGTCGACCGTGCTTCCACGAAGGAACTTGCTGATGTCTGCATCGGTGAAGGAACGCTCTTCGAATATCTCTTTTAACTTTTGAGACAGCCGGAGGTCGAATTCTTTTTGCTGGTTCATAATACCGAAATTTACTGAACGATATGGAACTCGGCACATCACGCTTGCTCGGTAGCTGGATGTAGAAGCCATCTGCAGAAGCGAAAAGAATGGATTAAGTATACGAATTCTCTTTTTAGGTTTAACTTCACTATTTTATGTGCGACTTTTTAAATACTCACTACTTCGAATGATTTTCGGTACTGCAGCGATTTCAACTTATGTCGAGGAGGTATCCGCTCGAAGAAGTCTGCTTGACTGATGTTATTCTCCGTTGCAGCCGATCTACTTATAGGTGTATTGGTGCGTCTGCAAACGCCCAAGTAGCATAAGGACTGGACGCGTCGGTCCAGGTATACGCAGACACACAGACATAGCGTCTAAAACTTACCCACTTTAAGACCTTTTCCCCTACTTACGCGTACATATCCATCTTGACTTGATCCGCGTCCCAAAGATTCGCATAGGCATAATGGGTCGCGGCCTCGTCGCGTCGTAGGCGTGGCACCGATTTATGATGCTATTGCACTTCGGCTTTCCACATTTCTCTAGCACTGACCGTCTGAATTCTCAATGATTCTTGGTACGGGCGATTCTGTATTTATGGAAGACTTTACACGGACATACAAACGGTTTTAACATTTCTCTATAGGAGGTAGCGACAATTCGACAAGCAAATATATGCATTCGAAATGTTGTGGAATAAAAAACGAGTTTCAATAATCACGATCATCCATCACATGGTTAAATGTCGCTATAAATAAATTGAGCTCACGCTGCTGTGCGCCTTGAGCGAGTGCAGCGATATTTTTTTACGATCAGATTAATGGTACATACATTGAAATCATTCGGTAATAAAGTATACTACAACTTAACGCTGGGGTATGTTAAAGTGCGAATGTGAGTATCCGCTTTATTAAGAGAAAAGAGAGCCTGAAAGTCCTCTCGTGCTTTCGAGCACTGTTATAAGGCGCATTCCGAATGTCTAATCATAAAAAATATTAACATATTTATTTTTTCCGCATAAAGCATTAAGCTTGATCCTTCGTTCTCCACTCACAGCAATTAATAAGGGCCAATAATAAGCATAATCGACCTATTGCATTAATTTAACGTGCGCTGACGCACCGAAAAATCCAAACACGCGCTGCAGCGACTAGAACTCAACAACGCTCTCATCGACCGAAAAATTAAAAACAAAACAATTATCGAGCTCTACTATACACTGGCACGTACAGCCGCCGGTTATTCGCGAAGAATAACAAAGCGCATAAGCACGTGCGTCGCTTCAAGTTCGCCTGCACCGACGAGGAATTAGGCTCCAAATTCTATACAACCGCTAGCGGAAGTCAGTCGCGAGGTGTTTTGGCACACATGTGGAGAGCGCGATCGTTGAGATCTGTATGCGTGACGATGGTGCGACTGTCGGACGAGCCTCCGACTCGACCAATGGCGCGCCGTCTACGAAATCACCGGCCAATCCTGGCGTTTCACCTATATTTGATCTCTTGTTTACTCGCGGTAGATATACTATATAGATATATACCTATACGCATACGCTTACATACCTACGCACTAGACTCGCGAGACAAGGTCGCGTCTAGTTAAGCCCACTACTATACTCCGCAGTTCTATGCACTGGCGCCTGCGATTGAATTACGTCATTTGCGTATACGACTATCTCACGCCGGCGAAGCGCAGTATCGTGTATAGGTGTACGAGAGCACACGTGCTCTGTTTTGAAGCGTTCGCGGGAGTTCGGAGCAGGTAAACACGCATACATGTGCGCGCATTCTGAGCCGGGATGAATGCGCTTGTTTTTGATAATAATCAAAGGCAGGAGGGTATGTAGTTGCAGCCTCTTGCGCCTCTGCGAAAATAATTGTTGTAAACAAAAAGGTTACTGCGCTTTTAGCGATTTCTGTGTTTTTGTTTTTGGTAAAGCGAGGAGCACATGCTTCTTCTTAAAATCATTTTTCACTTTTTTGAAGTTTACGAATTGATGAATCCGTACTGCAGATCGGAAGCGAGGACGAGCAGCTATAAATCAGCGAATGAGAAGAATTATTGGGCCATCATTGGTTAATAAAATAAAATAAAAATGATATATAAGCTCTGCGGCTGAAATAAAAGTTAGTTAAATACATTTCGTTTGTAAAATTCCTAACAACTGCTTTGAAGCGAGATCGACGCAAAATGTGAGAGGAAAAATCTCATTTGTAATCAGTTCACGTCGTTTATTTATGGCAGCATTTTCGTGGAGTGGGGGGGGGAGTGAACTCGGCACGATCATGGTAAGCCTATTAATTTAAAGGCCTCGATCTATTTCAGTACCCGTAATGCCTTACCCTAAAAAGAAGCTTTAATCCGGCTTATTCTTATATTTCATCGTTATCCTTCCGAGTCGCGCATAATTAGTTTTTCAACGGGCTGATGTTCATTCTTGCTCTGTACAGTTGTTTTTCTTTTATTATTAAATTAAAATTAATTTCACAATGTTTGTATGAAAAGATACTTGCATAAACTGTTCTGTTCCAATTATTCATTAACAACTATTGAAGTAAATAATTAAAAATTCCGCATTTTCATTTCTTTCATACTTTGTCATCTGATAAAATTCGAAGTGTATCAGGAGAAAACTACTATGAGTGAGTACACCAAGCCATGTGCCATACAACCCCGAACTTGACTCGCGCCTTTCGCTCGGCCCTGAAAATAGAACTTACAAGTGCTTTTCACTGGCAAACGGGACATCGAACGATCAGGCGCATACCTATATAGGTATACTTTTTTTCCTATATAGATATATCGTGTGCATAATCTTGCCATCAGCCGACTCGCGATTAGCTGGTGCGACGAGGAACATCGCTGCGCCAAGAATTTTTCTCGTACCACCTTTATGACTCGCTACTATCTCATTAGTCACGACTGCTAAGTGACGACATTTATACTTTGTATGAAAAATAGTATAAAGGTTATCGTTCCGTTCGCTTTGTATTGGCATACCTGTATATACTTATTATTGGTTTTCGAAGACTTATATGTGCGAGCTTCCCTGACCCTATGATTAGTATTGATGTATAGTTTGCACGGGTATAATTTATAATATTTTTTCAAAAAAAAATTCCACTATAATTATACTCAGATATAAATTTGAACCGAAAAGACATAAAATGCTTAATATTGCGTTCTATACAATGTTTATCACAATTCTAAGAATACGTGAAAAAATGATAATACCAAAGATATTATAACGTCTGCAGTCTGCATTAATATTTAATTATTAATTGAGCAGATAAATTAATTGGTACAGATAAAACTATAGACTATATAAATCTAAATCAGAGAAACATCCCCTAACTTATAGATATAAGATCTCGCGCATCGATCGCGAATTCCACTCCCGAGTGTATAATAATCAGAAAGCATCTTCCATTTTTAAAAAAAAAACAACATCCAATCGCCACGCACCCAAACCCTATACTAATAACAAGCCCGCGAGCACGCGAATCACCTCATCATAACCTCCGGTGCATCATATCAGCGCAACATTCGCGCAATCCTTAACCCGTCAAAACAACGCGCAACTACTGCGCACCGGTGATTCCGTCGATCGAAAAATAACGAGATTACCCAACCCTATCGAACGTCCAGCCTATCAGGAACAACGTAATAACAACCTTGTTTTGCCGGGCACCGCTTCTTCGAAGCCAAATTTCCCCAGCCGGAAAACAAAATACTCGACGTCGCGTGCCAAAATAATACACGCGCCTCTTTCTCTCTCTCTTCGCTCTCTCGAATCGTACGATCGAGCGACCCGCGTATGAACCGCGACAACGTCAGCGCTCGCGACGCCTATAAAGAGAGCCGAGGCCTTGAGTATGATTCAGTGAACCAGCGAGACTCCGAGAGACAACTGCCTACCTTATACTCAATACTTGTATACTTACTACTTTCTTGACTGTCCCACTTGAGGCTATAATTTTATTGTGCTTGTTTTTGTTTGAAAAAAAAGTTTTGACTGTTATCAGTGACGCAGAGAGAGAGAGAGAGAGTGGCTACTTACCAGTACTGGACCTCGGACTTTCCGGGTGAGGCATCCGGGTTTGTGTTGTTGCTGCTGTTGATAAGCTTGCCTCCGCACATACTTGCATACGAGTGTGGTTTCGACGAAGAAATCTAGTGGTGAAAAAAGAGACAATTTATAATCGTATTTTTCGTAACAAAAGAAAGTGAATAAGGTATATAGACAGAACAGGAATCGAATAGATAATAGATATCACCGACTTGAAATAAAGAGTGAAAAGAAGCAGTGTATAATAGCAGAGCATTGCATCACTCGTAAAAATACTCATCAGTTCTAGAGTGTGCTGCAGTGAAATTTCTCGATAGATCAGCGAACAGTCTAGATATCCGAGCCGGGCCAACACACTTCGAGCACATCAAACGGCTAGCACAAAAATACCCCGACAGGCTATGTCCCTAAGCAAACACGTGCGACACTGCCGGAGATGCGTTGCACTTACGAGGTGAGAACATTTTGCAATTTTTAACTTTATTTATATACTTAGATAGCTCACTTCACTCAAATCATGAGCTTTATCGCACCAGAAAGTAAAGAAAGAGTATAATCGCTATCTCGATATTATAAATAGCCCGCGAGTCTTATTATATGGATTCGTGGATCAAAAATCAATATCAACAAAAGGTCGTGTCCATTAGTGAACGCTGCAGTGAGTTCATCTGTATATGCGCGACGATGAGTTTTGAAATGTATAAGTATTATGCATATACAGTGCATGAATGACGTCAACGTCCACAGAAAAACACGCACACGTGGTTCGACTGGTACGCGATCAAAACAATGTTGTAGAGTCTATGCTTATCGCTATATAACGACACTTTTTATGGGCTGAACTATTCGCAACCTGATTAGCTAATCTCTGTTAGACAATCGAACGAATAAAATGAATTCAAATACAATCTCGGCTGATCGCGCGCCATCTACACAGCTGATATTAACCGACAGCTGCAGCGAAGTGTCAGAAATGGCTGACTTCCGCAAGACGTTTCAACTACGCATCTAAAACGTAATACAAAATATTTACAAATTTTCGGCCTCTGAGCTTGTGATAGTCGATAAGAATCAGTGATCGTGTCATCCGACGTTAACGTCACTCGCATTAAGTGCAAATCGCGTCGCCAGTTCATTGACAGATCGCGATATATCAGTTCTTCCGACCTTATCCTTTTGTCTAAATCGGAGTGACTCTTTGTTTTCAGCTGTTTTATCAATCATTCTTTCTCAACGAAGTGTGATTGACGAAACTGATTGCTCGTTTTTTTTTTTCAGACCGCTGACAGAGAGTGCTGCTGGACGAGATGCTGGGGAGAGTTCAACTGCTTTAGCAAGCAAATTGACATCAACCGTACCGCTGAACTTTGTAAACAAAGCCAAAATGACAATGCACAGCAGACTAAAGATGCTTGGTCAGCTCAAGGACTTTTTCAATAAGTCTAGCTACGACAAGAACCTTCAGCTCATGCTGAACAAGGAATGGCTGGACTTCTTTCAAAAGCTCACCTATGCCCAGATCGATACCATCAGGAAGTATTCTCTGCTCGATGACTCAAAGACACAGCAGGAGCAGGATGAGAAAAAGATTGCTCAAGAGAAAGAGAAAGCTGTACAAAAATCCGTTGCCACTACCCTGCCTATAATAGAAGAAAAGGTGACAGCACAACCTCAAGCAAAACAGGTGGGTATTGATACTTGTTTATAGTTTTGTTTGTTATGAAATCAGTTTAGTGAAAACTAACAATATTTTTTAGGCACCTGTTGAACCTCAAGCTGCTATGGAAACTAAAGAATCATATTATTATTTACCACAAGTTCTTGCTGCTATGTTACCAAGATTGAGTAACAAATCAAAAGAAATTTCTGTTCCTGCAATACCCAAATGGAAGACCAATTTACAAACTAGTGTTACAAAGAATAGCATTGTGTCAAGAACGAGGCACATCTTGAACAGTATTGCCACAGCTGAATCTAATGCTTCAAAATGGAGGAGAATAGATGATTTATTACAACACATAGAACAATTTCCAGAAGCAAGACATAATGCTGTCAAAGATGGTGGTATTAGGATTTTACTGAGGACTAGAGAATTGACCAAAGATGAACAGATTCGAGGTAATTATTCAACAAGTCTCATTTAAAAGATTGAAACACCTCGTTTTTTAATACTCAAACTCATGTATTTGTGATTGATCTTCTTCAGGAACAATAAGAGAGGCTCTCGCAGTACTTGGTCATGTTGACCCTTTGCCTGCCAGAGGAATAAGGATTCTTGCCATCGATGGTGGCGGTATTCGCGGCGTTCTCGTCATAGAAATGTTGAAGAAGTTGGAGCAGTTGACTGGCAAAAAAGTTTACGAGATGTTTGACTACATTTGCGGTGTGAGCACTGGAGCTATTTTATCAGCTGTATTAGGTATTTATAAATCTTTTTTGTTTGATCTAGCGATTAAGTGTGATCATTAAAACATTACGTGACATGACATGTGTGGTTTTTTAATGCAGCCATTAAAGGAGAAGATGAACAAGGTAATCCCTGAACCTGCTCAACCAATACAGTTCCTTGATTGGCGAGTTTTAACATTATACTCCATTCATTAATTTTTCATTAAACGTTATTTGCACAATTAGAAATTTGCTGCACAACTTTAGATTGAATCGCAAGTATCATTAAACTAATACTAAAACCAATTAAATGTTTTCAGGAGGTCACAAGAGGAAATCTTTGGATGAGATTTCTGTATTGTACAAGGAGCTGAGTACCAAAATATTTACGCAGAGTCCACTGCGTGGTACCAGCAATTTGGTTTGGAGTCACGCGTACTACGATACTGCATTATGGGAACAAATGTTACAAGAACATCTAGGTGACAGAGATTTAATCAAAACCACGCGCGACCCGATTGCACCAAAGGTATATACTAAAAGCCTTGTTTAACTTATTGAGAAAGTTTAAAAACAAATTCTAACGTATGGATATTATTTTACAGTTTTCGGTCATTTCTGCAGTAGTAAATCATGAACGTGTAATGGCTTATGTATTTAGAAATTACGCGATTCCCATTGGTGTAGAAAGTCAGTACATGGGATCTCACAAACACAAATTGTGGGAAGCAGTGAGGGCATCTGCAGCTGCTCCCAGCTACTTTGAGGAATTCAAATGTGGAGAGTATCTTCATCAAGATGGAGGTAATTTTAAATTACTTTGTATTTTTAAAACGAATAGATTATCATATATTTGAACATCCCCTAAACGTTTTCATTAATTCAATATTAGGAATCATGGTAAACAATCCTTGTGCCGTTGCTATACACGAGGCTAAACAACTGTGGCCAAACAGCCCAATTCAATGTGTTGTTTCATTTGGTACTGGAAGGACACCATTCAATATAAACACGTGCGCTGAAGATAAAAAAGAAGCGAGCGCATCCAGCTGGAAAGAGAAATTTTATAAAATACTTGACAGTGCCACAGACACAGAAGGTGTGCTCACATCGATACATGTAAAATAATCTTCGTACATAATTAGTTTGAACTTTAACTAATTTAAAATATCGTTTAACAGCTGTGCACACTATGCTGAACGATCTCTTGCCCGATCACGTTTACTACAGGTTCAATCCTTATTTGACCGAAATGCTCACAATGACAGAAATAAGACCAGAGAAAATTTCCCAATTGGAGCAGGATGCTGCAATGTACATTCGTAGGAACGAAGAGAAATTCCAAAAAGCTGCTAAAGTAATCATGCAGCAAAAAACGCCATCGCAGAGTGTTGTGGACTGGGCGAAATTACAAAAGAATATTTTAGGTATTTAATTTCTATCAAAATTATTTTACAAGAATTTTGTAAAAATCAAAGAGCGCAATTATTAGGTCTCTAGACCTCATTAATTGCTTTCACATCTTTCCTACGAAGTACCTAATGAAAATGTTTTTCAGTCTGTGATATATTTAGCATTATATGTTAAGGAAACGAATCTTTGACGCGAATCGGATACTTTATAGCTGTAAAGTATATACGTGGAAAAGAGTTGCGAGAAAAATAAGAAAACGAAACAAATACAGAAAATAATATTTAAGTCACTTATTTGAAATGGATCAAGATTTTTTTATTGCTAAATAGGACTTTTATCTCAATAATCGTAATATTTTAATTTTTATGTTATAAGTATATACACATCGATCCATTCCTGTTAAGTTACTCAATATTGTATATTTTTATATGTGTTGGATTGTACTCCATTCAACGAAAGCTTTAATCGAGACTTTCTTCAGTGAATTGATTATGCATCTTATACGAACAGTGTTATTAGTTGTAATAATTTATAAACAGATTTTCTGTGACATTTACTAGATAGTATTACACTTTGAAATAAGTTACCAGAACCAGATTAAATTAAATCCCTATAACTTATTTCAAGCACTGTATAGAAGCTTCAGTTATATGTAAATGTAAAACACTGTTTTTATCTGCATTATGAATGTGAAAAAAAATAAGAATAAACTGCTGCAGCATAAATTACAAATGTTCCGTTGATTTGATTCACCCCCTACTATAATGTTCCTTAATTCCTTTCTACATATGAAGTCGATTTTTCTATCCATATAACATTACGCTCTTTAATTTATAAATAATCAATAAAATTTGGAATCAGCGGTAATTCGATACTCACTGTGGGTAACAAATTATCATCCTCGAACTTTCGCGATTGGCTGCGACCAGTCATCCGAGTCCTTCCATTGGCCCACTTTTCAAAACAGAGTTTCTCGCTAATATCAGAGAAAGAATGCCATGCCATCATTATTGAATGTACACACTATAGCCTCCGCGCACTGTACAGTTGGGTTTATATACGTATAGATATAGATATATTCACTGCACACAATACTCGCGGCGGCAAAGTAGCTAGATCGACGCGGGTTCTATCGTTCTCGGAAGCGAAGCGCGCGCGCTGCATCGGGAAATCAACAAACGCGTCGAACAGTCTCGCGCACGCGACAACAGCTTCTCCAGGAGTCGGTTATCACTAAGTTAGTGCATAAGTGTGCAAGAAACCAACGAAGATAATGTCGGTGCGTTACACGCACGCGGTGCTCTGCCGGATCCCGTTGTCGTTGCGAACCCGGGGCGAGGTGCAGCTCGAGGAAGCGCGAAAACAGCACCAGGCGCTGGCCCAGCTGCTGCGCGAGCTCGGCGTCGACGTAGTCGAGATGCCGCCCGACGAGAGCTCACCCCTCTGCGTCTTCGTCGAGGACATCGCCGTCGTCTGCAACGGCATTGCCCTCATCGCCAGGCCCAACGAACCTTCGCGCCTCAAGGAAGTGAGTATATTATATATACACGTATAGGGTCCATATAGTGCGGAGAGCAAAAAAATTCCCAATCCGGCTGTGATGTCACCCGGCGCGCGCGAGTTACGTGCTCCATTCCAATTTTTCAATTGCTGAGGTCGTTAAGTTGGTGTAAGCACTCTGTGTGTATTTGAAGAATAATATGCGCGACTTGGATTGCAGCTGTGCTTAACGTTTTTTTCTCTCAGAGTTAGAGCAAGTGCTCAAATTGATGTGAACGCTGCAATTATAGAGCTGTCTTCTTGAATAATAATCTGGGGTTTTATTCCTGTCGAGTCTTTGTTGAGTAGTTGTGCGGATCTGCGCATTTCCTGTAAAAAAATTGATAACTACTTGTTGACCTACTTGCCAGGTGCCAGTTATATGTTGAAAAAGTTGTATCTGTAAAGCTATATTTGTATTGCTGATTTCTTATTGTTGGGAATTTTGCTTTACATGAGATGGAGGTGTTATTATAACTGTTAAACGTTATAATTATAAATTGAAGTTTACGAGGTCTTGATGCAGTTTATTATTGAATAATGTTCATAGTTTGTGCATTGTTGACTTTGAAGCATTATTAAAAAAGTAACTTTATTTTTCAGATTGAAACTATTAGGGCAGTACTGAAAAAAGAATTAGAAATCCCACTTATAGAAATAGCTGATAAAAGTGCTCGCTTGGATGGTGGTGACGTGTTATTCACAGGTGATTTTATCAAAAGATTTTGTAATCAAGTTTGTAAGAAATACAACTTTCAATAATATATCAAATTTCAGGAAGAGAATTCTTTGTTGGATTATCACAGTTTACAAATGAAGCCGGTGCAAGAGCAGTTGCTGCAGCTTTTCCAGAATACCCTTGTGTACCTATTAAGGTAAATTGAAATGATAATAAGTTGAGTATTAATTGTCCTTTACAGACGTATTAGCTTCGTAGACATTATTTTATGTCGTATTTTGTTGATATTGTATTTATTTATATCTAAGTGTCCCTCTAGTCACAAATTTCACAATGATGTTTCATATACCTACATTAGAATACTGCATACTTACAAAAAACAAATCAAACAGAATCAATATACAATCATTATGTCGTGATGCATTCAAGGTTGGAGACGGAGGTGAAGAAATAATAGTGGAGAATCTCACCTCAGGTTTGATTCAGGTTAGGGATTGTTTTGTTAAACAGACTCTTTAAAAGCGAGTCCTGCTTAACGCAAATCATAATTATCCTCACTTTCTGCACAGCTTACAATGTGAGCATCAAATAATATTTTGTCATTTTTTGTACCCAAAATCATAAAATAACATTATTTTCTACAATTGGCAAAAGTTTAAGTTAACATTTAATTAATATTATAAAATTTGTATAATGTGATTATTTCACACAAATGCATAAAAGGGTATAAAGGCTATAATCCAGGGTAATGATCTTCAACTAAGTAAATTAAAGTGCAAAAACTTTATGCTGCAATTTTTCATTCTATATAAGTTATACTTATTTTGCTTTCAAAGCTTTGTAAAGCTGTGTCTTAAACACAGTCATTCAGTCAAATATTTTATACTTCACGTTCAAAAATATACTTCAACTGATACACTTCATCACTGATGCACATTTGTTCATTAGCACAAAGTAATTATAAAATCACAAAGTACTTATTAAATTATAGTAGTTTTTCCAATTTTGTACTTGCATGCTATACACAGTGTAGAAGGTAATACTTATGTTTATTGTAGAATTTTAAATACATTCCATTTTATTGACCCAGTAATAACCATGTAATGTTTATCAACAGGTAGCTGAATCTAAACGTCTTAAAGCACTAGTAACAATGGCAGGACCTGACGTTATTTGTGTTGGTGCTGGAAAAGAATCTCAAGAAGTGCTTAAGGTAATTTTTGTTTTGATGTGCTTAACTATCTAATTCATTCCATAACGTACTATTTTTATTTTTAGAGAATTGAAAGAGAAGCAACGTACAGTTATCAAACATTAACTGTTCCTGAAGATGAAGCAGCAAACGTGCTGTATATCAATGGAACTTTGATTCATCGAGCCCACGATGAAATACCACAGTCAAGTAAAGTATTTGAAGAAAAAGTAGAATTTCCAGTGAAAGCATTGCCTATATCTGAATTAGCTAAAGTTAGCTCTGGTTTGTCTTCTTGCTGTTTATTAGTGCGCAGACCGCGACATATTCGTAATATTTAAATTAATTTCATTCAATCAATGTGATAAAAAGCCTTTCAACACCATCATATGGATTTTAAATTCATCGTGTGGTCTTCTAAAAAAGACGAGATTCAAAGATTATACAGTTACCAATTAAATTTTGTTTCATTACTTTGATCATGATTTTTGAAATTTTTTTTATTAAATTAGTCATTAAGTTTAAAATCAAACACTTTTTATTCTTGCTTTGAAGATGTTTTGCTTAATATCAACGCATATACAACTATAAAGTAACCCAATAATAAAAAGAAGTATTAAGAAATATTTATAATAGTGTTACGTTCGCGAGACTAGAATTTCGCGAATCGAACAAAATATATGATGGTATGATATTAATATATGACCAACACGAATTTAATTAAAATATATGGAACTGAAAATCATATAAGGTTACATGCATAAAAATATAGTGCATTTATTACAAACTATCAATTCATTGTTGACTGCTTGTCAATGTCTCGATATCAAGATCCAATACCAAAAAAATAACTTGGCAGCTACTAAGACCTGCTTTAGTTGCAGGTTACCTGAGTCCTATTTCACTCGTTTGTATTCAATTGTATTATAGCTTATAATAATTATTTTTGCCACACAAACTGAATTGTGATGTCATTTTATATTAATACAAATCAAATTTATTGCACAAAATATTATTTACACTATTTTAATAATTACCTGTAAATCTGTTTTTGTGACATGATTATAATTATAGTATTTATCAAAAAAGAAAAATAACTGATCGTATAAATGATCAGTTGATTTAGATGGATTTATAAATCACTTCTTGTATTGTAGAGTTAAAGATCCACGCTTTGTTTGATATCAGGTAACCACTATTACTTTGGCTCTCTGTCTGGATTTTTTAGGAAATTATGGTAAAAATTCAGTAAAAGAAATTTCTTACCATAAAATGGAATACAGAATTTCTTTAAATGAATTCTAAGACGAACCTATCAGACCTAAATGTTACTAGTCTATAAAAGTGTTCAAAATATTCAAGAGAGAAAACTTGTTAAAAAATGCATCAAGATTGATGTGAAAATGGTGTATAACAGTTAAGCAACTATAATTATTATGAAACTACATTCTTAATTACGGAATGCAGGGCGCATTTTTTTACCTTTTCTATGCGTATTTGAAATATTTTTCTAATGACTCCAGGATTTTTACTGTTAATTTTGATACCTTCATATTCATACAAAAAATTCATGATACTTCCAAATGCAATGACCAGATATCATATTAGTATGGATCATAAAAATACGAATATCGAAATTAGTTATATTTAGGTATGCACAACAACTGCGCTTTTACAATCTATATTTATCCAAGCTTTATATTATATATTTGTTTAATTTATGTATGTATTTATTTATGTCCTTGCCCTGTAACGACTTTTGAATAAAATATTCCAAATGCATATCTTTGTCTTTTTATTAGAAAACGTTGTTTTTACATTTTTTAATAGATAGTACTTTTATAAATTGAATCTACAATTTTTATATTTTCTTTTTACATACTTATATCTATTATATACAAAGTGTTCATGAGTTACTTATCAGTAAACAAAACATTTATTTGCAGCTTTTGCATTTGTCATTTTCAATATAGTTCTCATCGTTCCTCTCGAGCCCATATCAAAAGTTCGTGGGAAAGGTGTGTTTTCAGGCCTTTCATAAAGTTTATGCAAGATTTGTTCCCATTTTACAGGAGAGATGATTTGTTTGATCAAATATTTCCGCATTAGCTTAAGATTGCTATTATACATGTTTGTAGAAAAATTAGAATATACATTTACATTTGGTTCTTCCAAAGGTGTTTTGTCTAATGCTTTGATGAAAGACTTCAAAGCTGGTTCCATCAATGACGTATGAAATGCACCAGATACAGGTAGTCTTTGAACTTTACGTAAACCAAGATTAAGGCTGTTCTTTTGAATGTAATCAAGTGCTTCATTTGAGCCACCAAAAATTTTTCCTTGCGTATATAAATAGATTGCAACCCTTAACAAAAAAGTTACCTTTATTAGTTTATATAATTTAATATTGGGAAATTTAAGAAAAAATGAAAAATATAATTTAAAAGTAAATCACACCTGCAAACAGGATCAGAAGCTCCTATGTCTAGTGCCCATTTTTGAGCTTCTTCACATATTTGGTATACTTTTGCTTTTGGGCTACAATAGGATGAAAGCATTCCTTGCGGGGACATTTCAGATGCACTTTGCATAGCATTAGCTCTTACTGCAACTAATCTAAGCCCATCCTCATATGACATTCCACCAGAGAAAATTAACGCAGTGAGTTCACCAACACTATAACCAGCAATAGCTGTACATTGCTCTATAGCCCTTGGCCTTTCTTCCTGAAGCTTTTCCAAAGCTGCTAATGACATGACAACTGTTGCTGGCTGGTTGAATTCAGTCCGATCCAAAATCTTTTGAGGACCTTTCAAACACATTTTCAGAAGATCATATCCCAAAATGTCATTGGCTATATCAAACAGATGTTTCACTCTTGGAAATTTCAGGTATTCATTGACATCACCTACTTTGATGACGCCCTGTCCAGGAAACAAAATAATAGATGTTTCGCTTGGATCAATTTTGGGTCTTTTTGGTTTTTCATCTGTGCTTATTGGGGCTGTTGCTGGATATGGCGTTGTTGCCCAGTCTGTATTGTTTATCTCACTGTAAGTTGCAGCTTCATCGAGTAACTTCGACACTGGAGCTTCTTCCAGCTCTTTCGGCGGATCGTCATTGTTACTTTTATTACAAAATCTCTTACTAACATCGCAACGTATTTTTTGTACGACTGGAAGGTTAGATATCGTTCGTAAGCACTTAGAGTACTGATACATTTTGTCGATGCGGTAGAATTAAAAATTTGATCACTAATTAAACTTGTAACGTAAAGCTACAATTCAGCTTAGCCCGTCGCACTTGTTATATTCAATTTCTGAAAGTTCTTCTATATACACGTGTCTTTATGATTCCCCGGCGTTGGATTTCCAAAATACACAGTGGATAGCCTAACCTAACCTGACGTATGTTCTCGCGAAGCTCGCTACACTAACCTCGTTGTCGAGTAGTTGGCGGCGAGGAAAACATGTGCGATTGTAACGTTTAACATAAAAATATTAATGAATACGGAATGCTAATTAATATTTAAATTAAAATGCAGAGATTTGAAAGAATTCTATCCCAAGTATACAAAACTAACAAAGGTTTCAAGTTGTCACCTTTGACATCGAGATGTTTTACCACTGATAAACCTTCTGCTGACACTCCAAATGAAACTGAAGTTCAGAAACATGTTGGGATTCAGTCAAATGAAACTCAAGGATTAGTTGAAAAATCAGCTAATACAGGTGGTTTTGCAAAATCATTTGAAAAATACACAGCTCCTGAACCAGTTAAAGATGTTGACAAGGATGCACCGTTTGCTACCCTCCTTCGGCATTCAAACTTAATGCATGTAAGTTACTTCTTGATGAAAGTTATCGATATTTAATGATAACAAATATTGATGCTATCTTTGTATTTAGTTAGGTGATCCTGAGGGCAAGGTGGTCATAGGAAAAATCTTTCAAGTCATCAACAATGATTTGTACATAGATTTTGGTTGGAAGTTTCACTGCGTTTGTCCAAAGCCTATTAAAAATACCAGGTAATTGAATTAAACTAAAAATGATAAACGTTGAGAATTCTTATAAAGTATATAGATAATAGCAACTGAGAATTCACTTTTTTTTCAGTGACTATGTCAGAGGAGCCAAAGTTCGTTTAAGGATCAAAGATTTAGAACTCTCCACAAGATTCTTAGGAAATACAAAAGATGTAACTCTTTTAGAAGCAGATTGTGTACTTTTAGGTTTAATTTCAACTCCAAATCGAATTAACAAAACTACTACTACTGATACTACTATTACTACTTCTGGTCCATCAACAATTATAGATACAGCAACTGCTGTAGAATCAACAACGGCAACAGCACAATAATCTTTTGTATAATTAAATTGTTTTAAATCTCTTATTGTTACATAATTAATAAAACAAGTTTTTTAAATGTATGCGATGTATTCATTTTAAGAAAATGGTATTGCATTAAATAATATTGCTGAAAATTGGTAATTTTTCTATTATAAAAATTAAAATTGATTTATTTTTTGTTGCGTTGATAAGTAAATTGAATACAATCTTGTGATATATTTTTTTATTTCTGCATTTTGATTGAATTAATTGTAGAACACCGGGGTTTTTGAGATTAAATACAGATGGCGCTTGCATGAATTTCGAGGTTATGTTTTAGTTTAGTCTGTTTGATAACATTTTTATCCGCGAGTCGAGCTATTGTTGTCAAATGCGCAGATATTTAGTTTGTTTATTTTTACAATCTAAAGCATCTATTTCATACAAAAATGGTAAGTTAAACTTGAAATACGTTGAAAATTAACATTTTATCGATTTAAAAGTTTGTTCTACTTCTTTTATACAATAAACAAAATATAACAGTAATAGATTTTATTATTAGTTTTAGTGCTAGGATACATTAAATTTAGATTATAAATTTTTGACAAAATAAGAAATGTATATTCGAATTCCTATTTAAACTAGTTATTTTCACACTAACATTATTATAATCACAAAGAAGTAAGTGATTCAAATGAATTCATGGTTTGGTTCTTACTTTCGTAGCAATCTACTCTGTGTCGTGGTTGTCGAAGGCCATTATTAGACAAGAACAGTGGGAGAAATATATTTGATGATGATTCTGTAATTAAATCATTTGACTCCGATGGATCATACAATAAAAAATGGTGCATGAAATTATCTGCTGGTATTGAATTAATCACTGGGCAAAAGGTATGTGATTCATCATAATTTTGAAGATTGACTCCATTATTAACAATTATCAAGAGATCAAATAATTTTTGTAAAAGATACATTAATATATTTACGATGGTGTGATGTAATTACAGGTAACACAAGAAGAAAAATTACCACACAAGTTGTGTGAAGTTTGTTTTCAAAATGTTGAAGCCTACATCAACTTCAGATTTCAGCTATTAAAGTCCAAGGATGTTTTTCTTTGTTCAGTATATGAAGATGCAAAAGTTGAAGCAAACAAATCTATTGAAGCTGAGAATTTAATGTTACTGAATACGCCAATTTCTAAAGTTGGTATAAATGATGTACTACAAAAACCACCCGAAAACGATTTATTTCAGAGTGAATTTTTTGCTTCACCTTTGCTTCCAAAAACAGTTGTAAATAATTCACTACCAAAGATTATGTCTGAAGAAAATCTCATAAATGTAGATGATGATAGTACTTCTCTTGATGTAAATGAAGATGAAACAAATGATTCTATAAACTGTAGGTTACAAAATGATCAAGAAAACAATAATCTTGATGATTCAGACAATTCTGCAGATAATGCAGTAGTTACACATGTAGAAGCAGATATTAAGCCACTAGATCATGACATAGAATCCGAAATAGATGTATGTTCGGGTGAAGATGACGATGTTCTAGAATTAGATGTACAGAAAATCAAAAATGAAACAGTTGAGATTCATAGCTCATCTGAATCTGATATTGAAGTTTGTGACTACGAGCCAACGGGCAAGAGGGGGAACTATAATACTCTCTCCCCACCTATAAGATATTAGTTGAAATTCAAAATCGTGTGATTGTGCATTTGTAAATGATTGTAAATGAACATTATAATTTACAAGTACTATTTTGGCACTGAGATTATTTTATTTTCAAAATGACTGTAGAATATTTTATGTATATTTGCAAATAATTAGTTACAAATAGATATTTTTCAATATTAAAAATTCTTATCAAAATTCAATTGTAAAATATGTTTTTTGTAAAAATAGCTGTGATAAGAAATATTGAATAAATTTTATCTATTCAATCAATATAATTGAATTGAATATTTTAATCACATTTTTTTGTTCCTCTTGTATTTTTTTATTGGTTCACCCTAATACACTTTTAGCAACTACTTGCGCAATTACACCTATTGCAGAGTACTAATAACTAAAATTATGCGCATGTAAACATTTTATGCGATCAGATTTTGTACTCGTGTAATAACATTTTTATTTACAATTTGATTGTCAATTTTTAAAGCATTTCAAAAAGAATATATCATATATATATATGTATGTATAATACATTGTATATATGTGCATGAGCGCGCTTTTATAATCTTATCGCTACTATTACAGGCCATTCAAATTAGCCTCTGGAGACCCCGTTTTCTGCAAAAATCCCTGATAGCAATTTTATTGTTGGAAATGGTCAGGAACAGTATATGTAGAACAATAATATATGGAAGAAAGCCACCAGTTTTGTACGCTAACTTTTATATAAACAATTAAAGTTCAATTACGGCACTTTTTTCACATTTTCCTCTGCAGTTCGAAAAGTATTGATTTTAGCGGAAAAAGTTTGAAGCACAAGTAGTTTATTATTCAATTATGTACAAAAAAGTCCGCGAGAGCACCCGTCTAAGTTTATTAGTTAACTTGCAAATTGGGAAAAACCACAGAATCCGTCAAAATCGAAATTAGTTAATAACTTTTTAGAAAATTACTTTATTTTATTGATAGTTGAGGAAAATGTACTACTCTGTAGTCCAAACTAGCATGCCAAATTTCAAGCTCCTATTAATGTCAGTTTTTGTTTAATAGATGTCTGTATTTCGAAATTTTTTTTTTTTTTCACAACACGATTTGGATGTGAAAAAATAATTTTGATTAGGCACCGTGGCTTGTGATTAAAGTTAAAGAGTTATGTTTTAATAAACTTTTTCGAAAATCACGAAATTTTAATTAGGAGCGCCCCTGGTTGCTAATGTTGTTAAAGTGCTTAATTAACATTCCTCCCAAAGGCAAGATTCAAGTCTAATCATAATCGAATAAAGTCCATTAAAAAGTACTGATTTTTATCTAATTTAAAAAAAAAAGTCGCTTGTCTACGAGCATTTGGAGCCAAGTTACGTTTTTTTATACTTTTTATACTTGTACAAAATAATATTACTTAACAAATATTGCAGTAAAAATCGTGACTCTTGTATTTTTGTGTAAGATTTATCCTTAACTTTATTTTAAAAAAGGTTTTAAAAATCATGTCTGTTCCCTATTGTGAAAACTGTAATAAATGGAAAAACGTGATCGGACAGTTATACGCCCGATGGCGCCGTGTGAAACGGAGTAGGACTATAGGCTCGTGCGCTCACAGCTCGGATAAAAAGTACAAAAAGTATAAAAAACGTAACTTGGCTCCTAATGCTCGTAGACTAACGACTTTTTTTTTTTTAAATTAGATAAAAATCAGTACTTTTTAATGGACTTTATTCGATTATGATTAGACTTGAATCTTGCCATTGGGAGGAAAGTTAATTAAGCACTTTATAAACATTAGCAACTAGGGGCGCTCCTAATTAAAATTTCGCTGTTTTCGAAAAAGTTTATTGAAATAAAACTCTTTCACTTTAATCACAAGCCACGGCGCCTAATCAAAATTTTTTTTTCACATCCAAATCGTGTTGTGAAAAAAAAAAAATTCGAAATACAGACATCTATTAAACAAAAACTGACATTAATAGGAGCTTGAAATTTGGCATGCTAGTTTGGACTATAGAGTAGTACATTTTCCTCAACTATCAATAAAATAAAGTAATTTTCTAAAAAGTTATTAACTAATTTCGATTTTGACGGATTCTGTGTTTTTTCCCAATTTGCAAGTTAACTAATAAACTTAGACGGGTGCTCTCGCGGACTTTTTTGTAGATAATTGAATAATAAACAACTTTTACTTCAAACTTTTTTCGCTAAAATCAATGTTTTTCGAACCGCAAAGGAAAATGTGAAAAAAGTACCAAAATCGAACTTTAATTGTTTATATAAAAGTTAAGTACAAAACTGGTGGCTTTCTTCCGATATTATTGTTCTACATATACTGTTCCTGACCATTTCCAACAATAAAATTGCTATCAGGAATTTTTGCATCGAAAAAACCTAATTAGACTGGCCTTATTAACGCATATATGGGTGCGCTGGGTATGTTGGCGCACGTGTGGGGGGTCAAAGTGTTTACTGTTTCGTCATGATTTTTGGTAGATAATCTATACTCAGCGGAATAAATCGATATCACGCTTCAATTTCGAGTTCTCGTGGGGTTATGCATTGTAAATAACATTAGAATCGCATATAAAAAACATGTATAGGTTAGCGAGATTTGAATCGTTATTAAAAAAGTAAGTTTTTTCATAATTCATCCTATTATTTTATACGAAACAATCACGTAATAAACTGATCTAGGTAAGCATATGCATTCATTCTTACAGTGAGCACTTTGTTTTTTTATAGAATTGACTTAATCTGTGGAACTAGAGATTTCTCAGCTAGTCAAAGAAATTGTTCTACTCGAATAGACAAGGTAATATTTGTATACATTATACCTCCACGACTAATATTCTCTGTAAATTTTCATTATTATATAATTTTCTATTATTTACAGATTCTTATTGCAAATAGAGGAGAGATTGCCTGTCGTATTACAAGAACTGCAAAGAAACTTGGTGTGAAAACTGTAGCAGTTTACAGCGATGTGGATAAAGATTCCATGCACGTTGACCTGGCTGACGAAGCATACTGTATCGGCCCAGCACTCTCTAGTCAGAGTTACTTGAGACAAGACAAAATTATAGCGACTGCTAAAAGTGCCAAGTGTCAAGCTATACATCCTGGATATGGATTTCTGTCAGAAAACACTGAATTTGCAGAGTTATGCCAAAAGCAAAATATTATCTTCATCGGTCCTCCAGCTCAGGCCATTAGAGACATGGGAATCAAAAGTACATCAAAGGCAATCATGGCAGCAGCTGGAGTACCCATCATCGAAGGTATAATTAAGTTTTCTAAACATCAAGTAAACTTATACATTAAATTTAAAGTGTATCCATTCTCTTGAAAAATATTAGTTTTGTATTAATTGTGATTGTAATGATTTCCTCTCAATAGGATACCATGGTGATGATCAGAGCAATGAAAAATTATTACAAGAAGCTCAAAAGATTGGTTTCCCATTAATGATCAAGGCAGTTCGAGGTGGTGGAGGCAAGGGAATGAGAATTGCATGGAAAGAAGCTGAATTTCTTCAAGCACTGGAATCTGCGAGAACAGAATCTCAGAAGGCATTTGGTGACTCAGCAGTTCTTTTAGAACAATATGTTGCGGAACCAAGACATGTTGAAGTACAAGTTTTTGCTGATAAGCATGGTAATGCAGTTTATTTGTTTGAGAGAGACTGCTCTGTTCAAAGGAGGCATCAAAAAGTCATTGAAGAAGCTCCTGCAGTGAGTGTATATTACAAAAAAATTCACACCTAATCTACTTGGTTGTGGCAAAATGATTTTACTATTTACACTTTTTTACAGCCTGGAATTTCCGAAGAACTTAGAGTTGAACTTGGAGAAGCAGCTGTTCGAGCAGCAAAGGCTGTTGGCTACGTAGGAGCTGGTACAGTGGAATTTATTATGGATAGGCATACACATAAATTTCACTTCATGGAAATGAATACACGTTTGCAAGTTGAGCATCCAGTTACAGAAGCTATAACTGGTACAGATCTTGTTGAATGGCAGTTGAGAATTGCTGCTGGTGAAGAACTACCGTTGAAACAAGAAGACATCAAACTCAATGGTCATGCTTTTGAAGCTCGAATATACGCTGAGGTGACTATGAACAAGCATAATCATTTTTTTATCTTTTCAATCAAATAGAACTGAATTAATTGTTCATGATTTTCTCATTCTTACTGTAGGATCCTCGCGGTGGATTCTTGCCTGGTGCTGGTAAACTGCTTCATTTAACGCCTCCTTCAATAGCCGAAAATATACGCGTGGAGACTGGTGTACGTCAAAATGATGAGGTGTCAGTACACTACGATCCAATGATAGCTAAATTAGTTGTTTGGGGAAAAGACAGAAATGAAGCTTTAAGTATCATGAAATCTAAACTGTCAGAATATAATGTAAGTGCTACGAATTTGTCTTTAATATTCAAATTATTCTTTATTAATTAAACGGCTGCACTTTTTCAGATCGTGGGCTTGGAGACAAATGTAGAGTTTATCAAGGATATATGCGCGCACCCGAAATTCCGAAACGGCGACGTTCATACGGGATTCATAGAAGAGAATTACGATGCGTTATTTCCTAAAATTGAAGTTCCGAAGAGGGTATTGGCTGAGGGAGCTCTTGGATTAATTTTGTGCGCAGAATTAGACGCGCTCAAAACCGCCGCCAAGTCAAGTGATGTATATAATCCTTTCGCTTTGGAAACTGGACTAAGGGTAAACCACGTCTTGAACAGGCGAATTGACTTCGAAGTTGGAGAAGAGAAGTTTTTCGTCGATGTGCAATATGTTGAACCAGAAGTGTACTCTATGAGAATAAACGATCTTGGACCATGGAGAACCGTGACCGGTTCATTGAAAAAGGAAGGAAATATTTCAGAATTGAAGGCAGACGTCGATGGTGTCGTACAAAAGTCTAGGATTGTTAAAATTGGAAATGAACTTCATTTATTTACTCACGTAAGTTTTTCGGGTAAATTTATCTCTAAATTAATGAACTTATTGTAAAATTGGAATTACATCGGGGTAATTAAATTGTTCTTGTAGGACCGAAAATGGAAACTTGTCACTCCACAACCCAAATACGTTAAAGAATTGTCGAACCAAACTAATGTAGTCGCGGGTGCAGCGGTGAGTCCAATGCCAGGAGTTGTTGATAAAATACTTGTTAAACAAGGTGACGAAGTCAAGGCTGGCGACCCATTGATAGTTATCGTCGCTATGAAAATGGAGGTATTAAATAACTCATTCTACTGATTTTTTATTGATCTTTTTCGACTTGAGTTCATTAAAAATTATAATTTTGTTTTTATTTCAGCATGTAATCAAAGCATCGGCGAATGGAACTGTTGACAATGTATTGTGCAAAGTTGGAGAAAGCGTAGCCAAAAACAAACTGCTCGTCAAAATCGAAAGTGTTCAAGCGCAATAAGTGCATTTTAGCATAATTGTTATGTAACGTGTGAGGAATCCACGTGAATCGTTGTTGTTTATACAAAGTATAATATATAATCCTAATCTTATGAAAGTAATACGGGACCAAAGTAGGTAGAATTCAGAGATAGTATAAAGAATGTTAATTTTTTAAAAGAATTTTATAAGTACGGAAAAAATGTGATAATAAATCTACGCTTGTTATTTTGTTATTTTCAAAGAGAAAGCTCAAAAGTCATTTTAATTTCGTTGCACCGTCATTAAGCTGCCCTCTACCTGTAGCAACTGCAACTAAGTTATACTCGCCGGTCGTGTCCTTAAATCTGTGTAATTCAAGCTGGCACTCGCGGAAGTCGGAATTCGTTAGAGCGAGAAGGAGCAAGCTGATATTCGTCGTTTAGTCTGTTTTTCACATCATGTGCACTGCCATGGAAAGTACTAATACTAAGTGAGTAATTTTTAGTGAAAATCGCTTTTGATTTGCATAAGTACGATACGTTTTCATTGAACAAAACGGAGAATCCAACTTTTGAAAAGTTTCGAATACTCGCAAGAAACGTTTCTTGCGAGAATCGGAAGCGGGTTAAGTGTTGTTGAACAAAACTTTTCGACACGAACTCGGTAGAACTTTATGCGTAACGAAGTTTCGAGTGGAATAGTTTTGTTTGTTTATTTTGTTGTTTAGATTTAATTGTATACGGCGTAACTTTTAATCTGAATCAGCCAAACTGAAAGTTGCAATTTCTGCTTTTCATCCTAATCTCTGTACACTGTTTTAATAAGATAAGTTATTTTTAATTAGTTTGGATTTTTTCTTCGAGGTGTACAGCAGACTAGTAGAAACTTTATCTTAGTTATTTCCAAAACGAATGGAAAGCTATGAAAAAAGTTTTCTCGTAAAATGATGACAGCGTAGGAAAAGTTATTGATATTTTTGTTAGTGGTTTTAAAAATGTTCGGTGACAAAAATATTACATCACGGTATAAATAACGGAACGCTGTAAAACACTTCAAATTATACAACAAAATTCAATTTATTTTTTTTTTTATAAAAATCAATAAGAAACGACATCCAAAATGGAAATCGCATTACAGCAGTCATCGATGAATCGTCCTTCGTTCTCCAAAAATACTCAAGCACGCACACACACATACACATACACGTATAGTCAGCTCGTAAAAGGCCGTTTTATCGCGTTCTAAAAGCTCCCTCCTCGCGCGCGGCAATCATAATCGTTATACGGCGGGGCACGAGATGGAAAAAGCGGGCGTCGATTAATAGCTCTCTCCGGCCGCGGCTGTAGGGAAGAAATGCGGAGCTGAAGTGCACAGGTCAATTTTCACTGACAATCGAACCGCGTCACGAAGGTATACCTATGCGCGCGTGTTTGGTAATGAGACTACGCGCGCAGCTACGACACCTGACATGACACAACCCCCACCTGCACGAGTATAAGCGGCTTCGCGCCCTGGTACCGGCTCACTATATATACGTTTTATCGAGCTTTTCCGAATTCTCTCTATATATATCTGTAAGCTCACTCTCTGCTTCTTCCTTTTCTCTCTCGACTTCTTCGCTCTGACGAGCGACTTTTAGACTGGCGCGCACACATGCGCTGCTCTTCGATTTTCTTTTTTGTAGGTATAGGGCTGTGTGCTATAGCTCTCGGCGAGCAGGTTATTGGGACACGTGCGCGCGGCTGTGTGTTGGAATTTTCTCACGATTTTTTCGATCAAACTTTAGTGGTGGATAACGCGCAGGAGAATTGGATGGGAACTTTTTTCGCGTTTTCGAAGTGAAGCGAATGTTTTTTGCAGGAAACAACAATAATGAAATGCGGCGTTGAAGATCGGTTGAGCTTTCGATTGGTCGCGGAATATCTTGATCGAGTTTCTGACTTCCTTTGCATGACTGCATACAGACGCACATCGTTCAATTATTTCTAATAGCGTTTAGACTTGATTTCACAAAATCAAGCAAGTTGCTTCCAATAGACCGTAACGAAATTGCAAGTAGTAAACCAATCTACACTACGTTGAAAAATAAAAGTGATCAATATTCAATTATTCAGATATAAGAAATTATATTTGAATAATAACAAATCGATTACTTCCTATAATAGATAATCACATGCATACATCTCCGATTCCCAAAAACCACACGATATTCGGAAATTATCAAGATAAGGAAGCTTGTCCCGAGCGAAGGTCAAGGCGATTTGTTCAAAGGCGTTAAGGACGACACTTTCGTGACACAGTCGCTCAATCTCACTTTTATTTTTTTCTCTTATTCTCCGTGTTTTGGTTCTCTTTCGCATCATCCCTTCCTACGAAAATCGAGAGATCCGTCCCGATAACGATTCTCCTTCCGCCCGAACCGACCACTATACTGCAATAGTCTGATGCGCCGTATACAAGCTCGCGGACATCCGTCGAAAGCATTCGTTCCTGTCAAAGTGAAGCTAATAGCCTGTTTAATATTTGACTGTTCAGAAGTGACCGAAATCGAAAGTGGCTCGGAAGAACCTGATTGTCTGATTCATATAAATTCAAAATGTTCTTGCCAAGTGAAATCGACGATGACCAGTTGGCGGAGTATGTCTTATGGTAATTTATTGAAAAACTTTCGTCAACGCATCGTGATAGTTATTTAAAAAATCGAATAAAAATTGCACACCTCCGATCCCATTCAAATAACACTATATAGCATATAACAGCAAGACGCGATATTCCTCACACTGCAGTATAGATATACAAGCAACACCGAAGCCACACGTATAACCCCGTCTGTTTTGTGTCTGTACGATGCAGTCGTAGCAGCAGTGCAATGGTGGCGAAGAAGTCCAGCGGTTCGAGGAAGCTCAACGCCGTGGCGAGAGCATTGGCCACCGCGGGTACGGTCTCGCGCCAGTATCGATCAGGAGCCGGTGGTAAGTTTGCACCTGTTATATATTCTCTGCAGCTATCGCGCGAAAAACGCGATTCCCTAGATTGCTGCGCTCGAATTATTTGTAGATCAATCGCACACGCGCTTTATATAGTTATTTGTAATATATACTGCATATTATTAAGGCTAACTTTACGCACCCCCGCTATTGCGCACTAGACTGAAGGAGTGAAAATTTTTCGAAATGGAAAATTTTTAAAATCGATCTTCGAACAATAAAAGGTAATAAAACATTTAAAATTGTATAATTTGCATATGGGAGCCCGTAGAATCGATTTTTTTTGTTTATCGATCACAGAATGTTCAGTTGCTTTTCACGGAAATATCGAACCTAATAATCGAATATTTGCGTTTCATGGAAAACAGTAAAACTGGAGCGAAAATATGGTTGTCGTATATTTCTTAGTGTTCATAATATTTTGTCAACAAAAATTTCACTGCTGTGCAGCTGATTGGCTCGACGGGATTATGATTCGAATAGCTGAAGAAGTCAATCCTTACCGCAGATGACAGGGTTCACTTCCGAAAGTAGCAACTATATCGTTCTACTCAATCTGACATTGCGCATCGGGCGATAATAGATCCTTGAATGTGCCAGTTTATAAAAATCCAAGAGAAGCTAGAGTTTTGTACGTGATTTTATACAACTCAAAAAATGACGTGGAGAACTCAAAAGAGCTGTTTAAATATTTTGTTGATATTGCACCAGTACCGAAAAAAAAAATAATTTTCTTGTTGTTACCATTTTAATGCTTGATGAATCTAACTTGCCAACAGAGATTATTTACAATCCTTTCACAGATATTATAATCGCCGAAAATGTAAGTGATCACAATAAACTTTTTCTGCAAAAACTGAACGACATGAATAATCACTTTTGTACAGTGATCCACCTTACATAAGTTACTTTGAAAACGAAGATAACGAAATCGTAGTCGATGGCGTCGATGTTAAATACATAGAAACGTTTTCCGACTTATCAAATGTTTCATCCTACGTCAATACGCGACAAGTACGACATATATTTGAAATTAGCAAGCAACAAATTAAATATGATACAAACAGCAACAATGACTGGTACATCGCTGTACACTATGCAAGTTCCAGGAAGCATACATTTTGGAACAAGTTACTGCGTTATTTTGGCGCCTAATTTGGTATATTCGTCAGTAGCGATATCACCGAACGTATATTTGTTGATGACCATGTTACCCGTGATTTTAATGGGACTCGCGATCGTAGCAAGTGAATCTGATATCGGAGTTAACCGATGTCAAGGTAATAAAATCGAAAACTGAATTTAATACTTATGATGAAATCTATAATTCAAATTTGCCACTTTTGATGACGATAACAATGTTCGAAGAATTTGCGAATGATGGAAACGAAGTGCTCCACAAGTTAAAGTCTAGAATAAAGCAAACAGATGATTATGACGACTGCTTCAGAGAAAATGTGCAAAGAAATCAACCCTCTTTTTGTATGACCTATGAATTGAATGGGAAATATGTGGTCAAACAATCCGGATTACTCAACGGTATTCCGATCATGAAAGTGACGAAATTAACGACGAATAGCGCTAACATAGCGTTTCCATTTGAACGAGGTTCCCCTTACATTGAAGTGTTTAATTTGTTTCTGCGAAAAATTGTTAAATCAGGAATCCCAAAATTTTGGAAACATCATCAAGATCAGCATATTTTACGAGAAGAAAAAGATCTGGATGTTGAAGAAACAACTGAGATGAAGGAAACTTTTTTGGAAATAATATCGTTAAGTGCTGGGCGCTTTATTTCGATGATAGTGTTCACAATAGAATTTTACATCCATAAGTGTACCCAATGATCATGTGAAGTTTACTAAAGCAGTTTTTTTGACATTATCTTCAGAACAGCACCCTGGGAACGCAGATCGATATCTGGAAACATTGGTCGGCCGTCGTCGTCTAATATTTCTACGTAGTTTAGACTGAGATTGGTTTCAAATCCGGAACGTTTGGCTTGCTTCTGAGCCTGAACTCCCGTGAAGACTGTCGAAGTAATCGCTATCTCGTGTTTTCGGCCAATATCGTTTCTATGGTTTTTATGTTTTCAAAAAAGTCAACCAACGTAATGCAAGGGTTTGGCTAATTAGTACAGAAAAAAATGTTACCTGATCTCGAGTAAGCGAACCCCAAGTTTTTGACCACGGAAAGCCGGAGAAACTCTAAGACCCGCTGAACAGATGTATTTATCTACCCCGTACGTTCTGTAAATGTCAACGTTTTCCAAAATGTTGTTCTTGAAGTTGCAATACTTTTTCAATGACCTGCTTTTGAAGTTTGTCTAAATCAAAATTAGAACATGGTCAGTATAGTTCTTGTGTGAAAAAAAAGTAATTCATCCTGTACGTTACCACGATATTCTCTAAAGATTTGTTGGCTTCTTTAGTTTCGACAAACAGGACGTTAACTGCAACTAGTTCTCGTAATGAGTCGTCAGAACCCAGCTTGAATGCACCGATACTTATATTTTCATTCAGAAAATGTTTTATAAGTTTTCGGTAATCTTCAATTGCATCTTTGTATTCTTTGATCTCTAAAATGACAAGAATTTTTTGTATAATATTCCTTCTAATTTGTTTAGTATAAAAATTAGGAAAAATCTTGTATTTGTTACTAACTCAAAGATACGAAAATGTTCAACTCGGAGAGAAAGAAGTTTGACATATACTCGACGACTTCATCGTATCTGTCCTCTGGAATGTCTTGAATGATGATTCGAACGCGTTCTGTTGTACCATCGTTCAATTGCTCATCGACCTCCAGTTGCTGCCAAACGTGAGGTGGTCCAGCTGGTCGCTTCCAATCGGCTGGAACGGGTCTTATATTTTCTAAGTTTTTGATCTTCATCTTCTTATCTCACGTGAAGAAGTAAAAGCAAAGTTTGAACAATTTTAATATGGAACACCGTTGCACCGTTTGAATTGGAAATGTCAGAGTGTAGAAAACGTTTTTCTTGTACTATTGAAATGGGAATATTGAAATTATAATTAAAACTCAAATATTTATTCATCTTTATATAATTATTAATACTTGTTATTTATGTATGATATTTTACATGTTCGAACGAAATGCAACTAAAGAAATACTGCTTGATTGCAGTGTTTTAATGCTTTCTTGTTGATACAAGATGTCTTGAAAAAATAATGAGGTAGAAGTGCCACGTGAAGAATTCAATAATAAATAAACAATCTATGTCTTTTTTCGTCAAATCATTTTCTTTGCCTTTAATAAGTGCAATTTATCTTTTTTTTTTTGCTATTTTACACGAGAATTGTAAAAAAAAACAATAAATAAATTACTTTCAGAAAATGTAAATGAGTCTTATGTCGAATCTTATGTTCCGCCAAATCGTGAGTTATCGACTAACAACAAATTTATTTGCACAATTTCGTGAAATTCGATGCATTGCAATTTCATAACAATGCGTACAAACAAAGTGCATACACCCTCTCCATAGTCTTTGATTTTGGTTAGATTGCGTGCAAGAAAATATCTAATTTCGGTCTAGCAAGTATTGCACACCTCTCGTGCTCTCCTTGAACAGCTCCAACTCCAAGACTTTTCAAAGTCGATCAAGAGCCCTTGATTCACACTTAACTTCCTTCCTCGCCGTGATTATGAATTGAGTGAAAATAGAGAATGCTGTTCGGAACTAAATAAGTTTTGCATTTGCATCATTTTTTTAACTTCAAAAAGTTACGTTTATCTTTTGTTCTAATATAAAAATTCTAGTTGATCCTTATTTCAAATTTTGAATTATAGCAATTCATAATTTTACGCTGGTAATGATCTAGCCCAGTGACTTATCTCCATTTCACACCTACATACATACACGTATGTGAAGAAACGTTCAGATTCCCAACTATATAAAGCTAATCGATCGTTGGCGCTTCAGGTGTTCGTCTGTTTGTTTGTGGCGTGCTATCGCCTTGTACGTACGTGGCAGTTAGCAGTTTCGCGCTTTCTGAAAAAAAAAAAATCATACTGATAAACCCGCAAGCTCAAGCTAAAATCAGCTTAATCCATCATCGAATAAGTCGAAAAAACTTGTATGCTATAGGTATACACAGCCAAGAATCTCCCAAGTCTATACAGCATAACGAGCTGCTTCCTGCCGGCAATTTCCTCCTGCAGCTAATAGGCCAGCTCTGCAGAGCTAAGGTCGAATAATGATCGGAAAAGCACATATGGCGTTGCATAGAGGATCCACCCACCCGCGCACACGTACGTACCCCGCAAGCGAAATCGAGTAGCGCCTCTCGGCACTCGATCGCATTCCTGCTATAAAGAGCCTCTACGTACACCCACACCAGCCGCTGCGATGTGCAGCAGGAAGAACGTATACACCCCGCGCGCACAGCTATACATGCCTGGAGGTGCCGATGGAGCCGCGAGATAGCCCCTCGGCCTCGGCGGCGCGCTTTTGTGTGTCTATACACGTATATTATGTATGTATATACACCTGCATACCGGCGGTGCAACAATTACACCGAGCGGCTCGAGCCCCCGTGTCAGTCAACGCAAAGCCGCGTCCGACCACATTGCGCTCGCTACTACTTGCTCCTTGCACAAGGACCTCCTATTGCTCGTCGCTTCGACTTACGATGACGCGCAGAGGAAGACTCGATGGCTCTGGGAGTGGAAGCTTCAGCTGAAGAAGATGCGGTTATCAGCGTGAAACACACGATCAGGGACGAAAGGACGATGGATGAGCCGATCGGGACGATGCCGGATAACGCCGGCAGGAGCAGGCCACCGACGCCCCCGCCGATGCCCAGCACGCCCAGGACTGTAATCTGCCGACCCTGCGAGCTGCGCCGCGAGAAACCTACTTACCTCAGGGATAGAGGTAATGTGTAATTTCATTTTCCCGTGATGCAGTGTGTTATTTTCACCCGAGGCTTCGATCCGTCGGAGCTTGCGAAGCTTTTTCGTTCGGAGGAACGACGTCGAGCTTTCGGGGATTTTTAGAATTGAAGACGGGCTTGCAGGAGGGGCTTATTTCATTATTTTGGCCGAGCCGAGATAATACCAGTTCGTGCGTAATTACCAGCTTTGATTTCATTCGACGTATTGTATACGTCGTTGCACAGGTCTATTTGATCGATACATTGCGTGCGAAATCTTCGATCAGCTTATTATCTCGGAAAAATTCATCGGAAAAAGAGTCACACCATCGATACAACGCCATGAGTGTCAAAGCATACAACTTTGTCTATTGTAAGGCGGAGGAGGTACTTGGCGCGTGTTCCGTTTATACGATATCCGCGTGACACGGTTCAATTACCGCGAGCCGAGGAAATATTAATTCCAGCGCTGGATCCGAGCTTTTTACGGCGCGCGACATGCTAGACTCTTTGGTGTCGAAGCTTCTTTTCGTATGTAGATATGTTTCATGCATTTCGATGAAGCTAGAGAGAAAGGAATATTTTTGGACTTCATACCAACACGAAATATTAAGGTTACGCATCGCTCTCTGACATATCAATTTGGGTGACGGGGTGTCGGGGTTGCATCATTCGATTTTCGAAATTTTTTCTAGAGCTCCGAGTCAGTTGGGCTTCGACGCTGCTTGTGAAATGAACGCTACGTCTGTCGAGGAAAACCGGGAAAAAAACTCTCTTCTAGGTATACTTGTGCGGTGCTGTCGTATTCTTTGTATGTGCTTAATTGCAAGCTTCTTTGGTTATATTGTTTTTTTCTTTTATCATTCATTAGTTCGATAGTGAATTTACTATACTGTAGTTTTGCTTTCCTTCTGTTGATATATTATAATATAAGGACTAGAATAATCATATGTAACTGCAATAATCGCCCTAAAAAATTTACAAACAATTTATAACGTCGCCCTCAGCAGCAATGAGAATCATTGCAGCACCGCAACGTGAAAATAGACAAGGTCAGACATGAATATTCCTCGCGTTTTCGCGCGCTCGTGCGAATCCTTGGAACGCGGAATATCCAAACGCGCTACAGACGGAAGATGGGTATATTCCAGGAAGTAGCTCGCAACGCTCCTCTGTATACATGTATACATGAAACTTTGCAATCGGCGAATGCACGTGCTAGTTCCGACACGAATTCATAATCGGATCTTCATTACGCGCCGACACGCTAAGCGCTGGAACGGCTGCGCGCCTCTGTGTGTGTGTGTGTGTGTGTGTGTGTGTGTGTGTGTTTGGCCAGTAGAGAGGAGTTAGCTGGAAGATTTGCTCATTATATCTGTTTGTGTGTATGATGTGCCTTGTTGTTTTTTTTTTCAAAGCTTGTTTCGTTTGCACGATGCTTCTGTAGACAAATGCTGTAATGAAAAGTAGTTAGTTTAAGTGATGATGTTTTTTTTTCTTTTTTTAATAAATTAGACAAATGAGGGTTTATGTGTGTAGTTATTGTGAGAAAATTTATTGGACAAAGGTCGATGCTCCACTGAAAGAACTTTTTTGACATTGTGTGCGTGACGCTCACAACTTTAAGTTAGATATTTACGCACATATGTGAAATACTTATCTTATTACATATACCGATTTCAACCATGCGTAAAGTTGAACTTTACGCTCTGGTAATGAAAAAGTGGTATAAAGCGATTTTTCATATAATATAGTTTATCAGGAATAAAGAAATTCCAGATCAATTAAAGATTTACTATTTATTCATTTGCGTATAATAAATTTAGAATATCTAACATATGATAATCCAAATGATTCCTTGAAAAGACATAACTTATTATTTACAATAGATAAGCAGCATAACAATCGGTTAGTAATTATAAGACAAACGCGTGGAAGGACGACGAATCCAACGAAAACTCAAACCCCTAGGTCGATCCGTCACACAATCTCAAACTCCTCGCGTACGTAGCACAAGCATCAATCACCCAAGTTTAACTAGATTCCCGCGAAAACCGTATCACCCGTCGCGTTTCTAATTAAATCTCGCACTGCAAAGTGAGATCGATCTCCCGTCAACGATCTATATCCTGGCACTTCGACAGTAAACTTGGCACCTAATACGACACACATACGCTGTGCGACGCCGGTGACACGTGAGAGAGGGTAAGAATCCCTCCCGCCCCTCCGCCCCCGCGAGACTTTGCCAAGAAACAAACGGATATCGCGTTTTCCCGTCGGACACGTTATTGGGCCAGAGGCGGCACTAAAATTGCCCGTTAAACGTCCAAATTGACATGTTTCGTGTCGGGCTTCGCGTATACATCGCGCCTATAAAAGCCGCCGCGACGCTTCAATTGATATCAGATAGTCTCTTCGCGTCGCTCGGCGGTAGTGACCGTGCCATACGCTCCGGAGAGTTTAGATTCGAAAATACGTGGAAAATAATAAAAATTAAAGATGATGACCCTGTCCGTGAGGGCAGCCAAGTGCGCCGCTCTGATGACCGAACCGGACGAGCTTTATCCAGGTTCATCGATCGATAATTATATATCTTCGAGAAACGTATATAACAATAACGCCAGTGTGCGGGATTGGTTTTCTGTTCGCAGAGCGGATCCTCTATCCGAGAAACACGAGAACTCTGGCCAAGACGCCGGTAACAGGTGGCACACCCATCGACGAAGAGACATGCATGGTAAGTCGATACTACTGTATTAATTGTTTGTGTCTGTGTGCTTTTATAGATTTTTATTCGATATCACGCGTGTCTCTTGAAGGCCTTGCGAATGCTGGTCTTTGGGAGCTGTGCAAGTCCACCAAAGACCGAGTGGGCTCGGACCGGTCTGACGCTTAGACCAGTCGGTCAGAACTTGAGCTTCGGTTTGAGGGCACCTCGTAACTCCACTAGGGGACTCATCACCGCGGTTCAGGCGATTATGCTCAAGCACTTTCTCTTCAAACTCACCAAGCAGGAGATACGCTGTTCGCCGGATGTGTGAGTAAACGTTTATTCTCATCCCTAAAGAATTTGGCGAGAAATTCAAATATAAATCTGATAAGCCATAGTATGCACTTACCAGCGCACTCCGCCTCTCTCTATACTTACGCCCTCGACTCCCACGCAGGCGGTGCATGATAATAATTTCCGGTTTCCCGCAACGATACGTGTAAAAAAATGCGTATAACCCTCGCAGGTTGCTGAAGCCGAGCTACGAGAAGCAGGTGGAGGTTCTGACCGCCTCGATAGCCGAGATAATCTGGCGATGCGCGGGTGGCTTCGCTGTGCAGAACGCGAGCGCGAGCTTCAACAGCGCGACCAGCAGCCTCAACATGCCCAAAGCTGTGGTGGTTCTGCCGCAGGAGACGCCGTATCTGCAGCACAGCGTGCAATACTTTCAGGATGGACTGACGGAAACTGTAGGTCCCATTTCGAAATGTTGTCGCGCTTTTTGTCGTTGTTGCGCGATCGGCGAGAGGAGGAGTCTCTTTGAAATGCTGGGAGTGATTGTTTTTTATTGTTGTTATTGCGTTCGGGTGGTATTTCTCGGAGGTTCCTCCGATCGATCGAGAGCTCGTGGTGCAGTGTGGTATGTAGTGTTGTTATACATGTTCGACTAAGGATAAAGAGTAATTTTATTATAGCAAGCTTTTAGAAATTATAACGCAGTTTGATAACTGCACTTAGATCAAATCGCTTATCGATGATTCGTCAACAGAAGCATGTGATTTACATTCACTCGAGCTCCGCTGTAGCGAAAGTTGAAAAGTTTGCGGAGAAATCGAAGATTCGCACTGCACGATATTACAAAGTTTTAGAGAAATATGGCATAGAGCCAGATTTCAAAACTTATATTAACGTCGTTCCAAACATCGTTCGTACAATTTAATCAATGTTTAGCTAACATTTTTGAAGGTGAGAACAAGCTATCGGAGGTTGAGGAAGTTTTTGATAATTTTTTTGCATCTATGCACTAAAATAATGTTACGGAATGTATTTTTGTGTGTAAAACGAAGTACTTTTTGTGATTTCAGTTACACTTATTCGAGTTCACGACTTTGGATGATCTCGAAATTTTTATTAAGAGATATTTATACTTGGTACGTATCTTCGATGTACACTTTTTCACTAGAGCTATGCGCTAAAAATAACGTTACGCTCTTCTAATACGCAGTTTCAAGACGAAGGGGGTCCAGGTGCAAAGTTACTCTTATACAGTGCCATTTTATCCCGAGGATTATCCAAGTAAATATTTTCGTATATTGATGAGTTACTATAATAATTGTAGCCATTGGTAAAAACACACCTTTAATTCATATTGAAACGCTTTAAATCTCCAGGGTCCGAAACGACATGGAAGATCCCAGGGCATCGATTCTAGGCGGTTGTCCCGAAGAGGGTCCTTTATCTCTGGTCGTCCTCGCGATCACCGGTAGAGCGTCACCCCACCTCCACAACGGCGTGATTCACGTCGGCGATGAAAACACTTACGTACGCATTAAAAAAATACCAACATTCTGCTAATTAAAAATCCCCCACCTATATAACAATCGCGATTCCAAAACTCTCTCAGGCCATACCGCAATGGGGTGTACTGGTCCGCAGCGAGATCGGCTTCCTGGTGCACGAGGGTGACACCACGGCCAGCAAGCAGCCCGGTTCCAGGCTAAAAACGCCAAGCTTGCCAATTTGGGTGACTCTCTGTCTGGGACACCACGGAGTCCTCTTCAACACCAACAGGGAACTGCTGAGGAATTACCACGCTGAGAGACGGTAATGATTTCCTCAATTTTATTAATTACAATAAAACAAATAATAATTCGTCGAAGAAATGTAGAGAGCTCCGCTCAATGCAAATAGCGCAGGGTGCAGATAAAGTGCAATGAATCGAAACCGTACCGTACAATTTGACGTAGGAAGATAGGATTCGCGTAATAATAACCGCTGCCTCTCAACTTAATGGTCTGCAGGTTCGATCTGCAGTATTACACTTGCGGTGGGAGTCATGCTACGTTAACCGTGGATACCAGAGCCCGAGAAAACGCATCGGGAATCGAGGGCTCCTCCGCCAGGGAGACCATGGACATCGCTGCTACTCCGCTCGAGAAACTCATTCATTCCAAGTGAGATCGTGCTATTTTTGTATTTTAATTGGTATCGAGGAAAAATTTGCGAATCGCGTCAGGGCAAATACAGTTGCAGTATAGATTTCACTGCATCGTATAGAAATTATTCCCGATGCCCAGCGACTCGTAAAATTTTTCCAATCTAACCGGCGAGAGTCGGAGTTTGGCACGAATTTAACCAAAATGAAATGATTTCACGCTGCGGAGAAGATGGCAGGACGCGCAGATCCAGTGGAACGGAACACCAGTGCTTTGAAGAGAACGACTCCATCACGGCTCGTCTAATCCATCCTGACGTTACTTTTGCACCTGGCGAACCAGAGGCAAAAACTCGACGGGGACAGAGAAAGAGAGATTTACTTGTCGACGGCAATTATAGTCGTCGGGCTCTGCAAACATCGATTTCAACATTCGATTTACCGTAATAATTTGCAGCGTTTCTCGAGGTGGTCGCGAATATTTGTCGGTGCTTGATGTTGTTTTACGGCTTTGCCGAGTTTTCTTGCGACGAATTGATTCGAAAATGATCAAAATTTTTCCTATAATGCCGCGGAAATTGCAATTGGATTGTTAGCGAGTTTATGGATTTGAAAGAAGCAACTTGAGTTGACGATGATTGGTGAAAAATCGATTATTTTTATAGAAATTCGTGGAGAACAATTTTATTTAATGACAGTTTTGGTATCAGAAATTGTATATCGAAGCGATATTATATTATATAGCATATATTTAATGTTTAAAAAGCATGTGTAAGAAATGCTATAGATGAATTGGATGTTGTGTAAAGTAATTACATTATATGAAGATTATTACATTTGATGTTTATAGTTTAAACTATATCCCAGCGTAAATAAAAATATAAATTCTGTTTGAAAGTCCTGTTCTATTTTTGACAAAAATTGATTGTATTTATTGTAAGACATAAAAGTGACAGAGATGATATAGTTAATCCGATATTCCGATAAACAATGAAAAAAAAAATAGATAACCGATATAAAATACTTCTTCGATGCAGTCTGTGCGAGGCGGGTTCATCGATCTTGGCAAACATGGTGATCATTTTCTTACAGCCATAGCATTATCGATTTGCAAGTAAGCATCTCGCGCTACGTTCCCGTCGTGTGTAACGACGTCTTTTGTAAACTATGTGTCACGTCATTTATAGGTACTACGCTCAATTCTGTTTGAAAATGAACTTTTAAGCTGCAGTGCATTCTATCGATATAAACTAGAATTTCATCTTTAGCTGATGTATAAGCATGAACATTTTATCATAATTATTACAAATAGTAAAATTGCATTAAGTTGTACAAATAATTAGAACATGCAAAGTAACGATTACTAAAGTATCAAAATATATTAATATTAGTCACTATAGGGTTAGGCGCCAACGAAATTTTGTTACTAATTTCTCCGTCTATAGATATAACTACTCATAATACAACATTTCAAATATGAGATAGCAAAAAGCATCGAAGGACACGAGAGGAAAATAATAGTCTCCGCGAGTGCAGAGCGTGAGAACTGGGGCCAAGAAGATCCGAGGGATTTCGCAGCGCGATTACGCGACCGCGAAAACTCTCTGCAGTAGAAGATCCTATACACAAGGGGGCGGTGATCCGACTCGCGTCATTAGCCCGTGAAATGGTCGTACGCTGCGGCCGTGAGAAGAGCCGCGAGTCGCTGCCTGTAATATCGATGCACCTTGCGATGAAAGGAAACGCGCCGGCGGCCTTTTCTCTCTTCCTTTCTCACTCTCGCTACTGCTTCGCTCGTCTTCTCTCGCCTTCTTTCCTATCTGCGGTTTCAGCGTCGCTTCTTCTTCTCTTCTTGATGTTTTCTGAGCTATAGTTTGCTATTTCGTTGTTCGACTTGATTAGTGATAGCAGTTTTTGCCAGCGTTAGGATGAGCTGATTAATTATGTTATGTAAAGATTGGCTAACTAAATTTTTGAAAATATTGCTTTACTGAGAAGTATAGTCGCAAAGTTACTGCTTTATTCGCATAATTGCATGGAGTCATAAAAACTCGTTTCATTTTAAGAATTTCAGTATAGAATTTCGCTGTGTTAGATAGCCTAATTTACTCGCCTCTACTACGAAATGATAATGTAAAATTAGGGCTATAAGGCAAAACACTTTAGCGAGGGAGAACCAAACTTTTAATCGGAGCCAAGACATCATTGCACATTACACATTACGAAACGTTATAACAGCAAATTATACAGACATTATAACAAAAATGTAACAAACTCCGAATTTAAAAGCACGAACAAAAATGACGCGTGAAAAAGAACAGTACAAATATTATAGACCGGTAGACATAAGGATATCCGAGCAATCATCAAAGTCAGGCGTAATCCTCCTCTTCTTCGTCTTCCTCGTAGTCCGCGAACTCATCGGCAGTCGCTTCCTGATATTCCTGATATTCGGATATCAGATCGTTCAAACAAGCCTCGGCATCGGTCAGCTCCAACTCGTCCATCCCCTCGCCGGTGTACCAGTGCAAAAACGCCTTCCTTCGGAACATCGCCGAGAACTGCTCGGAAATCCGCTTGAACAGTACCTGCGTAAAATATAATCCAGAAAGATAAAAGGACGATTATAAAACTGGAGTATCCCATCGATCGCACAATTAAACGTATAAACTCACCTGGATAGCCGTGGAGTTTGCGATGAAGGTCGCCGATATGGTATAGCCCGTCGGCGGAATGTCGCAGACGGCGGTCTTGACGTTGTTCGGTATCCAGTCGACGAAGTAGGGACTGTTTTTGTGCTGGATATTGTACATCTGCTCGTCGACGTCGCGCATCGACATTCGGCCTCGAAAGATCGCGGCCACGGTGAGGTAGCGGCCGCATCTCGGATCGCAAGCGACCATCATGTTGCGCGCCTCGAACATCTGTTGGGTCAACTCGAGGACCGAGCAGGAACGGTACTTTATGTTGGTCTCCGGACTGAGGGGCGCGAAGCCCGAGATGAAGAAGTGCACGTTTGGAAACGGGACCATGTTCACCGCCAGCTTGCGAAGGTCGGCGTTCAGCTGACCGGGAAACCTGTTTGCATACCGCATAATTATAACATTTCGATGATCTTTTGCGGCAGCGATCGACAAATAATTAATCGACAAATTCACTGAAGCCTCGCTACTGAATCCAAAGATATATTGAAAAATATGATCTAAGCCGGAAGAAGCTAGAGAAGAAAAGTCCAACGACGAAGCCACAGCCGCAATCGGATATAAAATAGTCGTAAAAAAAAAAGTTAAAATAATCAAAGCACAACGATTCTCAAATCAGAAAAATTATACCGCTACCCACAATTTCGAAACGCAATTAGCGCACCGGTCGCTGCGATAAGAATAAGCCAAGAAATTGAATACGAAAAAGGTCGCTGACCTAAGACAAGTGGTAACGCCGGACATGGTCGCGGACACGAGTTTATTCAAATCGCCGTAGGTGGGCGTCGCGAGTTTGAGCGTGCGGAAGCAGATGTCGTAGAGCGCCTCGTTGTCCATGCAGTAAGTTTGGTCGGTGTATTCCATCAGTCGGCAGATCGAGAGGGTCGCGTTGTACGGCTCGACTACGGTGTCCGAGACCTTGGGCGACGGTACCACGGAGAAGGTCGAGACTATTCGGTCCGGGTACTCGTCGCGGATTTTCGAGATTATCAAGGTTCCCATGCCGGAACCAGTGCCGCCGCCCAGCGAATGCGTCATTTGGAATCCTTGGATATTGTTTTCGGTTTTAATCGTGGGATAGTGCGATACTTGGATACACGTTGCAACGAAGGTTATATTATGGTATCACCTTGGGGACAATCGCAGCTCTCCGTCTCCCGCCTGATGACCTCCATGACGTTGTCAACGAGCTCAGCGCCGTCGGTGTAGTGACCCTTGGCCCAGTTGTTACCGGCACCGGAGTTTCCGAAGACGAAGTTGTCCGGATGGTAGATTTCTCCGTAGGGCCCAGATCGCACCGAGTCCATGGTTCCTGGCTCGAGGTCGACGAGAATCGCTCGCGGCACGTACTTGCCCTCTTGGACCTCGTTGTAGTAGACGTTGATGCGCTCCAGCTCGACCTTGAGCTTACCCCGGTACTGGCCCTTCTGGTCCACGCCATGTTCGCCCGATATCACCTCCCAGAACTATTGTTTTTTAGTTACAGTCGTGTCTGGTAATGTGATCAGAAATTTAAATGAATGCAGAATCACACTCGAAGCTATAACCTTCGATCCAATCTGGTTTCCACACTGTCCGACTTGAATTTGAATGATTTCGCGCATTTTCACAGAGAATTTTGCAAACAGATACTTCACGTGAAATTTACTACTCCGACATCAATTAAAAACCTAAATTTCAAATAACGGGATAACGAAAAATTTTGAGCGCGTCATGCGTGCGGAGAAGACCGAAACGTTACTTCATAATTGACAGACTTAAGTTCATAGCGAACGCAGTCTATTGTTTATTTTTCCCTTCGGCAACTGTTCCTGCGCATCGAACGTTTTTCAAATCCTTAAACGGCTATCATAATCCCCAAATTCCTGCTCGTACGCCGTACAAGTACAGCGAAGCATCCGTCAAAAGAAAGAGAAAAATAATGAAAAACCCAACGCGGAGACAAAGAAACTGGAGCCGGCGGTGTCATAACGCGCAGTTGAAGAGACACGCGCGCGGGAGATCTCGAGGCTCCGATAAGAGCGAGTATATACAAGTTGTATACGCATACACATGCGCGCGTGGCCTCTGTACCTCTCTGCACATAGGGGAAAAGGGTTCACGCGAGCGCTGAGCGTGACGCTGACCTTGGCCACAGACAGCTATTTTCTCCACCTGTCGCAGCTCTGCAGTGCGTGTATTAGTCGATCGTTCGGTCGGAGCATACCGGACCGCTAATGCTCGATCCTGTGATGCGCGAATGTGCTTATTATATACTGCGCTGACCTGAATTTTTGCGAGTTGGATCGGCAAGGATGAAGCGACTGTTTATAGTCGTATTGTGATTAATTATGGAAGGGATATGCGTTAGAAAGGATGAATCGCGAGAGGAAATGCTTTGGTATGCAAATGATCGAGAGATCGTCGTCCTTGAGAAACTTCGTAACTGTCGAAACCTGAGATTCCGTGTTTCTTATTTATACCCCTTCGTTACTCTTTCATTTATTCCGCCCCTCTGCTCTGTCAACCCTCGTGCTTCGCTGCATTTGATTATGCGTTTCCCGTGCTTTATTAAATCACAGTTCCCATGCGTTAGACTAAGTATTAAAATATGTTACCAAAGTAAGTACTATAATTATAATCCGGAATGCAACAACTTTTTATCTTAGTTGAAACATCTAAACAATTTTATGTTTTACAAGGTTACACTTCGAAATAAATCAGCTTGTAACAAAGCACATGTGAATACAATGCAGAATTAAAATGCTTCTCGATCTAAGTGATTTTGCAACATCAGCATTCTCGTTGTACAATGCAGGTGCATTTCAGTTCAAAAATTTGATTTTAGCTTCATTTTATCTCCGTGATTAAACAATACCCCAAGCGCCCAGTCACCGCGTTTCATCACCGATCTCGCCATCCCCAGCGCAAAAACCAACCGATCACAGCAACTACAACTTCAAATACGGCCAAAACCATTAACGCACGACCTCTCTCCCATTTCGGCTCGAGGAGCGATGCGCGCACACAATGCACACACAAAACACACGCGCTCACACAAACACACACACGCGAAAAAAGAGACAAGAGAGGGAATAGCAGCAGCAGTCGCTATACACACTGTCCCCCCGGCAAACACCTGTCCGGTAGCGGATGGCTGCTCTCCGCTCCCCTTCTTCTGTCCGGCGCTGGCGTCGACTTCCTTTCCCCCTGCGATATGCTGCGTGCGCTGCTACTCGCTCTGTGCTTTACTTTACTTCGGAACTCCGAGCAATAAGTATACACACACTACCCGCGCCGGCTTTATTTCTTTTTTCTTAACGGACGCGTGGCTACCGATTTTTTTCTACCTTTGATAGGTATACCGTACAGTGAGTTCGTTGGCACAGTGGAGAAGTGATTTCATTTTGGTGTTTAGTGCTGGAGAAACTTGGAAGTTGGGAGAACTTTGCGGGAGATTCGAACGCTCGCATACACCCCAAAGTCTGCGCGAGTTTCGATGAGCGCGGGTGAACGCACTACTCCGCCGCAGCAGTTATCGGTTCCGAAGAGCAGGTGCGCAGGAAGACGGGACCTTTGATGGAACTTTCGGCAGGAATTTCGTGGTAAGAATTATTGTTATAGAACTGTGTCTTTGGGTGAAGCTATTCCTCCTTGCCGATTTCTTCAGCAGGACGGGAGATCGGTATGACAGCGGTGATAAAGAAAGTTATACCGGCGCGAGTTTATAATATAAAGCAATGAGAGCGAGACATCCCCGTAAACTTTTATGCCGATCTATCCAGAGTAGAAGCTTCCAGATCGCTCTGCTTAACGATTCAAGGTCTGCAAACGATTTTTACTCGTATATACTATATTACGATTCCACACAAAGAAAGTGAAAGAAGACGATAAATATAAAAGAAGCATCAGCTCGGGTTCACGGCGTCGTCGTCGGCGCGCAGTGATTCACCTCTTCCGCTGATGCCGATATACATACGCACACTTACTTACTCGTACCCTCGGCTCCGCTCTTTCGAAGTCGCTCGAGCATAGCACCGCCGCTGCGTCTTCCAGAGCGAGCTCTTCACGCTCGAGGAGATTCGCGGCTATACTCGCTTTTATGCCCTAGATATCCTCGCGCTTTATCTTCCCTTAGCCATCAATTTCATGCCCGCCGCAGCGCGGCCCTATAAGCTGCAGAGACGCGGTATTGTATTATACTCCACTGACCGCCACTTATAAGCGCTTTCGCCCTCTGACAGTTTTCTCTCATTTGCATCGGCGCTACTTCCGCTTTTCTTCGAGAAATGCAGTGAGAGAGAGAGAGAGAGAGAGAGAGAAAATAAATTTTACGGATAAGGAGGACCGGGTAATTGCTCGAGCGCGTGTCCGAATTGAGATACTTATGTGCGGCGCGTGCTGGACGACTTTCGAGGGAATTAGAAGACGAAACACGTGATCGATTATAGGAGGATCCGTTGAGTCACGAAGGAAAGAGAAAAGTTTTGCACAACCGAGCCCTCCTTCCGTCGCTGTATGGTTGTGCGCGATGCGGCTCGATTCCCATTTGGTAATTTCCCTTTGGCGCCGACGGCGCGACTTTAATGGCCGTACGGTTTCCGCTATAATGAATTAGCCGTCCTTTCGCTTTTACTGGTGTAGTCGCTGCGCGCGCATTCTTTTCTGTCGTGCGCGAGATGATCTACGTGAAAGCTCGGCACGTTCGGTTCTTGATTTGCAGTAAAAATTTTATTGGACTGTTTGCACAAGTATGAAATATTACCGGCGGCTCTCCACAATTTCCTAAGTTATTCCAAAACTCATGATCGTAACGACAATAAGTAGACAGCAGGATAACGAGCACTTACCCGCGCGAATGGAGCACTTTAACATCTACAAGTATAACTATAGTCGCCGAGACAACACTTACGCGACGTCGACGTAACGCGAAATTTCTCTGCATGCTTTCTAGGCACACGTCGACTAATTCTGCGACACGGCTGCCTCTTCGTTGAGTAAGAAAAGGAGCCGCGCTGTGCACGCGATGCATCCGGTATATACGTGTACTACATATAGGTTCCTCTTCTTCTTCTTTATATTACGTCGATTATCTGCAGCAGTCGCCCTTTTTCACACTCGAGATGACGAGCGAGCGGTTCAATGGGATGCGTGCGAGACGTTTTTATTGCGGACTGTTGACCTTGTTTTCACCTGGTGATATAGTGCGTTCCGCTGTTTCACTTGTTGCTCCGAAAATTTAATTTTTTTTTCAAGGAACTTTATTGGCTGCGTTTCGGAGTTTATGGAGAAATCCGATTACATTTGAAGCGGAGAAGAGATTTGCTGCAATTAGCCTCGACAGCTGTTATCCGACGAGAGCATCGATCGCGGGATAAAGGAAAATGCGTGGGTTTTAATTGAACAATGCACGAAGCGCATCTCCTAAGCTGATATGATAGATTCTCGCAAAATTAACTTTCCTATTCTAATTCATTAACTCGCGTTTCCCCCGTGTAGCTTTCTCTGCTCGTCTCGAGCAAAACTACTCTGTTTTATTATATTCATTTTTTTTTGGAGGATCTTATTAAAAACCTTGCTTAATTGTAAAATGTCTACTATACACACATACACACTCTCTCTCTAATTCTCAAAACATAATCTAGCAATTTCACGACATCACCGTCTCCTTTGTCCAGAACGCGAATACCAAAACAAATTCATAAAATCTAATTAATCCACGCACAAGCTCGTGGCCGCAGACAATAGCACTTACAAAACCGGAACAACCGCGGCTCACATCTTGATTCAGCGCTTAGACAAAGGCAAAATAGCCCGAAACTGACCCTAGAAGAAAGCGAGCCGCGTGTAATGTACATACCTCGTTAATCCGGCGAATTAGGGAAAGAAAGCCACCGAAAAATCGCTCTAGGACGTACACACATCTCCTCTCGGTGAAATCAGCGTAAACGTATCACGCCCGTCGCGTTTTCACTTTCCTCGGATCGCGCGCGATGGATCAGCTCTTCATTTATTTTTCCAGCCGAGAGAGCTGCGCGCGGGGGAAAAGCCGATATTGGCAGAAGAGTATAGCTCGAGCGCAGTCGTTCTGCGGAGTAGCCACGTTGCAGCGGACGTGAGAGTATGGTTTCCATTGTGTGCGAGGTTGAGAGTTTTTGTTGAGTTTGTGGACCGATGGAGTGAGGCTCTTTGCGTGATCGGAGGGAATTAGGGCGGCCGACGCGATCCGGGAGTCGCTGAGGAGAAAAGGCAAGCGAGGATGTGCGAATTTGGGATAAAAGGGATTGGGGAGATGTGGTTTCTTTTGAGAAGTGATGATAGAAACTTGCTTGTTCGGTTAAATCACTTTTTTGCATTAAATATACCTTAATTGTACTGATCTCATTTTGCAAATTGTGCGCTGAAAACTTGTTCAGTTATTAAGGATGTCGTTATTTGTAAATATATAAGAATTGAGTATAAAAAAAAAGTATCGTAAAAGACGATAATATGACACGCTAATTTTACACGACACCAGTCACAGGTTCTTTCACGTGAAAGTAAATTTATTATGCACTTATAGCTCGTGCTCGCGCGTTTCAATTAAGTCGTAATAAATATGTATGGTTTATCGAGTATTTGAAAGTTATGAACTTTCCTAGTATTCAAACACACTTTCTACACTATTATAAGAAGAAAAGAGTAGAGGCTTTCCTTTAAAAAAATGCATTATTTTCCAGATGTGCCAAACAAAGTCGGAGCAGTTTGATGGAGAGCTCGGATCGACATGGAGGACGTAATTCTAAAAATTCTGCCTCTGCTTTGTTGTCTTCTTCATGGAGTATCTGGGCAACGTAAGTACACACCAAAAGCGCAAATAAAACTTCCTTCGGTCATCGCGATCGAAAACAAATATCGGCATATATAGCATATATACATCCTCCCCGTGTCGCAGTCACGCTGAGGCGATCGTGTATACTACGCCCGCGCGTAGTGCGTAGCGTAATTGCGAGTACCGGCGTTACCGTTTAACGACTATTTGAATCTTCGCGAGACACGCGACTGGCTAGCGGCTAACTGTATTATGCTCATAGGCGTCCGAGCAATGCCCGTGGAAATTACTGGTGGGTAGAAAATATTCCCTGAAAGCGCGCGCCGAGCGATGAATAATTAATAACGAACTTAAGTTATGGGTTTAACGGCACTGTGCGGGTGTATAATTGCGCGAGCTCAGATTTTTATTTTTAAAAGTGGCGCCGTCATGGTCATCGGAATATTGCCGTGGAACTGATTGGTTCGAACCGCTGGTCGTAATTGCTTCAGCTTGAATTTGTTCAATCTGCGCAATCGTTCGAAAAAGACAGTACACAAAAGATGTTTAAATATAGTGAAATTTATAAAGAAAATAAACTCACTTTTCACGTTTGTTTCGTGTCCTGACAGTAATAACCCGTAATTTGCCTCGAAACACTGTACACGCAGTGCTTACAAAAGCTACAAAGTGATCATTAAAGGAAGATTCGTAGTCTCTGAAGTAAAAAGAGCGTGGATTAATGGTAAAAAGAAGCCGAGAGTAGCGCGCACACACACACACACGCATCGAATAATAAACGAGATGCGCGCGTCAATTAGTCATGCTTGCAAAGCTAACAATGCCACGGCGCATTCGATACTCCTAATGTGTGCTTATCTGACTGTGTGTGTGTGTGTGTATTCGTTCGTTTGTGCGGTGTATGGCAACAAAATTTATGACAAAAGATTGAATGCATATGAAAATCTAATCTTCAAAATCCTGACCCTTTTGCGGTAACAAGGCTTAAAAAATATACACTTTCGCAGATGTGCGCAATAAAGCTCGACTGAGCGTATCGCAGTTTGAAAGATAGAAACACACAGGAAGAAGTATATATGCATAAGCGTTCTCGTGCTCGTCCGAGGTGTCGAAAACGCAGATTAAATTTGCATGGAGTCGGAGAAAATAAAAACGCTAGGCTTGTTCCGTTTCCTGACTTTTTTTAGTCTTTTAATGGAAATTAAGCTTTCCTTATATTAGAATAAAAAGTATTTGATACAGACACTTTAGACAAATGCTTCAATTTTTTCTCAATTCAAAATCCATACAATAATAAAAAGCTGCGCTCCGGAAGCAAATCTCTCCGCGCACGCAATGCCCCGTACAGCGAGTTCACCGCTCGACCATCATCATCACAACAACAAATATCTATATGAAATCCCGACACGAGAGAACATCCGCGCGACACGCGCTTATAGGCTTCTAGCCGTAATTTTTAGCGCAGCTCTCGCGATCGGCGTCGTCCGGATGTATATGTATATACCGACGTGCAGCCTTTTCCGTGAAAGTCCACAACAGTCCGAGAGCGAGAGAAAAATGAGTTTGTAGAACTACGAGCAGCAGCAGTAGTAGTAGTAGAATAGAAGGACGGGGGTCGCGAGAGTTCCTATATACTCGCGCAAAGAGAGAAAGAGAGAGAGAGAGAGAGAGAGAGAGAGAGAGAGAGAGACTTGACCGGAACTTCGCTCCAGGGAAGCGAGGATCGCCCCCCCTCACGTGTATACGCATACTCGTGGATGTGGGTGTGTGTGTGCGTATGATGTGTTTGAATGTGCCGTATAGGAATGAAAACCTTCGATCAGAGGTTTATTGAAGGGAAAATTGGAAGGTTTTTGCTTTTATATGTAGTGTTTTGATTTTTTGAAGATTTGAGAACTGGAATAGGTCCAGGCACGAAGTAGGTGAAAATTTAGTATTATTCTGTGACTTTTGAGTTTAACTGTTCCTGGCAAACCAGTTTTCAGGACCAATTATTTTTCTTTTTTTTTTAATTGGGACACCAAAGCGGTAACCATTTACTGGATCTTCATCCTCGGCCTGGTTCTGTTTACGCCTTTGCATGTAAATTTACGGCTCACAATAAAACAATAGTACTTTGCAGTATAAAAAAATTACGCCCCAAAATTACGAGATCACATTACTTTCGTAGAAAGAGCCCAGAGAATAACTTATCTCCGATCAGTATACAGTAATAAGCGCTTTTCAGTTCGAAAAGAAAGAAAAGCGAACTGTACTTTTTCCATACTCGGAAGTGCTCGCGCTCGTGCGCACATTGTTCAACCTATTTTTGCGTAAGGCCTGCGCTTCAAAGCATAATAGGCGCGCGGCGCGCGTTCAGCTGATGTCCGAGTTGGCAATTAATTAAATATGTGTTCCATCGCGCTGGTTATTACATATTCGGCCTACTGCATGTGTGCAGCGTTCTATCATTATGTATCCATAAGGTTTACGCTACAGTAGTGCTCTATAATACTGTTATGTAAGCGAGAAATGAATGGGTTAATTGAAGTAACGGTACACGCCGCGTATATGAAATTTATCGATCGTTATAGTAGCCTTTATGTGCATTTCCTTTTTTGAGCAATAAACAAAAGGAACGCAGCCTTTGAAAAGGTGTGTATGGATGTGGTGAAACCGCAGGCATGCGATACGATCTTCGGAAAATACAGTATTTTCATATCTATTTTTCTACGAGATTTACAAACATTTTGAAAATAGCGATGATTCCGCATATTATTTATCGTACACTGACATCCTTCCAAATTCATACGCACCTCAATACAACAACTCACAAAAGAAAGCACGTGTCGGAGATGCACCTGTGAACATAAAAAAAGCGCTCGTACTTTCAACTTCCAAGAAACGCTGCGACAAGGCACACTTACGTTATACTCGCGGCTAGATGTGTGTACGTGCGTAAGAGACACACATCCCCGAGAGAGAGACGCGATCCCAGAGAAACGGGTTTTCCCGAGCTGCAGAACATAATAAACGAAAAACCGCAGTAACGGCGCGCGCGGTCGTGTAGCCGGATACAGGACCGGGCCGCAATGATCTTTTGGACCCTCGTGCATCGCGGGCTGATGCCAAGAGAGAGAGAGAGAGAGAGAAGCCAAACAAAGTAAGCCAAACAGGTCCCACGGTCGCGTCGACGCTCTAGAGAAAAAAAGAGACGTAATTGTCACCTGTTGGATTGTCGCGAGAGTTGACGTGATCAAAGAGAGTATGCGATATGTACTTGTGCTCGAGCGATTAGAGGCAAATGTTTTGAATTCCTTCATTTTTGAGAATTTGAAACTTTATATAGATACAGAAATTGAAAAAAAAACGAATTTAAGTTCAAGCATATAATAAGCGCGGGTTCATAATACACGGCACGTTTTGAAATTTCCTTTTATGTTTTTTTTTCAACTTTGCGCTTTACTTTCTTTTTTAATTTATCAGTGATTGATCCTTCAGAAGAAGTGTCAAACTCATGCATGAGAGATTTAAAATGTTTCACACTTGTTCAACAGAATCTATGTAGCGTAGATTCAGTTAGAGCATGAACAGCCTATAACCAAGGCCCTTTTGGCATATAAGCTCCAATCACACGGCTATGAATACATTCTGGTCGAAAACTGCCTGTACGCCACCTATATTCGATAGTCAGAGATGAGCAGCAAAGATCGATCGGTGGGGTAAAGGCTAGACCAAAATCCGCTATCTTTGTGATAGATCTGCACAGACTATACAGATATTATAGCTTGCTTATAATAATCGTTTTATTTATATATTATAAAAATTCGTTTGAATTCTCGATATGCAATCGCATCAGAATCTATACTTTCACTAGAATCAAGTAATGCGCACATCAAGTAAATATCGATAGCAACTATGTGCGAAATCCTCTTCAGTGCTTAATCATATTGGATAATTATCTCTTCATTCACTTTCTACAGTAGAAAACAATAGTGTTTCTAACGATTTCTCTCGCTGCATACAAATCTAGCTTTGATGAGTTTCTGATTCAAAGGTTCACAAACTTCTTCGATTATTTTTATTATCTTATAATGAAATTTTCTTCCATTCTTTTCTACAGTAATCTATTAAACTTTTCCCAACACACATCCTACAACGTAATTGCAGAATAAAGGTACTAAATTTTTCATTCAACTCTAATTCCAGTGATACGAGACACACGATGTTTTCTGGAAAACGGCGCGACGGCGGCCCACCTGTTCGTCAGCGAGGACCATCAAGTCGGCGACACGATAGGCCTGCTCGGCGTTCTCGGCGATCCGGGACCCCAGGGTGACATCGAGCTCCGGCTCCAGGAGCACGACAGCCCCGTCACCTTCTCGCAACACTCGCGAAACCTCACCCTCACCAGGCCACTCGACAAGGAGGGCGTCGAGGGACCCGCCAGTGTCTACATCAACGTTATCTGCGAGAGGAAGCACACTCTTGATCCGGTAAGAGTTCGATCTTGTTCTCTAGTCTTATCGATTAAGAGGTGAAAGGTTTGATGGGATGTTTCGTTTTATCAGGGGTTTGTCATTCCTGTAAATATTCGCGTCACCGACGCCAACGACAACGCTCCGGAGTTCATCAACGCGCCCTACGTGTTGAATATATCGGAGGTGAGAAACTTGATGAATTTTTATTCTTATCATCCAAAGTATTCAATTCTGATGACTATCCATTTCTTTTTGCCACAGGTCACGGTAGTGGGAACCAGAGTTTTGCAAGGTGTCAGAGCAGTGGACGCCGATCAACCTGGGCCCTACTCGACGGTCCAGTACTCGATTCTTCCAGGCCCGCACGCGGTATGTGTTGGCGCTATTTTTAATGCAACCTATTATGAAACATGATATATGTAACTCTGTGCCTTGTAAACATAAAAATATTGCAAATTACATAAGCGCAGCCTATTTTTGTGGACAGCGAAAAAGTTGCATTAGAGGTAAAGTTGCTGAGCCTCGACAGTATTACGTAAAACGCTGTGAATATACCGCTTTAACGTTTTTCCTTTTTCTTTATATTAATTAAATGTCTGTAATGAAAAAATGCATACCATAGGTATGTGAAATCATTTTTGTTGCGCAACAATGGCACATATAAATATTTTCACAACAATTATTTCCATCAGTGTATTGAACACGAAATGTATACTTTCTTATGTACTACACGATACGATGTCTTCTTGTTGTTTGGTTAAGCACGATAAACTGTAAATACAAGGTCATAGATGTAAGTACATTGCTTAGATTGATAGATGTGGGTGTCATGTGTGTTATGAATATTCACAAAAGTACACACAATTCTTGTGATAAAACAATAAATTAGACGGCGAATCTCATTAGTTGATATCAAGCAATAAAGAGTATAAACGATTTATTTTTTGCTCAGGACTTCTTTGTGTTCGCCAATGCCTTGGAAGGGACTCTCGTTCTTCGGAAACCACTGGACTACGAGACTTTGAGTAACTTTTCAGTCGGGATTCGCGCTCAAGTCAGTTTTTAATTTATCCTTTGGCCATGCGATTGAATATTCGAATACATTTACTAAATGATCGATGATTTAATTTCCCTCGCAGGATCAAGGAAATCCACCACAATCGTCGACAACAACGCTCTACGTGAACGTCATCGACGCTGACGACCAGAATCCTGCTTTTCTGAACGACCAGTACAAAGTTAGCGTTCCTCTGCAGATAAAAACCGTAAGTCATTTCACTTCGTACTGTCGTTTAAACATTCAAGATTTATCGCACAAAATTATTATTCTTTAAACAGCGAAAGATTCTCCGTGTCGATCCTGCGCCAATCAAAGCTGTCGATCAAGACGTGGGAATCAGTGCCCCAGTGAGGTACTCCATCCAAGGCGGCATCTTACCCTTCCTCACGCTGAACCCCGAGACCGCCGACATCATCGTGACCAGACCCTTACAGGATCACGAGCTGATCTCGTCGGCGACTCTCGTGATAAAGGTAGAAGCTGTAAATATTTTAATTCAAATATCTAGAAAATAATTCCTCGACTCACCGCTTCTCGCAACAGGCAACGCAAATCGACAACGGGGATCGCTACGCCTTGGCAACGGTCATTGTTTCCCGCGAGGGAAGCGTGGTAGACGATTCTGCAAACGGTAAGTAACAATGATTCCCCGGTTAACGTGGATATAAGTGCGACGAGAAAAGAAAAACGAAATGGCGTGTATTGAAAAAGGAGCGTAAATGTTGCAGGTGTTATAGGCGGCCGTCTACCCGTGAGATTCGTGCTCAAGGATTATCACGCGAGCGTTCCCGAGAACACTCCGCCAGGCAGTGTTATTCTCACGGCGGGTGTCAATAAAATCGATCCCGTAAGTGCTCGCTTACAAGCCAGTATTGACTTTTTACGATAATAACACGTATACGCGCTGCTAACGGCTGTCTTATCGTTTGCTTCGCTTTTTCTAGAATCTCAGGTTCTGGCTCGTTGGCGCCAAGGAGGATCTCGACAGGTTCTCCATTACCAACTCGGGAGAGCTGATCCTGAAGGGGAACCTCGACTACGAGCGGAGGATACAGCACAGTTTTCTCGTGCACGTGACCGACAAGCACAATGTAATTGTTATGACTTATTTTGCGCGTTATGGAGTCGTGTCGTGCGAATATGCAGGTATTGAAAGGAAAATGTATTCTCGTTTCAGAACGACACGGCGAGAGTGAACGTTTCGGTGGAAGACGTGAACGAGTGGGAGCCGAGGTTCAGGCATCCCAGATACGAGTTCCACGCGAGAACCTTGAGAGAAGGTTCCATTGTTGGTAATGTTACGCAATTATTATTTTATTTTATTATTATTTAATCCAGAATATTACAGAGTATAACTATTACAGTTATACTCAGAAATCTTGCAGAGGTAAACAGGTTACCTGTTCGCAAGCCCTGGCATTACATACTAAAAAAATACAAATATAAAAAACGCTTAAAACTAGTAAAAAATAAACTTTTTATCTTATTCTATATTTCCCAGAACAAAAAAAAAAGCATCAATCTCGTGCTCATTAGCTTTTTAACTAAAGCTTCCTTTGCTTAAATTTATTTCGCACGCAGTGATAACAGAATCATTAAAATAATAACAATGTTGAATAACACCAATACATAGTTAATAATTTATTTTAATCCACCTCCTTATTAAATTTTTACCCTATGGTTTTTTTATATCTACTACTTTTAGATCTTTTGGTAGTGCATTGTATGTAATGATAGCTTTGTTAGTACTTTTCTTATCACTAACTCTTTTATAACTTTTAGGTACAATTAAACTCTTTTTCCTATAGTAACACTAGTAGAACTTAGGTACAGGGTTTTGAGGTCGTTAAAATGTAGCCTTATTGCCTCGAAGATAAATAGTTGTTCCAGGTTTAGAGGGCTGTCATGTACGTTGAAACTGTTTTTATTAGTTATTTTCAGTATTTTCTGTTGCAATTTTTGCACCAGATCTCGATTATTTTTATACACTCCACCCCAGGCTAGGATTCCATAGCTTATCATGCTATGGAAAAAAGCATAATACATCATTCGTAATGTTAGCTAGCTTGTAAAAAATATATACTAAGTACTTCGTTTTCTTAATTATATATTGAACATGTTTATCCCACTTTAAATTATAGTCAAATACAATTCCAAGGTATTTACAGCTCTCCACTCTAGTCAACAATCAATCCTGCAATTTTTCGTATATCTTTTAATTTTTTTATCTAGTACAATAATTTCACTTGAATTGTTTTGTAATTTTTCAGGAAGACTCGAAGCAGCCGACGGCGACAGAGGAGACCGGGTGTCGCTGAGCCTCAGGGGACCGGATGCCAGGTCTTTCGAAATACGTGATAATGGAGAGTTGATCCTTCGGTCCATGGGTCCATTCAACGGCACCATAGCGCGATTGGTTGCCATTGCCTCCGACACTGGAAAACCTCCGAGATCCAGTATGATACCGGTGATAGTTCACCTGCCCAGTGCAGGAGCTACCCCAGTCGCAGCCAGAGCAGCTCCAGCTTGGCTGGGCAGCAGTGTTCTCTTGGTGGCGGTCTTCGGTGCTGTTCTTGGCCTCCTCGGGGTCGTTATTTTAATCCTCATTTTATACATTTATAAGCAGTAAGTTTTAATCGTCCTCCAAAGTCGAAATTTGAAAAATTGATACTAATCGTTATGACTTAATACAGCAAAAGGCCAAAGAGCGGCGGATCGGTGAGTTCCGTGGGCACGGGATACCGAGAAAAGTCCCCGGTTCCCTCGGCCCTCAGCCCGACACCGCAGATACTCGGCGCCAGTATCCTGCAGGATACACTGGAGATAAGCAGGGATAGACGTTGCGGATCCAACGACATCGACAATCCCGTTTTCGGAGAAGATAACGATAGCTACAACGCTACGATCAAAAGTAAGCTGACGCATGTGTGCGATAAAATTATTATGAGTGTCTGGCATTATAATTATTAACGAAAATTGCGCAGGTGTCATATCAAACAGACAAATGTCGCTGTACTCGAGGCACAAAGTGGCGCCTGCGCCAGAGCCACCCGCCTTGTCGGCGACGTCGAACATACCGAACGTCGGGGGCCTCGTGCAGAACATGAACGATTTGAGCGCCCGGAGCAACATCAACAACATCGAGACAGGATCGCAGAACTCCTCGAACTTCTCGGGGGATCCCCCGGATTCACTCGCGCCAACGTGGCCAGTCGAATCCCTGTCCAGGAGGGTTAAAAAACTGTCTTGGGACGACGATGACAGGGTTGGTATTTCATTATCTTACATCCTTGAAAGCTTTATTTCGTTAATATATAGCTTTGACTGTAAGTAAGTAGGGATTTTTGTTTGTTCAGACGGTGGACAGTGTGGAAATCGCTGCGGAAGCTCGGGCGGGCACCAGTCACGCCAACAACGAACAGCTGAACTTGACAGTGTATTTTTGAGCTTCCAATAATATGTCTGAGAGAGAAAGAGAGAGACTCTTGTGTCTAGAATTGTTGTACAGAATACGTTGCGTCGCGCTGCGACGATACTGCGGAGACGAATGAGTACGTTGTATGTACCTTGATTTGTTTAATAAAAAGATATTCAAACACTTCGGCCTCTTGATAACAACTCATTAATTCTACCGTATCCGCTTATTCCTCGTCCCTTTTACATTTACTAAAACCTGCATCATTTATCAACTGCGGCAGAATCATCACGAAGGTCACACTGCAAGTAATCAACAACAAGATATTCTAATAGTTCATCCACAGCTACACATCGATACAAAGTAATAGCACATCAAGGCTAGTAGGTTAATTACCTTGCGTACGATTCGCGCGAGCGCAGACGATCATCACCGATCTCGATGCCGATTATCCGTTCACGCTGGAGCAATTCGGGGAGAAAGAAAAGAGGGAACCGGTTCGAGAGATGGCATAATTTTTAACGGAATTGTACTTCCGAGAAAATTCGTTCGCAAGTATCGTCATTATGCTTCTGCCGCGTATTTCGTAATGGATCTGCGTGCTCGGAGTTTCCCATGAGCCGTTGCTCAATAATGCGCCTTCGCGAAGAAAAGATTCCCTCGGATATTTTTAAGCTTAAATTAGTTAGCAAATAAAGTTGTAAGTGTTTTGTTTTTTGTGAAAAAATTGAAGAAATCGCGCCTTGTTCCATGGTATTCGTCGATTTTTCCATTAAATATCACGGTTTTCTAATCCACTGCAGCTCTCCATTGTGTTTAGATCACTGAGCGTAAAATAAAAGTGACGCGGTTACTGATGCATGAAAAAGGAACGGCTTTATCGTGAAATCATTATTAAAGGTCGATACGTATGGACTATTATTCTTATAAATTATACCAAATATAGTTAACTCGGTTTTTCTATTACTGTAAACATGTAACTATTTCATATAATATTACCTAAATTATCGAATAACAGTACGCGGTTTGATGAAAGTGAAAGCTTTCACGCGATTTTCCGAGTATTCGTTAGAAAAATCGTTATCCGCTTCTACAATTGCCGTTAAAAAAAATGCGGGCAACACAAAAACTCATTTCATTCAATTATTCAAAAGATAAAGTCACTAAAACCAAAAAACACATAATCAGCTATACTCTAATTGAAACATCCACATCTTCTCCGAACCGATACAGCTCGAGGCATCGATGGACCGATTCGCACATCCGTCTCTCTCTCTCGTAACCACCAGGTGTATACCTCTCGGACGTCATCACACGACACACAGAGCAATACTTATAACATACGCGATGGAGAAGTCAAAGCAGCAGCAGCAGCAAGCGCGCGTCAAGGCAAAAGAAAGTGTCCGCGATGGCGCAGGTAGTGGGAGAAAGTGACCCAGAGTAGAGGAAGAGAGTATAAGCCCGTTTTCAGGATCATCGGCCGGCTCGCTCCATATCCCCCTCAGTCTCGCGATGGCCTTAGCATTCGCGTCGGCGATCCTCGATACCTCCGAATAATCGACTGCTTACAGCTGCTGCTGCTATCGTCACGTACGAACATCCTCTCATACGTCCACGTGAGTGAAAAGCTCCATTATAACATCACGCATCGTTTTGTCCCGACGGATGTGTCGCTTTCCGGAAGGTCGAGCACGACGCATTGTTCGTTTAATTTCGTTTTCTATTATTTTCTGCGCAGCCTTTATACACTCCACTGGGTGTGTGTGTGTGTGTGTGTGCGTGCATAGTTTTTAATTGCTTCCTATCTGCTCTTTGCTCGCATTGTAGATCGATAATCGGTGTTTTGTTCGAAAAATCGGTAAGAAATATGCGCCGAGATCGGTATTTCTGAAACGAGTTTATTAATTCTCGCCGCGCGACGACAGGCGCTTATCGGTGCTAAATCATTTTATTAACTTTTCCTTCCGACGCGTTTACGGCCGCTTCGAATTGTAATGGCTTTTCAGCGCGCGTAATTAATAGCGCCGGTAAATTTCTCGAAAATAGTAGGGATAGAATCATTGACTCTGCGGCTTATACAGCGAGGCCGTGACGCGCGGAATTTCCAGGAGAAAGTCGCGCTCGAGGGACCATCGCGCAGGAGAACCTTTCGCGCGCGATGCAAATTTCCACGCGATCTGCGGGCCGCGTACATTCGACGTCTCATTAGCATTACTCGAGCGTGGGAGAAGAACAAAGGATTATTTTTTTCTCTCCTCAGAAGCCATCAACGATGCCAAAGATCCTCGCCATTATTCTCTTCGCCGCTGCTGCGGTCAGCGCTGCCACCGCCAGACATGGTAATGACGATCGAGATCGTTAAGTTTAACATCTCAACTTTTTATACCGATCTATAAACGATGCTAATCGTTATTGGGTTGATTAAAGCTCGACAGACGTCGTGGAACGAGACGATAGTCGGGGAGATCGGTACCTCGCCGAAGAGCAAATCGATCGGTCCTTGGAGCGAGATCTTGGAGGACTGGGTCATTTCCGAAGCCCAAAATTCCAACGCGAGAGGCTCGCGAGTAATGAAACTTGGAGACACGGCGCTGAAAGTGACAGCGAACAAAGTGTCGCCGCCCAACAAGCGCGATGTCTCCGAAACCGATCTTTATCTGCTCGGTAAGAAACCGGCGTTTTTTTAATATTGAAAACAATGTCATTAAATTAAATGTGATGATTAATTAAATCGTAATTCGCACCCCATTCATTATACAAAATTTCGTAATCGTTTGCACAATGCGATGAGCGTCATATTGGAACCGTTCATAATAATAATAATACTCGTGAACTTTCTTTTTCCCCAACAGGTGCTATTGAAAAATTAGTTTACAGAGTGGATTTCATGGAAAAACGATTGAAAAGAGCGGAGGAGCTACTTTACTACGTCATCTCTGGAAATAATAAATCGAAAGGTAAGAAAAAAATACTCGATCGTGTAACAACCGAAATAACAATCTCCGTCTTTCGTTCCAGACCCTTGTCCCGAAAATTACACACGTGTGGGCCAGTTCTGCTACCACTTCAGTTCGCGGGAGTACGACTGGAAATCGTCGGCGAGTTTGTGTCGTGGAATGGGCGGTAACTTGGTGGAATTCGAGACGGTCGAGGAGAATCAAGACGTGGTCGCGCTTCTTCAAAGTGACAAAAAGGTGAAGAACAAGAGTTACTGGACTGGAGGACTTAACCCGGGACTATTGTGGATTTGGGCCGCCAGTGCCAGACCGGTTCACCACGACACCAAGCAGAATGTTATCGGCGACGGAAGGTAGAGTATTATTAATAAAAATTCATTTAAATAAACATCGTTTTTAATTTTGGCTGTGTTTTTCAGATGCTTGAAACTCGAGTACAATCCTGCCTCGAGAATATACCTGTACAAAGGAGAGGACTGCGGATCGAGGCAAAGGTACATTTGCGAGCTTTCGAAGGATGATGAATCGGCAAACAAGATCGATCGAATAGCGAGAAAATTGCTGATCGATAGCGAGTAGTGTGTGCGTGATTTTTATTCGTAGTAGCTATTTATTTTCGGTCGTTGTAATTTGCCACTAATGTGCAAACGACTCTAACAATCGTACGAAATTGCAATTTTCCATGAAATTAACCTATTTATATATTTAAATTATTGAGTATTTATATAAAAGTATGTTGTAAATAAAATTTTGTCGTTGTCAATATATCATGTAGTTATTATATGTGTTAACGAACTAGTATAGGGTATAGAGTCAAATTGTACGCCAAGTCTGATTTCAAACGTTTATTAATAGCTACTTTTCTTATTATAATGAGGTTTTTGCCATGAAATCAACTAAACTCGAATTCACTAAGTACTAATGGAAATTAAGTTTCGATAACAGCTATAGCTAAAACAACGAATCAGTAAAATACTTGAGAAAAATATTCTTTTTAAGTACATTATTTCAATTGGTTTCTATGTTGTTTGCAGTCTTCAAGCGTGTCGAGATAGTTCAATGATGAGATACAAATTCATGTTTTTGTATATATACCTGCATACATTTTCACCTGCGCTATATTTTATAAATATTAATGGTATACATATATGCTTAAAGATAGTATTTATATTGTAAGGCAATATTATAGACTTTAGTTCTGTTTTCCCAGTTTTGCTTAGGCATTTTTTGATCGAAAATGTGTCGTGTTAATTTTTTCGGATTGAAAAGACAATTGGTTGGTCTAACAGGCAGTAATAAATTACCAGTGCATCATTAACAAATGATTCGTTCTTCTTTTTCAAATATCAGATCCAAACTCTTCCCAACTAATATTACATCTTTCAGCTATTCGAAATTCAATTTTCGAATATATCCGTCAAACTATACCAAAGTATTTCTCAGTAAGCATAACGTGTAGTACATTTAAGCTCGAATAGGCACTAGAAAACCCGTAAAAATTCGAGTTTCACTTTGAATTATAGACATCAGTGCGTAACGCGTGCATTAAACCGTACATACCTCACGAAGGCAATTCAGAATTATCCCATTTCTTTCATAACATGAAATGCGTATCACAGATGTAAGTACAGCGGAATCATCTTTAGATAATAAATTACTCTCCTAATGCCGTGTATGCGTGTAAATCGTGCAAAAATTCTTCTCAAAAATACTTGTGTGAAGGGGATCGCAAGCTTGCAGTACGTAGAGCGCGATTATTTCGAAAAATCCAGAGAAAACATGATTTCTCTCAACCAAAAGATTCGTCAATTGTCATGGAATGTTCGTCCCAACTTTGAAACAAAAATTACTGTCAGGCTTGCGATCCAATTCATCTGATATGTGTAACTATAATATACAATACAGACGGTACAGCTATTCTCTGGAGTGACAACCTCACTCTTCGCTATTCTCCCTCGCGGCTTCTCTCCGCTTAGCGAGATTCTTGGCTCCTTGCAGTGCCATGACGAGACTTCGTTTTTCCCCGACGACGTGATCCTTAACGTTTTCGGTCGCAAGGGGCAGTCCACCTTTTTCCGTGATTTTGCGTCGAGCCTCTTCGACCTCGTTCGGGTCGACTCCTCGGCAGCAGTTTTCGATAAGGGCCACGCGATAACCGAGTCGTAAGCCGTCCAAACAAGTCGAGCAAATGCAGACGTCGTAGGCCAGGCCGCATATGTAGATGTCCGTTGCGCCGAGTTCCTGGAGGATTTTCGGAAGCTCCGTCGTGTTGACGCCGTCATTGTCGTAAAATGCCGAGTAGCTGTCCATGTCCGGGTCCTGGCCTTTGCGAATCTTAAATTTATGGGAATTTTGGTTAGCATAATTTTGCGATAAATTTGACTTTTTTACAAGATTTTGTCGGAAGAATTCGATCGAAAAAATAAGTTGAGACACGACGAAGCTGTTTATACGGTTTTGTAGATATTCTAGTTGGACGGCTTCTTCGCGGTATCGTTATAAGAAAGATGACGAAAATCAACCTTGACGGTTTAAAAAAGAAGCACAGTGGGAAATCTACGGAGTTTCGGCGTCAGATGAGATCATTATCGAATGCTGTAACTTTGTTTTCAATGTAACAGAAGCATCGTGACGAATATCTTCTTCTTTCTACTCGATTGAAATATACTATAGTAAGTAATTGAGCAGATTCAATTATTTATTTGAAATGTCGTAAAATAAAACTCGTAATTATTTCAAGCATTAAAAAAACTTTCACACTACAAAATATCACGTAGAAATGAAAATTTAAAACAAAATATTGCAGATGCGGATACGACGATAACGATAATGTTTACAGCCATACGGGCGCTTAATTCTGAGCTCATACCTGTATGGAATCCGGTGCAATAATAAGATCTTTATGTAACTGCGCGCCCCAGCTGTCTACGACGCAGTGCACAGGCCACAATTTTTGCTCGAGCTCGGGTTTCAGAAACAGAACCGTATCGAATAGTTTCGCGTCTTCTTTTTTTACCTGAAAAAGAAACTTGTTATGTACCGACTAACTTTATTATGTACCGACATATGGTTGTACTATACGCACTTTAGAATCGGGATGAAGTTCTCGCAAATGCAGGTTGTCGTAAAATCCGATGTGATTCGGCGGATGCCAGTCAAGCGAGTAAACGACTTTGTTCCACGGACATTCCTCGATTAATTGATTAATGGGCTCGACGACATCCGAGCCGTCCTGTCCCAGTCCCAGATCTTTCAACGCCAGAGTACCGTCGATGAAATCGTTCTGCACGTCCACAATTAAGAAGACGTTAACCGGGTTTAAAACCACTCTGATCCACTCGCTGAAGCAGCTGAAATTAAAATGTGCCATATTACGAAACTAGCTTAGTTAAAAAAGAATTTGAATTTAAAACCTATTGTATACATACCTTTCCCACTCGTCGTCCTTAAGAATTCCATCGCCGTCAGCGTCGAGCGCGTTGAAAAGGTCGGGAAGCTTGCTCTCGTGTTGCTCGACTTCGTCCGCGCCAAAGAGCTCTAGGCACAGTTCTTTGAATTCCTCAAAGTCCAGCCCACCGTCCTGGTCTTTGTCGAACCTCTTCAAAACGCCCTCAGCCGTTTGCCAAAGCTCTCCGTTCGAAATCGTCTCGCCCTTCATCGCTTCGATGTTTTAACACTTTACAATGTGATTTCTGATCGGGCAGTGAAAAAATAATAGTCGATTAATTATGCCTTTTAATATTTAAGCTGACGAGTGATTCGAATTATTTTCAAAAAACCGATCCCACGCGAATTCACTTCCGCAGGACTGTATAATATCAAGCGTCTATTTTTAACTCCAAACTTTTTCCGATAAATCAATCTAAGGCGCTACTGGCACGCGCTTATCCTCAAGGATACACTATACGAGTGTATAATTTGGGCAATTACACGAGGAACCGATCCTCCCCCGATAAAAAGGGGTGAGAAAAAAATCGCTCGCGCGCGAAATGCCAGAAACAATATAACTGGCCCCAGTCACGCAAACCCTCTATTATGCGCAACGCAAGAATATTCAGATATACTATACTATACCGCTTCGATGCGATCCGGAGTACGAATGCGCTCCGATGCCGGTATGATCGGTATAAGGCAGGTGCGGTAAAATTGTATCGACAAAACAGTAGGTACCGAGAAGTGCACATACACACACACACGAGGTGGTCGTTGGTTGCGCGGCAACCAAACACTATATCGTAGGCTCGAACGCGAATAACGCGCCGATTAGCGCGGCTCAGCGTGTCGCCCTCTCTCTCTCTCTCTCTCTCTCTCTCTGCGCTATATGGATGGAGGGAGGGAGATGGTTATCTAATAAATCGAACTGTCGAAAGAAGAAGAGACTGTTTGTTATGCGTCTGTGTGTTGTACACGCATTGTTGCGAACGCGATCCGGTCGAGCGATTGCGGATAATGAGGGCTTTCAGCGCTTCCGTTTTTCGTGCGGGTTTGTACATAGTGGCTTTTTTTAGTTTTCTTTTCTTTGATGATGGAAAATCGGATGCTTGTGTTGGTGCTGATAACGACGGGGTTTCCCGGAGTGACTTTAACTATTCGTAAGATTATATGACTTTGAATTTTATGAGGGTACGGGAGATAGGAAATATTTTTAAAGTATTTATAATGAAAATATCGTTAGGGCTTTGTGAATGATTTTCTATTTTCGAACAGTTTTTGCTTATTCGTATAAGTCTTAAACAATGAATCGTCGATTTTACAATTGTCATGTAACAAAATCCTTAGAAATCGCACTTTTCCATGTGTTGCGTCATGTTCTTGAAAGGAAAATAACAGCTTTTATTCTCTATTTCTATACTATCGCTAATAGTAAACTTAAGTTTTCGGAGAAACTGTTTAAAAATAGAGAACCGCGAAGTGAATTGCAAAAAATTATGAAATAAGCTTCGATACGAAATAAATGAAAAATCCGCGCAAAATTCAAATTCAAGTTTTACTTCACTGTACTTCCGTCAGAACATTTAAATCGAATGTATGGACGCAACTTCAATCAAACCGACACCCATCACGTACAATAAAAGCTTTATCCTTTTCAGTGTCCATCCAAAACAAAATAAATATATGTATAATAAAACACAACAAACACATCTAATCTAAAAAACAACATTACTAAAGCCATACCAGCAGGAAGAAGATAACTCGTCGCGAAATAATACAAGCGCATTATACACGTATAGCAGTACTTACACAAACGTGCAAAAAACATACCCCACACTGCAGCAGCCGTCTCAATGTGCGTCGTTCCGCAGCCAGCGGTGGTGTGCGAGCGTCTGCTAGAAAACTTGCCGACCGAGTAATTCGATGCAACACTACGGCACACCACAAGCGCGTCTCCCTCGACGTTTCTTTTTTCCTTCTCCACTTCGTCCAACGGAATACCGCATCGACACTGCGAATCTATCGCGTGTGTGCTTCAATTGCGCGGTATGACGAAAATCGAATATCCGTGGCACGCACGTATGAATCTCGCTATATACTACTGACGGCACATGTTCGATCGCGAGTCTCAGCTGATGTGTTTGCCGGCCGGCGCTCGCGTCACGTAATATTCGCGGAAGATTGACGAAACGCTTCCGGCCCCTATGTATGTGTGTGTTTGTGTGACCCATGAGTCGCCCCCCTTTTCGCGAGCAAAATATATATATGTCTGCGGACGTCCGATGTTATTGGCGCTGCTTTTGAATTCGTCATGCGCGCGCGCGCGCTTTTGCCCGCGAACGGAACATTTTTATGAACGGATCGATTTTTATGTTACTGGACAGGTGTGCCTATATAGCTTGGCTCATAAATTTAGACGCTTTCAATGTCATGGTTACGGATTATGATGCTGTTAACCGAAAAGTTTTATCTTTCTTATCGTTATCGCGAAATGACTGCATAAACACGCGACGCCTATTGCAAGAACAATGCCGTGGTCTAGGTTGTTTGGGCCGAGCTATTTTGTTTGATAACACGGTGAGTTGGTCAGATGGACGTACGGAGTATGGATTCGATCGATAATGAAATATGAAGGTTCGTATTATCCAGCTTATTCTTGGAGCAAGAACGTTCATCGTCGAATTACATTTGCGAAATTTAGCAACTATTATTATTTCACGTTAAATGCAACTGCAATTTTATATGTATATTTAATCACAGCTGTTTATTCTGCTAATCGTTAAGATATCAATAAAATGCACGGGCTTATCTTATAATTCTTAACAAGATATATATAATCTTACGCAGTATTGTTTGAGTTTTTAATTGCTTTTAGTCACTGAGGCACATTTTTGCGCCAATGATTTATTACTACAGCGAACGATGTAGAGTAAGAGAAAAGCCTGCATGAAAACAAAACAAGCCTTGAATGGGCTCTCTTTCTCTAGTCGAACCCGAAACACATACAGGTCTAGACCGATAACATGTGGCAAGCGAAAACCGATAACTTTGAGGAAAGGCCATTAAACTCGCACAAGAAAAGCCCTTAAGAAAGAGCTGCTCTGCTGAGTGCGGCACGAGCGCGTTCAAGACGTGATTCAAAGAGGATAAACACAGTGAAATGTGACAAGTATCCGATGACCAACTCGTAAAAATTGCATTTAGGTAAGGCTTGAGCGAAAACGATTTTCTATCTCTTAAGAGTAACTACAAAGGCTCGTTGTATGCCATCGACATAAATGATTTTCTTTTTTCTCAAGTATACGCGTCTATAAATACTGTACTCGAATGCTTAAAAAAAATCGCACATAGTCTACTAACAAACATCTCATGAAGTAGCCACAACAGGCTTATGTAAAATCTATACGAATCTTCTCAACGAATTCGACGCGTGTATGTACATCGTCACTGGGAAGTCAATACGCCAATTAACAAACAAAGCCTCATTCGAAAAAATGCAGTGGGTGCGGATGGGCCGCGACGTATATCGTTCTCCGCGCCCCAAAAAAATCGTATGCGTAGGTCTGCAGTACACGCTCGATTGAATCCCGGGACATTGTTTCGACCTTCTCGCTAGTTCGCGGTAATTACCTGACAATCAAACAAACTGCCTACGTGTCTACGAAATGCAGCAAATTTTTTGGATTCGATTTGATAGCGATTGCGAACTTTACTGTTATTTGTGTTATATTTGTATGTGTTAGTATGTAGAGAAGAACAGGTTTTCTTTTCAATGAATGGCTGCTGAAAAAGTCATAGAGATGTGTACAAAAAACAATATATTTTATTGATAAGTTTTTACATGACTTCGTCATTCTTCGATGGTCTTTTCTCTCGTTATTCTATAAACGCATATGACTAAAGAACTTATGTATCTGTCACGTATCACTTCGTTAAGACGTATACATACAATAAATATAATACACACTCTTTTGTTTCATATATTACTTTTTAAAATTTTTATAGGCTTTTACTCTCTGATACTTTATTCTAAGACCTTGTTTCAATTATCATGATTGTTGATTTTTATATAAGCTTTATATATATAGTAGACTTTTTCAATTGATCTAATGGCGTGAAAAATTGTTAAAAATTATTGTAAGAACACGCCTACCTATGAATAAAATGTATCTTTTAAATATTAGTTTGTACGTTTTTTCATACTATAATCGATTGCATTTACTTTATGTACATATTTTATTTGACTTTCTTAAAAAAATAACGAAAACAGTAGTGGGTAAAAACATGATAAAAAGTTTATCAAATGATTCTAACGTAACTTTTTTTGCGTTACTGTATTTTAATAATTTTTTTATCATTTTCTATCTATAAGCTTATGCTATGTATACGTGTACGGTCGCATTGAAATTCTAACAATGCTACATCAAAACTATGATTTTTTTTATAACAATTAATACATCAAATTAAAAAAGTAACGTATAAAATAAGCCGCTTTAAGCAAAAGTTAACTGTTTTACAACTTTATCGTATCGACTACTTTTAAAGTAAAACTTTTATTCTAACATGTACATACGTGTTATTTTATTCCCGGCTAGTTATTTAATGTTATGACGGATTTGATTATTAGTATTGCTGTTGAATAATACATCAAAATTAAGAAGTTACTCTTAATTTTAAATACTGTTTGCATTATCTCATTATATTAATAATCGTTAATCGAGTATTGACATTTATCATATGCTACTATATGATTGAAAAAATATTTCTCGAGACCAAGCGGTAATAAATTAAATATATTAAATACTTTTATAAAATTGTTTTCTATTTGTGTTGATATAACTTCAGTACTAAGCGAATTTGGTGAATCATCACATATTAATAAATTAAGATTGACAAGTACATAAAATTGAAGAAACGTCTAGACAATATCCTACTGATAAATTAACTTACATATTTTTTTTTTTTTTAAATAAGTTTTAACCGTTAAACAGAATGATGCTTGTCATCAATTGTTTAGTTTATCATTATCGCCTTGCAATAATGCGACATTGCGTTTATAAAAAACTCTCTTAATTTATATATATTTATTTTTAGATAAATCTTATTTAGTCTACTTAAACAGTACGTCAATTACCGTTAGCTAGGGTCTTGGAGAGTGCTTCTCGTTGACTGTTAATTTCCCTCACAATGTCACCGAGGAAAGGATCCTCGATTTTTTCCTGGGTGTTTGTAAAAAATTCCTGAAGATGCCCAGGGCTATTATCACGTTTTTCGTATTCAAATGCTTGCATTAATAGATCGATTCTGTCCAGATCTTTCACGTAACGGGCTTCAGCAGATTCTTGCTTCTCATACTCCTAAAAATGTTCAGAATGATTATTATTTTAATAAAAATTTATTCGAATAAAAATAAATAGAACAAAAAATTCTCTTATCACAAAAATAATCAAAAAGCTGTCAATAATAATTATGATACAAATATACATAGAATACACAAAGTTTCTTACTCTAAACAATTTGAGCATTTCTGCTCCCCTGTCTCCAAGATTTTTACAAATCTTTTCCATTGCTTCATCTTCCATCCTGTGCTTATCTTCTGTTGATACACCGCAGTGTGGGGTGATATCACCAACAATACACTCCGCTAAGTCATGGACTAATGCCATCTCAATCAATCTGAAAAAGAGGTAATTTTATCTACTTGTACTTTATACATTTCTTATCTTTTAAACATTGATATGAATGGCCATTTTTAATATACATTGCTTTTATACTCAATTTAAAAAAAGAATTTTTAACGTCATTCTTACACAATAATTCTGTGAATTCATTGCAGTGTAATAATTTTTAACAATACATTAAAAACTTACTTTGATTTATCTAGGTTCTCTTTAGGGTCAACTAAGAAGGATAACATTGCCATTCTGTACATGTGACCTGAAATAGTTTCAGGGTCAGGAACATTCCTAATCACCCAGCCTGTCCTTTTCAGGTGCTGAAATAAATTAAATAGTTAGATGACAGTTATTTGTCACTCTGTGTTTTTGTTGGTTTTCAAGAACAAAGCCTTTATATGCTTTTAGATTGAATTTCATTGATGATTATAAGCTGATGAGCTTATTGTGTCAAGATAATATATGTTTATGTCGAAAAAACTAACCTACAATAACAAGCACGCATATTTTCGTGTTGTTATTGGAATTAAATTACGTAAGTTTCGCGCGTTAAACAACGCGGAAAAACGATTGAGAAAATCTTAAGTTATACATTGAGTAACGAAATTGGCACACCGCATTCCATAGTTTACTATTTTTACAGTCCAAGGAAGAGGTCAGAAAATCGTGTTACTCACCTTCAATCTGCCGATAAGCTCCATAAATTCCATCATCTTTTTCACGTCCATTTTGGAGTTCATTGTTCGAAAGTCTTGAAAGATAGTTAGACGTCCACACCAAGCGAGAGCAGCTGAAAGACTGATGTTGTCGACTGCGTGGGCCCGCAGTGAAACAAACGTCAACTTTCACGCACTTCTCCGCTTGGTCCTACTTATGCGCCTCCTCAGAGTTCAGACCCCCCACCATACTCGCATTTTGCTGCTGTATAGTGTATATATATATACACGTGCAATCAGTGGTGGGTACGTATAATATTACGCGTCGTAAATGTAATTTGCGACGCGTCGAATATTACATACTTTATGCCGCTATTTTTATACACGTATGTATAATATACACGATACACGTTACGTTCTTTTAATTTTCTTTCAATGTTTAAGTTCGTAGCTTCTGACCCTCCTTCCATTTTAAAATTTCATTTAAAACTAAAATTTGTAATAGTACTTTTTTTCTTTTCAGTTATTAATTATTTTTTTTTTAACTTAAAATTTGATTTTAAAGCTTAAGAATCTGCCGCGCGCGAAAGTAAACCCTTTGTTCTGACCTACGATGATGGTTAGGTTAGCTTTCAATCGGTAGAAAACGGTGCAAAACATTTACGACATATACCACGTATATTATACATATTATACATAAATGACATATTTTACACGCGACACGTCGAAAATTCCGAGTCGTGTCGTAAACCCACCACTGCGTGCAATATGCGCATGCCTGCAGAAATGAGATACCGGATGTCGCCATGATTAAAAGCAAGTTTTATGTAGCTTTAACTTTACAAGTTGATGTAGTTTACAGCGAGATAGAAGCTTGACACGTTATTATAGCGTGAATGAGTGTAAAATTTGTTGAATGCAGAATAGCTGTGCGAGTGATCACTGCGTAGCAGGGTCATGAACCTTCTTTATATGGCTAGTCTGTATAATAGGTATGCAGGATATGAGCGGAAGCTTGTGTTTGAAAGGCTGTGAACCAATCAGCGCAAGGCGCAAAACATAAAACTAATGATACTCTTCGGCAACGTACTCTAGATTTTTGTTTAATTACAAGTATACTTCTCTCTAGTATTCAACATTATTTTAAAAATTTTAATAAAACATTTAAATGCAAATTGGCTTGAACAGTACAATTTTAAAAGAGTTTTTATAGCTGAACGTAAATGGGAGTGAAGAAAAGGAAATGCAGTTATAGAGCGTAAATAGAGTCATAAACCTGTTTGCTTCTCAATGCATATTCTATTAGTTGATGTTATTGACCCCAATGCAATGACCGCTATACACAAGAAATTTAATATATTCGCATGTTTTATTTTGCCTTTTAATAAAAAAGAGAAAGCTTGCAACGTTCTGAGTATTAAATTCTATAAAATTATTGCAAAACTATGAAGTTCCTGACTGTAGCCAGACAAAAAATAGAAATAAAAAAAACTAAATATAGTTTTATAATCATGAAGTAGAAATGAATCATCAATAAACAATATTAGAATATAAAAATTTATCATCATTTCAATCAAACTATGTACAAAACTTAATGCAACAACTTTATTACTATCCAAACAACGATTTGAGGAACTCTGTTCGGTCTTCATCTTGCAGTTGATTCTTCTTCTTTCTGATCTCCATATCTGTTTCTCTTTGCTTGATTTCGGGCATGACAAAGTTGGAAGATTCACCTTTCTCTGCTCGCATTTTCAGTTTCTTGCTTCTATCGACATTGTAAGAGAAGAAGTTCACTTCTCTCTTTGCCTGGGCAATTTCAGCTCTTAACCTTTGCTTATGAACCGCTCTCTCATATGCTAATCGTTCGCTGAGATGAGTCCACTTGAACCTGCAACGTTTACAAGTCAGATTATACCTCATTAAGTTAATAAACTAGAGTTGAGTAGTCTAGCATTCAAACAAGTACATAATTTGCTTGCCTGGGTAAATATTTTATGTTCCATATAACATCATAAAATCTGCTTTTTTTTCTTGTTGAAATTTGTGTATTATTCAACGTAGCTGCAACAAATTTGGCCACTTTTTTGCTCTCAAATTCAATCCATCCTTCTGTGAAGTGCTTGGCTGGAGTTTTCCTCTTCTTTTTCTTCAATTTTTTCTTATCTTCTAATTCTGTTAAATGAGAAATAGTTAGGCAAGCGCATTCTTTTGGAGGTTATATTTATCAAAATTTATACCCATTATTTTCTGAGGATCTACTATGCAAAAATCAAATTACCACTGTCAGCAAGCTGTAGATACACACGGCCAATCTCTCCGTAGGCGGAAAATATTTCACGAATTTTAATAACGTTCATATATCGTGGTATTGTTGACAAGTAAATAATGCCCCTTTTCTTCTTCTTCTCCGGTTTGGCTAACATCTTTTTTCTGTTCATATTTTCTTCCTCGCTTTCTTCCATGTTCTGGTCTTCTTCGGTTTTTTCATTTTCTTCGCTTTCCACGCGTTCTTCCACCGAATCCTCGTTGTTTTTATTTTCCGAAATAACTTTTCCACGTTTTTTCGCCATTTTTCAACAACTTTGCAGGCATGCGTGGACAGACTACTGCCACCGCAGGTTATAATTACCGCGTCTGCTAGTTTTGAATGCGCATGCGCGCAGTGTGGCGCGCTGCTTAAAAATGAAAATTAAACAAAGGAGAGAAGCAGAGTGTATTCAAAATCGTTATTCTCTGTGATTGTAATACCAACCAACCACTATACTTAATTGTGCGCTTCTTGAAGAAAAAAAAAAACGATCATGCGATCTGACTGTTGCCTTTAAGCCTCAAAAACTTGCACATTTAAAGTTATTATATAAAAATTCATTGCAAAGATAAGCAAATGCCTAATTTTTAACTTCTATAAAAACCTTGTAAACATGTATTATATTTTGGCCTTTCGCCCAGTTTACTTCACAATTCACATGAGTCTTGTCCGCAGTAGTTCACACATTATTATATATAGGTACATACACGGTGCGAGCTGGACAAAGCGCGGGACGATGCGCGCGCCAAAGTGCGGCTCGTCGACTATAGCGGTAAAAAACGGCGGCAGTCGAGTTCGGGCCTCGTTCTACACCGGAGTGTATTAAGCGTACACTATATATAGTTGGATCTCTCCAAACGCGTGATAAAAAAAGCGCGCGCTCTGCCCGCGATGTCGATCGCGCGGGCAACCCCTCGAAGGAGCTGTTCACGCGGCTAACTGCTCCGACTCCCGGCCAATAGTGGAAGAAAATAGTCGCGTTATCTAGTCGCCTCGTACTATACCCGTATCACCGCCGAGTGCGTAAAAAAGCTGCATCTCTCGCGCGAATACATATATACACATATATATATATATATATATACGGAGTCAATTCAGAAGCTAAATAAGATGGCGGATGGCCAGCTCCGCGACTACTGCAGCGGGCGGATGGCGATCGCGGGGATTGTTTACTCGGTGTTAATTCGAGCCGAGGAGTCCGAGACGTGTCATTGCGGCGTCCCGACGTCCGAAAGCCGTTGACCTAGAGGTGTAACGAGTCGAACAATATTTTCCAAGTTCAGCAGAGTGTAGTGGCCACTGACCCCTTCGAGAGCGGTGGGGCAGTTTACGCGGGAAGGAAGTGCGGGTGAACACGTTTCGCCGACGTGAAGCCAGAAGATTCGTGTTACGTCTTCCTCTTGGATATCGTTCTCCGAGAACACTTTACTAAGTAAGCTTCGCGCACGTCTATCACGTCTCCGTTATCAGTCTGCCTTTAAGCGCTGATTGGCCGTAAAAACGTATACACTCCAGTTTGGACTTGATGTATAGGAAAACCAGAAAAGACAGTTGGGTTTCTTTGTTTGTATATTTCTCTTCCTACTGTACAAACGCGGGCATTTCGGTGTGTAAATAGTTGTATTGTACTAATAAGTAGTCGTTGCGTTTGTATAATTGTCGTTGTACATACCTGTGAGTTGGAAAACATAAGCCAATGGATCATCGTTGTGAGAATTAACATTTTGGATGCTTTTGGAAAAATCAAGCTGTAGTATGATTTCTAAATTTCTACGTTGTAGATATTTTTATTACAAGGATTGTACCAATGCTGATGCATAGATTTGCCAACTGGACTATTTAGGATGTTCAACGAGTAAAAAGAACGTATGTTTTTCGTTATCTTTATTACTGGTTATTTAACAAATTTGCTTTGTAATTCATGCTTTACTTGTGAGATAATTATGTAAGAACAATACCATTTCATTATTTTTTATAGTTTCGATATGCTTTATTATTTGTAGAATTCCTCAAGTGTTATTCGAGTCATTAACTAATAAGAATCAATATTTACTACAATGAATTCAAGGTTTTTTTTGTATAACATGAGTAGAATAAATTTCAATTTTAATCATAGGAAAGAATACTAAAAGTTTGTATAATTTGAGACATGTTTTATATGATTTTTAGGGTCAAATAATGTCTAGTTCATACATTGTGGAGCCCCAGGAGGGTGCTTCCAAAAAAGATGATACCCTTATCTTAATGGTTAATGACAACGGTGTCATTTCTGTGGATCAAGATACATTACAAAATCTCATACGTAAGTACTGTTTCATCATTATTTAAAATCATTCAAAAGTCAATTATATACTTATATCCCAGTAATTTGGTATTTATCATTCATTTTAGCGTGTAATTTAATTGTTGTTTGTTATATTAAAGTTTTTATTGTTTTTACAGTCAATCAGTCAAATGCTAATGTAAGTGTTGTGAGGTTAGGTCAAACTGATAATGATGCTGCAGAAGGAAATATTACTTTGACTGTTGATCCACCACCGTTTGTAGCATCAGAATCAAATGTTGCAAACTCAGCAGCTGATCCAGCTGGATTGGTTGATCCTTTCATGGAAATGGATCCTGAACAGCTAGAAAGACTAGAAACTGCTCTACAAAGTGAAGAAGCCAAGCAAATACTTGGTGAAAATGTCACCGCTATGCTTGGTGAGTTTGAACATACATACCTTTGCAGTGGACCATTAGTCTCCTTATTATTTTAATTAATTTTTTAAAACTATTTTTAGATATGTTAACAGTGGAAGAGCAACAAAATTCTATAAGATATAGCATAGAGTTAGATCATTGCTATACCAGCAGATTCTCTCCATCACAACCAAAGCCTGCAGATCCATTGCCAGACATGAGTTCATCTGACATGGATGAATCGATGTGTCTTGATTCTAACAAGTCTACCGTACCTATGATGTTGCCAGTATCTTCCGCTAATCTTAATAATACTTCAATCACGCCTATGAAACAGAAAGTGGCTTCGATACCTCCAAAGATAGTCAAACAGCCAGTTTCTTTAGGCAGCAGACCTCGAAGAGCTTCCGCTGCAATGCAACCTATTACAACTACTCCAAAATCTTCTATTAGTACAAATGCGCGAGCCTCAAATTTGACACAACAAGAAAATAAGTCCAATGCTAAAGATGTCAATGAGCCAGAGGACGACCAGTTATTTTCTTCTTCTTCTGAGTCATCAGAGTCGGAAGAGTCATTTAGCGATAGTGGCTTTGGCCCCAAACCTTTCAGAAAAGGTGTCAGAGCTAGAGGAGGTCGAAGAGGTCTCACTACTAGAGGAGGTAGCATGGCTGCTGCTCGTAGAAGAGGCACCAACAAACACATGGATAGTGAGCAAGTCAGACGCTTGGATTTGGAAATGGCAGCTGCTGTTAATGCCATGAAGAGCCCCGAAAAAGAAGACAAGTCAGAGAAGCACAGCCCTGGTAAAGTGAAAAAGCCTTTGAAAACATTTGGGGGTAAAAAGAAAGAAGATGGACCTACACCATCCACCCATGTTAATGAATCACCACCTGTGGAGCCAAACGTTATACAAACAACGAATCAAGTGAAAGCAAATTTAATAAGTGCTAACATGTTTAAGGGAGATATGATCCTTACAAAACCAGGCCAAGATCGAAATAATCAAAAAGTAGTATACATTCAAAAACAAGTAACAATGAGTCCAAATGATATGAAAGCTTTAGGCATTAAAAAGCAGGTGATGATTCCAAAGAGTAAATTAATAACGTCACAGAATTATAAAGTTCCTATGGCTAAAGATGCAAAAGCGATATCATCGCCAGCTACTGTTAAAGGAGTAACAGGAAATGTACAACTGGCAACTGTTGCTCAAACCGTTACACCAATGGAAGTTCAAATGGATACAATGCAACACCAAGCACAGACGCAGAAAACAGTTTCATCAGCAGTTATTAAAACCAAACCAGTGGAACTCAAAAAGGAAAAGAAGAAAACTGAAACAACTTCTGAAACTCCAGTGAAAGCTGTTGAATCCGCCAAGCCAGTGGAAATAAAAACACCTGCTACTGGTAAAAAATATAAACCATTCTAAAATATCCAATTCATTTAAATTTTTAATATTATTTATTTATCTGTATCAATAATGTTACATTTTTTACAGTGCCGAAAAAAGTTGTTAAAAAGGAACATCGAAAATCCGATCCACATGTCGTCGAAGCTCTTGGTCCTGCTTTATTCTCAACACCAGATATAATTCGTCGCGTGGGTTCAACTGAATCCAAAGTTCCAGATAGCCCAGTCACAACAACACCCACAAATCTATCAGCTGTTATCAATAATGCAAACATAAGTACTTCCGTAGTTAGTACAGCAAGTATTCCCACTGTTGCAACTCCATCTTTAAGTACTGCAATATCACCTATAAATGCAGCTGGTATATTGCATGAGCCAATGGATACAAACATTTCGTCGACCGATTCTACAAATGATGGTCTTGCTAGACTTGATACTAATGCATCTTTACTACCAGAAAGTTTAGAGGATGATAAAATGGACAGCAAAACTGCTATAGCAGAGTTGCTTCAACCAGCCTTAGAGGCCGGTAAGTACAATGTTTGAATTATATTTGGATTGATTAGTATTATCTTCATTAGATGATGATGGCAGATTAAATTTTGATAAAGTGGCCTGCAACAATCAATGGTGTAAAATGTAAATTATTAATTAAAATCATCTAATTAAGAAAAATAATGAATTCTGATCTGTGTAAACGTGTACAACGCTTCATATTTTCCATTATTTCTGCTTGGAGTGCTCTATATCTTTGTTTCATTTATAAATTTTGAGTTAATGTTGGCCGAATTTTCATTATTTTTCGTTAGCGTCAAAACCATCTCCATCGAAGGAAATGCCTCCATCAATGGAACAAAATAGTAGTTCAAAACATGTTGTTTCTGAGAGTAAGTCTTTAGTTTCTGTTTCTATAGAAGACTGCTGCAATTTTTTTTTCTGTTTACTTTTCTCTCTTGTAATTATTAGTTTTACAATACTTGTTAAACCAGGATGTGAATTTGATTTATTGTTGCAAATTATCATATTTACTATACTTAAGGTGGAATTGAAGGTGATGATCATTTATTGGCGACGTTGGGAATGGAAGCTGCCAAACAACTACCAAATGATGAAGAGTTGTTAGCTGAAGCATTACTGTTGCAAGAAACGCTCGGCGTCGATTTGGATCATGTAAGTTATGCTAATTTAATGAATAAAGAAGAAAGGCAACGCTATTGTTTTGGTTTCTAAATATTGTGACATTGATTTCAATCAAATGGGTTCAGAGCGGACTGGTTGATCCAACGCCGGAAATACCTGATTCAATCTTGTCTTCTCCTATAATGGAACCTCCCCCAGTGGTACCGCCTACTATAAAAGCTGCAGAGCCTATGCCAATAGCTCCTCCCGTACAAACTTCTGTTTCCGCAATACCTCTGGCACCTTTAACACCCGAAGTGAAATCGGAATCAATAGTGAAAAAGGATTCAAAACCAATTCAAATAGTGCGTCATGGACGAGTAATTACGCTACCACCAATAGAGGCGCCCGCAACTCGAAGTAAGAGGTTGCAAGCAAAGACGGATAATCAACAGCCCGACGTTGCACAAGCCAAAGTTGAAAAGAAACCACAAGTCCAGCAGCACCATCAACAACAACTTAAAGTCAAACCAATTGTCATCAAAACGGAAAGATCTTCGTAAGTTTCTTTTTGTACACAATTTTTAGAAAAACGTTTATATTTCCTGTTTTTTGTATGAATTTTCCAAATACGTGTTTAAACCGTAACTTAATATTCCAGGAGGACACCTTCTCACGTTAGTTTAAAAAAACAAGACATGATCTACGACATGGATGACGATGACGAGGAAGAGGAAGCTAATTCTGATTCTGAAGATGATCCAAATAGATTATGGTGCATATGCAGACAACCTCACAATAACCGATTTATGATTTGCTGTGACATATGCCAGGACTGGTTCCACGGAAAATGCGTCAATGTTACAAAAGCAATGGGTATGTAGATTAAAATTTTGTTTCTATTCCGCTTTAATCGTTATCACATTTTCATTTCATTCTTTGCACTCTTTACGTATTCTCATGAAATCAATATACCGCACTATCTGCTTAATCGAAATCTACACTGCTTTTGCTATTTTTCTTGCATGAATAAAATCATCTTTTACTCTAAAAAGCAATTCTTTTCTTGCAATTCGCATGTCAGCTTATATGTTTGATTGGAAATAAATAATGAAATATTAATATAAAATATAAACATAATCAATTCATTTTCAAGACAGAGTAATCATCATCAAAATCCACTAGTTATAAGGAAAAAATTTTGCTGAAGTGAATTTTTTATTAAATCTTGAACGTAGTTTTATCTTTACTTTCGACAGGTGAAGACATGGAAAATAAAGGAGTTGAGTGGGTTTGTCCTAATTGTAAAACGAAAAAGAGTGAGGAGAGCAAGCCGAAATCTACTGCAAGGAAGCAAAAGCATAGTACGGATTTAACAGCCAGTGAGCGTAGTCGAACTCTGTCAGTTTCCAACACTTCCACTAGTGACGGGAAAGTTACTTCCAACACTGGAAAAAATTCAGGTGCTTTAGCGGGTGTGACACATTGTGTGGTTTGCAAAAAGGAAGCAAGGAAATCAAGTATCTATTGTTCTGACGCATGTATTTTGGCACATGCCGAAAAGACGTCTACACAAGATAAACCAGCTCCTAGCCCACAACCAGTTAAGACTCCGAAAGCTGATACGTCGAAATCAAAAGCAGATGTCAGAGTAGTCGTCTTTGATAAAAAGACTGGCAACGTTTTAACAGGTAAGCATCTTAAATGGTTGATTTTTAACATCCATTGTTTAACTAACTGTTTGTTATAGGTTCAAATGCTCCAACGACGTCAAATTTAAAAGCATGGCTTAAGGAAAATCCCTCGTATGAAGTAGTTAAACCTAATAATACAAATACAATACAACTGGGAGGAAAGACTTTCACGGCTATACAAACCCAAGGGATTAAGACTGTACGTCGTCCAGACTTTATATACATAACTAAAAAAAGCAAAAACAAAAGCAGAAGCAAAAATAAATTCTAATGAAATTGAATATTTAGTAGATACTCATTAATATCACTACAACGTATTGCTGTTATAGCAACTACTTATTTACTTAATTTATTTATACAAATATTTTGAATAGTATTCAGTTTTTGTTAATTTTATGCTTTGATCCAATTTTTTTAGAATAAACCGCTTCAGGGCAAGACGTCAGCTCAAGCCAAAATGGTGTACTCGAAAGTAGCTGGTTCGAAACAAACAGTTCTGGCTCCAAGTACGAAGAAGACTGTACTTACGATAGACACACCACCGGGACGAGCAACAGCCTCACCGCAGCATCGACCAAAACAGAATGCAGTTGTCACTCCTTATAAGACCCCCACGTCAAATTTAAAACAAACGACGATTAAGTCTGTGGTACAACCTAATCAGCAGCAACAACAACAGCAAACGCCTCAAAAACCAATTGCAGCCTCGACGCCTAAAGTCGTTTCTGTAAAGAAGCCAGCAGAACCGAAGCCGTCTACGTCTCAGCAAAAACCGGTGCAATCGCCAAAGGAGCAGATAGCAATAAAAACTCCACCGCCTAGAAAACCTGAAACAGAACCTATCAGATTAACTGTGAGAAAAACTTTGGCAGAGTTACTAACATCGCGTGTCAAAGAAGCAAACGATCTCGCTATAACTGAAGAGGAAATATCAGAGCTAGCTTTGCAGATTGAGCTCGAGATGTTTAAGTTTTTCAAAGATACTGGTCAGAAGTATAAGTCGAAGTATCGCAGTCTTGTTTTTAATATCAAAGACACGAAAAATTTAACTCTTTTCCGAAAAATCGCCGATCGTTCATTGTCGCCTGCCGCTGTTGTCAAGCTCAGTCCCGACGAGATGGCGAGCCAGGAATTAGCGGAATGGCGCGAAAAAGAAAATAAGCATCAGCTTGAAATGATCAAAAAGAACGAACTAGATTTGATGGCTCAAGCCAAATCGATAGTCGTGAAAACGCATAAAGGGGAGCAGATTATAGAAAATGCTAGCGCTATTGATAGTATCGATCCCAAAACGTCAGTTCAAGACATTGTTACGGCGTTAAATAGCGGCGATTCTATAAGTTCTACAATGGAAGAAGATAAGCTAAAAGAGGACAAACTTTTAGATGAATCAAAGAAGCCGAAAACTCTTGAAGACGAAAAGAAGAAAAAGGAGAAAGACCGCGATAGAGACAAGCGACGTGGCAGATCACGTGATAGGGACAGCAGTCATAAACGTGATAGAAGCCGACATAAACACAGTAAAGACAGGGATCGAAGTAGAGATAGAAAATCAAAGGGAAAGCACAAGGATAGAGACCGCACGCGAGAAAAGGATCACGACAAGAGCAGGGGCCGCGACAGGAAAAAGGATAAGGACAGGGACAAGGACAGAAAAGATAAGCATAAAAGAAGTCGAAGTAGTTCAAGGAGTCATAGTAAGAGCAGACACAAGGAACACAAAGACAAGCACAAGAAAGATGATGAGAAGAAAAAGGAAGGCTCTAAGATTGATGGAGTCGGTATGGAAAAACCAATTGAGGATAGACTGTGGAGGCATATTGAAGAGGAGACAACGACTAATACTCTTGATGGCAACGAATCTGATATCTCAGACAGAGAACCAAGTTCTACCGTCACGATTAAGACACCCGACATTAATGAAGATCTCGACAGGGAGATCGATAGAGAACTTGAAAAAGAGATTGACAAAAGCGCTAAGCTCGCCAACGAGTCTGCATTAGCGACGACTGCCAAGGGCTCTATAACCGTCTGGAGAGGCTTCGTTTATATGGCTGACGTCGCCAAGTTTTTTGTGACTGCGCAAAATGTTAGTGGTAACTCCAAGGAATTCTTAGAAGGTCTACCCGAGACTTTTGATGTTGTGGGCAGGATAAGTCCCAACATTGTATGGGATTACCTAGCCAAAATGAAGAAAAGCGGAACAAAGGACATCTTAATTATCAAACTTACGGCTACCAACGACGAAGAGAAGATTCCATACATTACTCTTTACAGCTATCTCAACAGTCGCAGTAGACTTGGAGTTCTAGGCAGAATATCTCCTCAAATCAAGGACTTTTACATTGTACCCTTTTCACACGGTAGTAAGTTGCCGCTTGTACTACTACCGTTCGATGGTCCGGGCTTGGAGGAAAACAATCAACATCTGTTGCTGGGTATCATTGTGGTACATAGAATCAAGAAACGAGTGATAACTAATCCGTCGTCGTTGACACCTACGCCTGCCAAAATAGCCAAGAAGGAACCGCTACAGATTGGTGATACAAACTACACGTCACCAGTTACATCGCATCTACTAGCTGGATCAAGCATTAAGGATGAGAGTATGACGCCACCAAGTTCCCCAAGGGCTAGTATAAGTCAAGTCAGGATAGTAACTCAGGAGGTGAAGCAGAGCTTCTCAATTATATCGAAAGTAGTACCTGAGCTTTCTTCCAAGATAACGCTTGAGTCGTCATCATCATCCGACAAGATGCAGTTAGACGACGACGAGCCTTACAGTCCAGGTGAACCTGTCGATATTGTGCTTGAGGACGACGAAGATGCACTTTCATCATCCTCAAGTCTTAAACCTGCTGGTCTTGATGCTGCTTCTATCGCCACCACCACCACGCCGATCAAGAGTCCGTCTCAGCTGCAGCGTGAGATGGAGGAGGTCAGCAGGCAAATTGAGGAAGAAAAGATGCAAATACAGAATATAAGCTCGTCTTTTCTCAGCGAAGCTTCAACGACTCTGCCGGTGAGAGACTTACCCAACGGGGCCTAAAACATTCTCTAGTTCGTCTACATTATCTGTAGCATCTTTGTTCTCTCAACGTATGCCCTGTAAATAAAAGATTTCAACTACACCTTTTCCACTATTCCATTTCCAAACTAATATCCTGCATCCCTAACAGCTGTAAAAGCAAAATGCTGTTGATTCCTCAAAATAAAACATTCAAGATAGAACAAACTCCTACATTCACACCTTCATTGTACACCTTTGACTTTGTGATGACATCCAGGCTGTGATTATCCATCTGTGATATATACTTTGCTTTATTGACTAATAAATACAACATTTTTAAACCTTAAGTTCATTTGCTTATTTTTGATTAAAGATTTCTAAATCATAATCTGAATATAAAACGTGTTTTACAATAAAATATGTTATGCATAAAATACGAAGCAAGCAATTCCAAATGCTTGACCTATTTTAGATCTGTATGCATGTGTATATGTATATGTATATATATATATATATATATATATATAT